>OV656873.1:70115662-70715662 GCA_927399465.1 Sarcophaga caerulescens
GTAAATGAATAGGTAAATTCTATAAATCAATATGCTCACCAAATTAATACGATGTACATATGTATACAAACCTATACCATTTTAGTATACATATATATATTATAATATTCATATTTATAGAATACTCCGCCTTTCATGTACCCCTGAAATGGTAAATGTAGGGCATGTGGTGAACACACAGTGAAACGTTATGTGTCACTTGTTGTTGGTACACACATCATCCGAGTCATGCCAAAAGAAATTAGCAATCATCGACTTATTGTAGTCGCCGTAGACAGTTATACCCTGGTCAACGTCGTTCTCAAAAAATATATGGCCGATAACGTCACCAGCCCAAAATCTTTTTCTTTGATCTCTATGATGTCCCTGTTAATGTTATCGTCTTTGGGAGATGATTTGAACCAATCAAGTTTATACTCCAGTACATGCTGCATATACAGTTGCTTGCACCTAATTGATGCAAACCAAATTTTCAAAGAAAATACTTTCAGTCCATTTAGAACAGGGTTTACCAAAAATTTTTTGGTTATGTATTAGTGAGTAAGAGAGAGAAAATAAATTGAGAGAATTGATTTATTTACAGCCATAGAAAAGTGTTTGTAATATACGATATTTTGATTTTCATTTTATCAACCTACATATGTAAAGCTATCTATCTTTGGCTTAATAATTTTTAGATAAATAAAAATAAAATAAAAAAATCCATTTTTTATTAAAAGATCGTATAGGTATCCATCTTTGGCTTAAAAATTAGACCATGTTTTTAGATAAATAAAAATAAAAAAAAAAACATTTTTCATTAATAGAGAAAAAGCAAGCATTCTAAAGCATTTAAAAAAAAATTATACTATGCGACAAAATAAAAATTGAAATACGCTCAAAAGCATTTTTTAACATACAATATTTTTTGAGTGTCATTCTGACAAAAATGGTAAAGCATCCGCCGCACATGAGTTCTTGTCGCAGTCTGATCGACAACTAAATCATAAAGCACAAGAATGCTTGTGAGTTCTCTCGGCACAATTGTGCTATGAAATGGTAAACGATGATTTAGAACCATATTCCTCAGTCATACAATACAAAGGAAATAACATCAAAAAAGTACCCCCTTTAAGAAATATTAACAATTAATTTCTCTTAAAAATGAAGTCACAGCCTAAATGAAAAAAGAAAAGGGTATCTGAAATAAAAGACGCAGTATAATTTTACACATATTTGGCATTAATCACTATTAGTAACCAGGATTTCCACAATATGAGACATCCATAGTTCAGAATAGGTCTGACTACTACTGTGTAAGCCCAATTAGTTATCTTTGGTCTAATGCCTAATGTTATATACAAGACTTCATTTCAAGAAAAAAAATGAAGATTTTACTCAACCAGTTGAAAATGTTTCCAGGAGGGCTACCTGCCCAAAATAAGTATAAGGAAATGCGCTGCATTTCGAAAACTCTCTTCATGCAGCATTAATGGGCGAAATATGGTGGTTTGTGCTTTCTATTTTATTGTACCTATTACCAACGATTCTTTGATATTTCCACCAAAACCGTGATAAAACGGCCACTCTATATCACTAATAAATAAAGTTGCATTCTTTCTCAAATTTAGTTCACAAATGCACAAATACGATTGGCCATAACCATATAATTTGCTGTTTGTTTCAAAAAAGAGGGACTGCACCTCTCTTGCTCTCAATAGACCTCTCTATGTGTGCTGCAACTTGATTAGAAGATTACCATCCAACGTTTGCCTTCTTAATGAGTCTCCATTGCCTTAAACCAGAAGGAGAGATGTCTGATGAGTCTACGACATTAATAACTGATTGAAAACTACTTCTAATCTTTATCAGACACACAATTGGTCATTACAACCCTTCAGTCAGGATTACGACCTAGCTTCTCACACCACTTATGTTGTGTGCGTTAATTTTATACATGAGTGGCGGGACCTACAGTTTAAAGTCGACTCCGAACGACAGTTTTTTGAGAAGCTTTTCATGGCAATTTTATTTACTCAGAGTTTTTGCCAGAAATCTGCTGAGTCGCCGAAGAAATATTTTCATAATTTCGTTTTGATGTCTGACCTGGGATTCGAACTCGGGCCTTCAGTCTAATAAGCCAACACACTACCTACTAGAATACGGCGACTTCAATCTTACCATTCTCATGAAATGTGATTCAATCTAGTGGTGTAGTAGGTAGTGTGTTGGCTTATTAGACGTGAGGCCAGAGTTCAAACAGAAATCTCTAACAAAACGAAATCTCTAACAAAAATATGAAAAATTATTTCTTCGGAAGCAGATTTACTCTGAGAGTAAATAAAATTACCATGAAAAAAATTTGTCACAAATTTTAACACAAAGTAACAGAAAATAAGTTAAAAAAAGAAAACAACATTGAAGTTATTAATTAAATGAGTTAAATTGTAAAATTATAGCTTTTTCAATGGATTCCAAATTTTTGTTAAAATCTATATGGAGGTAAAGATTATAAAAATCATTTCAGATTCTACGAAATGGATCGAAATTCGCATAGTTAGTTGTGTAATATTTTATATTTATGAAATTATAGTATCTTGTTGGACGAACAGGTACTCTTATGTAAAGTTTTTCCAGAAGAAATTAAGAGTTGATAACACCATTAATCAGTTTCAGGAGAAAGACAGCATTTAGCATTTTACGACGGCTCTTTAAAGATGGTGATTTAATGAGTGCTAGGCGTTTTTCATAAGAAGGTAACCTTTTATTAGGATCCCATCCACTCCTTAAACCACGAAGACAAAATAATAACAACTGTATTTGAACTGATTCGATTTTGTCAGAGTATACAGCGTATTGAATATTATCCCATATTATTACACATATCACATATTACAGATCCATATTTATCCCATATTACATATATTATCCCATATTACAGATTCAAGAATTATTGGGCGAACCAGTGGTAAACAATTGTTTGGTAACATAACGGTCAGAAAACTCTTCAGCCCATCGTTTGATAAATCCCAAGACACATGTAGCTTTGCTAACAGTTGATGTAATATGATTTCTAAAGTCCAATTTACAATAGAAAATTATTCCTAAATCGTTAAAGGAATTAACTAGTTCAAGAACAGCATCATTTATTGTATAAAATCCATTGGTTGGAGATGATCTAGTGAAGCACATATATTTACATTTTTTAACATTCAGTTCCACTACACCAAGTGGTTAAGTAGTTAATATCATGTTGTATAAGTACTTGGTCTTCAATGTTGTTAAATGAAAAAATATTTTAACAGTGTCTGCATACATTAATGTGTCCGAATTTTTAATAACAGACTGGGATGCAGATAAAATAGACGGTGCTTGAAATGACAGTATATCACATAAGAGTTTTTCAAATAATTTCATTATAATGTTAAGTTTAGCAATTCCTCTATAATTTGAAAAATCAGCTTTAGATCCAGATTTAAACAGTGGAATTACAAATGATTGTTTCCAAAAGGTGGGGAAATAGTTCAATTTAAGCGATTTGTTGAATAAATAGGTTAATGGAGTACTCAATAATTGAGAATGATGTTTTAAAATACTGCAAGGAACACCATTAGGATCGACAACATGCAAAGATTTTAATTGTTGTATATACTTGGAAACAGTACGTTGATCAATAAAAGATATATCAAAGTTTTTTACTTCGGGAATATAATTTTGATTATTGGCGTTAAATGTATGTAGATGATGAATAGGTAGAAGCCAAAAATTCAGCAAACAAGTTACTTATAACCTTGTCATCTGAAGATTCATGACTACCAAGCTTTATAGCAGAAGGAAAATGTGCTGCTCGACGTTTAGAATTAACAAATTTGTACAATGAATTTGTTTTTTTATTTTATTTAAGTAGAAGTTATAAGCGCCATGGTTGGCAATGGTGTATTCAGTTCTTACTAAGAAGTATTTGGAATAATTTATTATTGATTTATCTTTTTAAAGTTTTTATACAATTTATTTTTCTTGTTTTTTAATCTTAAAAGGTATTTTGTATTCCAGGACGGACCGTGATTAGAATGTGGTAAAACTTTTGGCACACAAGCTACGAAACAGTTGTGAAGTAGTTGAAAAATTTCAGCATCAGTAAAGTGGTGTATCATTCTGCCCAAAAATTTGTTTTATATTGAGACCCGAGTTTAAAATGACCACTTAACAGGCCACATGAACACAATAACGAGGATGACTTATTTTAATTCTCAATTTAAATGGATCTGACATAATAATGAAAAACAGATTTTTCATGACAATAATTCTATTGACAATCCGCAATATCATACCGATGTTAAATTTGTTCAAAAATTTTCTTAAATTATCAGTAGTTTAAGAATTTTAATATAAATAAATTTTTTCCTGGAATATATACTTTCATCCTTGACTTACTAATGTTTGTGTATGTTTCTTTTTTGCATGCCTTTAAGTTCATTGAAATGGAATATATTTTACAAAAAAAAAAGAGTTTTCCTTTTAAATTGTGTCATCGTTTTTTCATTTTTTCTTTTAATTTCAAATTTGCTATTGAATAACAAACACCCTGCTGATTGTGATTATTAAAAAGCCTTGTTATCCTTGTAAAGCACACAAATGTCTACACACAAATAGACGACGACCTTGATGATATGCTGACTACGTATCTGAACTAAAAAGACAGACGAGCCAGTTAAAATAACAATTTAACAATAGAGTCTCTATCTTGAATGGAGAACATCGTAAAATACAAACTCTTTTCATGCTCACAATAGACATAATCTGGCATTCATATGCTTGTATACAGACAAACTTATATATTTTTTAAAGGCTGTGGCTCTTATAAATTGTAAATTCAAAAATTGAAGTTCATAAAATGTTTTTGGTCTGCAATGAATTGGAAATCTTCTCTATCGGTTCGCCTGTTATAGAAGTCTGAAAATTTTTGTATATTTACTCGTACATATTATAACAAATATATGTATGTACGTAGGAGTACATGTGCCGTTGTAGCAGAAACTTAAGTTCGTAATATTAGCTACACACTATGAGAAGCAGCAATCGAGGTAATATTAACCGTGCATATGCAATATGTTAGTAGGTAAGTTTTTATTATTATTTGCTCGAGTTTAACATTTAGTTCGTATGACAATTTATCATTCATATATTTACACACGTGTATGTAACCTTTGTATAAGGCATAACGAGGGGTGATTGTTGAAAATTACACAGCTCATTTCAGAAAGTCCGTTACATTGTGCTAATTGAAACCTAATATTTATTTCCGTTCGATCTTCCTAAGGTAACCCCCAACTTTAACTGATAGTGAGGTTATAACAGACAATATCAATAAAAAAAAAAAAATATGGCAACCGTAACTACTTCACAGCAGTCTTTTGATGAAAGTTGTGAGAGTAAAATTTAATTTATCATAAAAACTTTCTCAAATCTGTCGTTCGAAGTCGACATTAAACTATAAGTCCCGCCACTAAGGATAAAATTTACACACACCACATGAGCGGTGAGAAGCTAGCTCATAGTCGTTCCTAATTGGTTTGTTATGGTCAATAAGGCAGTAAGTAAAGTAAGTTTTTTAATGAGTGTAACGAATAACTCATTATGTGGTTATTTTTCGTACTGTTTCTTAAGCAGAGCTAACTGACTTTTATTCGTTTTATACGCCTACCCTTCCAAAGTTAGGTTTGATTATATCAGGTTGAATTCGCAGCCATCTGAATGGTTTTAACACTGATATTACCTATTGCACCCTGGTTAGCATCTCTCAGCCATCCCAAGAGTTTTATTTAGCTGTGAATTTTATTTAAAACTTCTTCGGCTAGACACGTTCTGTCAATAAATTTTGAGTTCTCAAGAATTATTTTTTTAGGAATCCCGAAAGTAAAGATGATAGCAAATATTTTTTGTGGTCTTATTCTTCCTCGTCGCTACAGCTTCTACAGAAGTCATTGTAAGGCATTTCCAGTCTCCGGGGCTGTGCACCCAGAGCCCAGTCTCCCGTTATAACTGTCATGACGGATTAAGGTTTAACGCAATTTTTGGTGGTGCATATACCCATATCGGGCCAAATCTATCTGGTCTCTCCGCAAGTGGTCATTCTTTTGCAAATTAATGCAAAGTTTGTGTGAAACATTCTTTTAATCTCAATCTCCCTATGTATAGGGACTATTTTCTCCAGAGACAACCCACATGGTTGGACAATCTAAAATGTTGCGACCACATTTTCTAGGTATCTAATAGTCGCTTTGCTGTCGGTATATGTACGTGTATCGCAATACGGAAATATTTCTGTAAACATTTTATTTTATTTCATCCTGAATAATGCTATAATAATCTTGTAGTGTAAAGAACAATTTAAGGTTCAGCTGTTCAGAAAAGTTTCCACATCTCGCGTGATCTGGATCCATCGGTCAATAATATTCTCTGGGAGTTGTAAACTATTATTATAAATTGATTTGTTCGGCTTCCTTGTTATAAAACCAGTGTCGAAAGCGGTTTCAGGTAGAGTGTAGTCGATATACATATATTCTTAGATCAACTACACTTAAGATTTTCCTGAGACCATAGTTTCTATGCTTCTACGTTTTTTTCTAAGTCGCTAAGTCTCACTGTAGAGCTTGCAAGCGCTTGTTTCGTGTCAAGTAACAGTGCTAAAATTGCTAGAGAAGTTCGTCATTTTACCATGAATAGAATAACGCTTGCAAACTTTTGACCAGGCAAATCAATCGTTATTAAGTTTAAAAGAGTCCAAAAAGTAAGTTTGGATAAGAGTACAGTGGTATTGAAAGAGATAGTTGAAACCCTAAAGGTATTAGAAAAATGTGTTGAACCCATCGCGTATGAAGATTTTGGTATGCGAAAGCTCTGCTCTGTGACACGCGAGCTCATAATCGGCAAAAATGGTTATTCCGAAGAGTTTTTGATAAATAAACGAATTTATGTATCGATATGTAGCAATTGAAGTTGTCGTAGTCTAGTAGGTAGTGTGGTGGCTTATTAGACGTAAAGCCCGGGTTCGTATCCGAGGTCAGTCATCAAAACGAATTATAAAAAAAAATATTTCTTCGGCGATTTCCTCTCAGCAGATTTCTGGCAAAAACTCTGGCAGTAAATAAACCTGCCATGAAAAAGTTTCTCAAAAATCTTACGTTCGGAGTCGACGTTAAACTGTAGGTCCCGGCACACACTTATAAAATTAACGCACACAACATTAGTAGTGTGAGAAGCTAGCCCGTAATCCTGACTGAAGGGTTGTAATGGCTAATTATGTATGTATGTATGTATTGTAATAGAAATACATTTTTCGTTAACCTTGAATTCCCATCATAGTTTTTTTGATTACATTTCTTCAAATTACATGACAAATGATAAAAATTATTGTAGGCTCCATATACTTACTTGTAGCCACACCCTCGTATGCTTATAAAATGTAACATTTTAAACATTTCCATACATTTTTGAGTTAGTAAAATAGAATAGATGTGAATTTGAGTAGGGAGTAATTTTTTTGATTACAGTTCTTCAAATTACAGGACAAATGATAAAAATTATTGAAGGCTCTATATACTTACATGTAGCCACACCCTCGTATGCTCGTAAAATGTAACATTTTAAACATTTCCATACATTATTTTGAGTTAGTAAAATAAAACATAAAACTTTGAAATCGTAGCAATAGAGACTTATGTGGCTTTGGAAATTTTAAGAAAATATTTACTATATAAAATTGTTATAAGTTAACATTAAATATTTAATGTTAACATTTTAATGTTTAAAATATACCTGTATTTAAACGTATTTGTAATCTGATGACATCTGTTCACGCTGGCCACCCTAATGTTAAGTTTAGTTTTAAGTACTTTTACAACCGTGTGTATTAATTACTTGCTAATTGTGAATTGTTATGAATATGAACGAAAAGAGATAATTAATATCCGAACAACCCCCAACCCGAAAGGTATGTTGTGTATTTAATAAATACATTGTTTTGAAGAAAATTAATATTTTGTTTTATTTTCTTATTTTGCCAAATATTTTATTTTATCGTTTTCCCCGCTCACCCCCACATTTTGGTCCTTCGAGCCGGATCATCCCCGTAAGATAAAATAAAATATTTGACGAAAATCTTTTGTAGATTGTTCGCCCCATTGGATATTTTGCTGCTGTAAACCACACCCTTTTCCCCGTTTTGGATTTCTTTGGTTAATTTCTTTCCCCTAATAATTTTTTTTGTTTACAAGGTATGTAAAACACATATAAATTTTATCGTGAAATATTAGTGTGAAATTAAGCAAACAAAGAGAAAGAAGAAAAAGAAAACCAAATAAAAAGTATAAAGTTTAGTGAAGTGTCTCAGTGAAGTGCAAGAATATAAGAATAATAAAAAGCAATAGAATAAAAACAAACGGGAAAAAGATACACAAACAACACAGAGTGCATTGATCCTGCGTGTTGTTATTGTTGTGTACTTGCTTTATAAACAGCTGGAAGGTTGTCACAGAATAAGGTGGCCGCTGTTTCGATTATCTTATATTCTTACACCAATGTAATAAGCGAATTACATTATTTTAGATTTTTTGACTTATTTGGTTTCGTTTGAGACATATTTTATTTGATTTAAAAAATATATATATATATATTTATTTTTATTATATTTTATATATATTGTTATTATATTTTTATATATTTTTTTTTTAAATTAATTATTGGTTTACTTTCTAAGTAAATTTTTTATTACAATTTTCATTTTTTTGATTCGAAAATTTTTCCTTTCGGTGTTCTTTTTCGCAAACATATTTGTTCTCATTTTTCTGAATATTTTCGTGATTTGAATCGTTTCTTTTTCTAACTTCTTTTTGGATTTGGTTTTCGCGATTTTTTTTGAATTTTTCGAACTCTTTCCCGCGCTTTTAAATTTTCCGTTTGTCACTATTTGCTTGGAATCCCCTTTCGTGAACATCCTGATTTCCTCGTTTTCTTGTTATTCTGAGTTTTTTTTATAACCCTTTCTTTGTCCCAATCGTGATAAAATGGCCGCGTTAAGAAACTTAACGAAAAACTACAATCGCTTAGGCGATTTCGAGAGTTTTGTTCAAGCTATCCCCAAAGAGGAGCACTCTGTTCACACTCTGAGTGTCCATCGTCAGGAACTAACCCGTTTGTGGGAAGCGTTTCGGGACACTTATGAGGACTTATTGGAAAGTGCCGACGATACCAAGGTATCTTCTAAGGACTTGAAGGCCAAGTATATGTCGGGATATACGCTATATTTTCAATGCATCTCGGTCATTGATGTGTTAACTGATAGCCTTAAGAGCAAGGCGGCGAACCCCCTACTAATAGTATCCCGATACATCTTCCCCCCTGTGACACCCCAACTTTTGCTGGTGATTACGCATCTTGGCCGACGTTTAGGGACATGTTTTCGGCCATTTACGGGACCAACCCCCATATTAGTAACATCCAAAGGATGTACTATCTTTTACAAAGAACAGAAGGTGAGGCCAGGGACATTATCCGAACTTGCCCCATGACGAATGATGGTTTCGACATGGCGTGGCAGAACCTGGTAGATAGGTATGAGAATAAACGCGTTTTGGTTAATTCTCAATTGAAAACCCTTTTTAACCTCCCTTGCATCTCCAAAGAATCTGGCCCTTCCATTAAAGGTCTGCAACGGACAATTAATGATTGTATAACGAATTTGTCGTTGCTGGGCATAGAAACTCGGAATTGGGACATAATCTTCGTGTACATCTGCTCCACCAAACTCCCCGAACACACCTTAGGCCTTTGGGAACAATCTCAAGGCCCTTGCTCAGACCTACCCAAGTGGAGCAAGATGGATGAGTTCCTGACTGCCAGATACCGAACTCTAGAATCCGTGTCGGACATTATCGGCAGCCACAATTTTGCCCAAGGTACTGCTCAGATTAATAATCAGAGCAATCCTAGTAATCCCCGAAGACACAGAATTTACGAGACTGTGTCCCCTAACTTACCCCAAAGAAAATGTCCTGTTTGTAATGAGAACCATCCCATCCGTTTATGCTCGGACTTTTTAAGAATGACGGTTAGTGATCGTTTGGCAACCGTTAAAAAGCACAAGTGCTGCACGAATTGTTTGGCAGCCTCGCATGAGCTCAAAAGATGCCAGAGCTCAAATGTTTGCTATATTTGCAAACAAAAACATCATTCGCTACTTCATAGTATCGAATCTTCCCCCCGGGAGGAACCGAGGACTGGAACTAACCCCGCTAACTCTTTTACCCCACATAGTTCTCCAGAAATCCCTCGGCCTTCTCCTGCACAGAGGCGGAATGAAGTGGAGAACGGCCCATCTACATCCGCTACTACTCGATCTTTTCAGAACTTCGCTACACGGCTACAGTCCACCCCGTCTTCAACAGTTCTGTTAGGAACTGCCCAAGTAAATATAGAAGTAGATAATGCGATATGTTCAGCGAGAGCTCTGATAGACCCAGCGTCTCAGGCTACTTTCATCTCTCGAAAATTGCAACGGAAGCTAGGTCTTCCAACCCGTTCGGCACCTGCTACCACTATTGTGGGCCTTAATGGCGCAGTGGTAGCAAACTCTGCAAAAATTTGTATTATTTCGCTAGGATCTTCTATTGATCCATCGTTTAATTTGACTACAGAGGCATATGTTGTTGAAAATCTCACTGGCCAATTGCCCACATGCTCGTTAGCAAAGTATGCTGATTTCGATGCACCCGATCTCCCGTTAACAGATTTTAAATATGCCCATATGGATTTGCTATTAGGTGGAGATGTATACCCCCAGATAATGCTTTCCGGATTTCGAAAGGCCCCCAAAGACCCTTTGATCGCCCAACAGACCGTTTTCGGTTGGGTTGTGACTGGAAAAATACCTCAGTCAAATTCGTTTCCTTTTGAGTCTGATTTCAGTCTTGGTCCTTCTCGTTCGTCTGCTCGAAATGCGAGATCTAATTGCTACAGAGCCCCGAGATTGAAATCTAATACGAAGAAGTAATTGGGGAATACTTTTCCCTAGACCACTCGCCGATCATGACTCCATTTTATTCTCCTCCGGTTACTACTTACCCTGTCATACCGTTTTTAAGTCGGATAATTGATGTTTTGTTTTGTTTGCCTCACGAACATCCACTTAGATTCCGAATTTTTGAAATTGTCAGACGCCAGCACCGCTAAAACTCTGGGTTTACGTTGGAATGCGAGCATTGATACGTTTTGCTTCAAGACAGCTCCAACGCCCTATTTCTCTATAGTCACAAAACGTTCTGTCTTGTTTCAAATAGCCAAAGCTATTTGACCCCGTTGGGTGAGTGGCACCTATAATTGTAGTTGCTAAGATTATGATGCGACAAATTTGTAAAGGCAGAACAGATTGGGACGAATTTTTGAAACCCATGACGTTTAACAGATGGCTTGAGTTTGTCGATGATTATTCGTACATCGACAGGATTTACATCCCCCGTTGGGTTAATTTTAACCCTCAGCGTGAAGTACTTCATGCAATTTGTGTTGCTTCTGAGAAAGCATATGCTGCCATTCTGTATAGTAGAGTCCTAACCCCGTCTGGTAAATTTGTCACCCACTTGCTCGCTGCCAAAGTAAAAGTTGTGCCTGTATAAGTGTAAACTTTACCCCGTTTAGAGCTCTGCGATGCATCTCTATTGCCAAAAAATGGTATTTTCACTTCTTAAGAAGCTGAATTTTACCTGATCGGAAGGCTTTGTGGGACAGATTCGACTATCGTTCTGTCCTGGCTTCAAAAACCCCCGTGCCATTGGCCAACTTTTATGGCATGTCAAGTATCGTTTATCGTGGACCAGGTAGGCACTGACAAATGGAATCTCCCTATGATGACATTTTACTCATCAAGGAACATATCAAAGAGAATATTGTTATTGTCGATCATGTTGTTATTCGTTATGGCATTTTAACCCCATACCCATCGAAAATTTTGTGAACTGATTTATTTCATCCCTGATTCGAAGTGCGAGTGGCCGAAATTCGAACTGCCAATGGCGTTCTAATACGGCCAATTGAGAAGCTCGTGCTGATCCCTAATTAAGAGCAAAACTAATTCGTTCTTTCGTTTTCTGTTGTGTGTTTGTCGTTTTCATTTACAGATCAGTTAATACCCCGTGGGCTGTCTATCGAATGCCCTGCTAACGACAACCTCGATTATAGTTGATTCCAGCCAAAGAAGAAGAGCACAACCCACAACCAGGCTCTCAACAGAACTTGCGCGTGCCTTCCACCAGTAATGGGATCTGTCGTGGCTGCTTCTAATGCGACATCGCGGCCTACCGTAGTAATAAACGTTCTATACAAATAACTCTTTTTCTCTGTATTATTATTTCCTTTTCAATTTGAATTGTTTTTTCTACCTATTTTTTATTTCTCTTTTTTTACTATTTTTATTTACACTTATACTATGAATTATATATATATATGAATTACCCTGAATTGTAAACTTATTGATCTCTGGCCAGGTGACGTCTCGGTCCGCTTGTTGCAATATTGCAAGGGGGGCGGGATGTTCACGCTGGCCACCCTAATGTTAAGTTTAGTTTTAAGTACTTTTACAACCGTGTGTATTAATTACTTGCTAATTGTGAATTGTTATGAATATGAACGAAAAGAGATAATTAATATCCGAACAACCCCCAACCCGAAAGGTATGTTGTGTATTTAATAAATACATTGTTTTGAAGAAAATTAATATTTTGTGTTATTTTCTTATTTTGCCAAATATTTTATTTTATCGTTTTCCCCGCTCACCCCCACAACATCTTTTATCAGAAGGTTTCTAAATATGTCTTTATAAATATAATCCAGTTTTTTAAAGAATTATTATTCGTTTAACAATAACCCAAATGGCTATGTTTTCTCTTACCATGGATTTTAATTAATTTAAATTTAATCACAACTACGAGCAGTGACAGACAACTTTTTTGCTAGCAGGTGTCGTCGCCAACCAATAAATTTCAAACAGCCCACATCTGGTGCCGACACACATGCCCCCAATATTGTATTACCGAGGCCATGCTTAAGTATTTCACGCATGTCCTTTGGATAGAAATTTTTATTTATCTCACTCCATGCGCATGTATGTCAGATTAGTTTTGAAATTATGTATTTTCTTCAGTCGACTCAAAATATATAATTTAGCTCGATCTCAAGAAACGCTTAAGAATGTTGGTGGCAGTATAATGCTGTGAGGATGTGTGTCGGCCCAAGGTGTAGACAGTTTAGAATTTATTGAGGAAATAATGAATAACAAGGGGTATTTAAACATTCAAATTCGTCGAATTTGAATTAATAATTAAGAAATTGTAATGATTATTACTTAAGATAAGTCAATGAATCCAACCAACAGTTTCTATCCTCAGACTACTTGACATTTAGTCTAACTAAGGACTCAAATCACTTCATATTTTAATAACAATAACAAATCACTTCATATTTTAATCAGACCAACTCAACTTAAGCAGAATAATTTTGTCGCTTCCAAAACCTTTTTCCTATATTGCAGAAAAGTTCTGACTTCATCAAGAGCGTAAAAGCTACGCTTCTCTCAATCTGAGCCACTGGCTCATTGCCGCGAACTCGCACGTTTCCCGAGATCTTGCTTTAGCTAGCGGATTCAGATTTCTATTCTAATCTGTAATCAACAATATAAGCTGAGTGCTCGGATGGCAGGATGACTGTCAGATAGTATTATTATGACTCGTCCTCTGTACTTCCAGCCTAAGTTGAATTAAACACATCTTCCGATAGTGTAAACTTTTGCTTAGAACAAATTAGTAAGTTTCTTGATTGACTTGAACTAGGGGTCACAACTTCCATTCCACTATTTGTCTTTTACCTATCCGTATACCATACAATGTTACTACTCTTAGAAGTTTGTTGGATCAATTTTGTTCATTTCTCAAGGTCATAGAGTTAACTCATACGTCTAAGGAAAGTCTAAAGGTCTTTGAAACTTTCTATGATATAGTTTTATTGGATTACGTTGATTAGTAAATAATATCGGATGGGCCATCTATTCGGTTATTTCAAATCTGTCACAAAATTCAGTATATTATCTCCACTGTACACAATGAATCAATTTACGCTTGAGCAACGTTGGCATTTATTGGAAATTTGGGCCAATGAGAAACTGCACGATGATGTAGATTTTACGAAAAAAAAAAATAAATCAAACCCGAGACAATTGATCATTTGAAAGCCAACATTCGCAATGCCACTCGAAAAAATTCGCGAAAATTGGTGCGATCGAATGAGATACTGTGGGGCCAGCCACGACAGCTATATAAATAAAATAATATTTCATTTCTAACCGGAATAATTGTACATACTTCACAACAAAAGAATAAATTTTGCAAAATTTTAAACCGTTTTTATTTTATTGCATTTTCAAATTTAAACTTTTAAATTTCCCACCGTATACTAAAAAAGTATTGAATTTCAATTTCCGCACACACTTCGCGGCAGTACATTAATCCCCCAGATCGAAAGTAAATTTTAATAGAATAACTATACAATACCGTATCCGTCTTCGAGCCGTTTGTAAAATGATTTTGTTAATCTGTAATTGTATACCACCAAGGACGGATCTTCTCTGGAAGGTAATCTAATTCCGTTCGCACGACCAAATTTTAAAGTAAGCGGTACACGATCCATACAATTCTTCAAGATGCTGCCCTAATTCTTTAAGTGTCACTGCATAAATTAGGAGCTAAGCTTTGATTTCATTTTTGAATAATTTTTAATATTTTCTCTCTTGTCAAATATGAGGAAAATTATTTCAAATTAAGCGTGTCCGATACTGCTCAAGTGGCAAATGCTCAGTGTAATGAACACAATTTTACGTTGTAAACATAATGCTCATACACATGTACATAAGACTACTACGGGAAGAATATTTTTTAAGAAAGAATTAAAAAATAAATAAATAAAATAACGGGAAGAACATAAGACATTTTTACTACTAACTACTCTGTAATTCTTTTTTTTTTTACCAATTTTCTTTCCATAATTTTTCTTTTAAAACGAAATAGAAAATAAACGTTCCCATTATTGCGCTCTGTCAGCTTGCTCTGTCATAGAAATAATAAGAAGGAGACAAACATTTTAAGTTAATTTTATAACCTTAATACAGTTTCCTGAATAAGAGTAAGAACTTAAACTGGGCTGAAGGCACTTGCCATTTAAGTTGTAAGTACCTGACTGCACTAAAGAGAAACTGAACAGTTTTTTCTGATTTTACTTTTCTCCAATTTTCATTTTATTTGCTTCTTGTACGTTTTGTATTTGCTTTTTGGATTTAACGCTTGAGTTTTATTTGCTAAAATGGAAAATTAATTTGAAAATATTTGAATAGACAAGTCCGTAAGCTCGTATGATTCGTTAAGTAATTAAAATTTAATTACAAATCTTTCAAATACATACGTACAACCTTATGAAGATAATTATTTTTAACATCATCATCATTATCATTATCATAATTGTCTACATTATGCGAGTGATGTGCAACATAAGTTGAGGATGTATGTATTAGAAAGTTTTTTATTGCAGTCATTATACTGTTTGAAAAATAGTACAGTGGCATCTCTCGTAATAGGTTACTACTTTAAGCGAAAGAAAATTATGGTAAATACTTTTAAAGGGAAAAATATTTGTTCCACAGATATTGTACAAAGAACAAAGAAAACTTGATAGGCCAAGATAATTATTATTTTAGGATAATGTATCCGAGAACATGAGGAAACCCATAAGTATCTTCCAAGCAGAAGAAGAATACAAAGGTCATAGCAATACTATCTAACAGTCAGGGGGCCATTCGAGCATTAGAGTCTTCGACATAAAATAGAAGATAGCTTGGAATTGTCTGGGGAAGCTAAATCAGCTATGTATGAAATATAATGTTACTTTCTACTGGGCCCCAGTCGAGTGGAGATTTTTGGCAATAAGCAAGAAGACTATCTTGGGGAAACTTTCACGCCGTTGTTAAACCTAAAACCATTCCGTGGAATGCGGGTAAATGTTTCGAAATGAAGGGAAGATAGGCAATGACTCTTTTTAAACTAAGTGCGTTTGAAGTAATCAAAACTTTTTGTGTAAACTAGATTCTAATATCTACAGGTAGCCATACTTCAATGCTTTGAAGTGAAAGGTTTCATTACAGCCAATATGAAAGACGACACAGGTTTTACATTAAACAAATATTATTCTATGTACGCTACTGTAAAATACTTTATACTTTAAGCATAACTTAAACTGGATGCCAAGATGTATGCTACAGTTGTCCTACCAAATGATGTGTATTGCTGCCAGGAACAATAAAGAAAATACATTAGTCATTACAACCCTTCAGTCAGGACTACCACCTAGCTTCTCGCTCAACTTATGTTGTGTGTGTTAAATTACCGTTTAAACTCCGAACGATAGATTTTTTCGATCAGATCTTTTCATGGAATGAAATTCGCCGAAGAAATATTTTTTCATACTCCGTTTTTACCCTGGCCTCACGTCTAATAAACCAACACACTAACTACTATGCTATGGCGAATCCTATCGTCAAAAAAGTACTATTCATAACATATTGACAAGACACTATAAGAACGCTTACATCGCGTGTCACGTTTACTTAAAATAGAGCAAAAAATTGTCAGGAAGATGTTTGAAGTTAGAATATGTTCTTGACAGACTAAGTTATTTAACGTTTAAAGATTAAGTTGAGATTGAAAAGGTGATGACATTAATACTATGTTCAGACAGGCACTTTTATTGCGTAAATCGCAATAAACGCTATTATTGAGCTCTCTATTTCATATAAAGTTTCAATTAATTATTGCGCAATAAATACGCAAATTGTTATATATTGAATAAAACTTAAAATACAGCACTGCCATAAGTAAGTTCAGTGAGCATATTACAATTTTCCGAACACTTTCTATTGATATTTGACAATTCAAATGTCAACAGCTACAAACAAAAAAACAAAACAAAAAACAACATAACAAAAAAACAAAATAAAAACAATGTTGTTTAAACAACCAGCTGTTTTGCTTACCACTGTCAAATAAATATTGCCTGAAATGTGTCTGATAACTTAAAATATTGTACTCTAATAAGCGAATATTGACTCAATAAAAGTGCCTGTCTGAACATAGTATAAGTTAAATTTTAATTTAATAAATATATAAATGACAATTCAAAGGATGAAAATTATACTTCAGAATGTGAGGAACAACATATTGCGCTTAGAAGAAATACGCGTGTATTACCTATATTTTGTAGGTCAGAATAATAAATATTTCAAGTGTCAACAACAAAACCAAAAACTGGCCAACTAGAATTAAGGAATGTATTGTATACCTATGTTATTGGTCCAAAAACACTACAAACTTCTGAAGACATTCTTACAAAATATTGTGTACATATGTATATTTCTGTTATTTTTTATTTCTTTTATTTAAAAACCTTTTATTAAAAAATGAAAAATTAACTTTTTAAAGCTTTTAATTAAATTTTTTATAGAAAATTGTAGTAGCCACATTGAACCAATCCTTATGACATCTGCTTAAGAGACATTCCACTGTATGTTCCAGGTTTGTGTGATTTTAATATCTATTCATTTTATTTTAATGCATATTCTTTAAACCTTTTTTTTTTTCTGATACGAAAATAATCAAAAAAGAATGCAGACAATTATTTATGTGACATAGTGTCATGATACTTTTTGAATTGAATTGAAATCCAAAGCATAAATTTAAATTTAAAGTATTTGAAAATCAAATTATTTAAATAATCTTTTAAATATTAAGAAATACAATAAAAAATACATCAATGATGCTGATTAAAATTGTATTTTTTTAATTCAGAATCTATTGTAGGGGAATATTTAAATTGTGAAATTTAAGAATTATTTTGAATTTATTTCATTGAACACAATGGAAGAAGATTTTCTTTTATGTATTCCAACACGTTCTGTCAAATTTTAGCTGAATTGGAAATCATAGATTAGACACTGCAGACATTTAAACCACCGACACTATTTGTGAAAGAGTTTTCAGAAGTTCGCATTGTCGCTCGCTTGTCTCATTTCGTAATTCTTCATAATCGATAATTCCATAATCGCAAAATATTTAAAATCCGTTTTATTATTTTTTTTATTGCTGGAAATCAAATAATGAAACTTCTAGCAATTAAACCAATTGCTATCATTGTGGATTATAACATAAACTTGTACACAATAAATTCAGCAAAATCACATAACTCGGTTTTAATAACAAATTTTACATCGTCGAAAAACAAAAAAATAAATTCTCAATAAGAGAGACGTTAAAATAAGAAAATTAAAATAAAAAGAGTAAAAATAAAAAGACTCTGGTTTAATTTTTACCCATTTGCTTACCGATGAGTTCAACGGTTGAGAAGAAAAACAAAAACTGCAGTTTAAAAAAAATGACATAAGGAAAAATAGGTACTCGGATTTCCACAACAGATTACATAGATAATACATACAAAATTGGTTATTACAGCGACCTTCAGTCAGGATTACGACCTAGCTTCTCACACCACTCAGGTTGTGTGTGTTAATTTTGTACATGACTGGCCGGACCTATAGTTTAAAGTCGACTCCGAGCGATAGATTTCATTGAGAAACTCTTCATGACAATTTTATAGTTTTCTTCATATTTCATTATGTTTGAGATATCTTACCTGTGATTTGAACAGTAGCCACTCCTCTAATAATACAACGCACTACATACTAGACACCGGCAGCTTCCAGAACAGATTACTTGAGTAATATAGGCGACTTAAAAGTTTAAATCTATAAATGCAATAAAACAAAAACGGCATATCGCTGCCGCGACTAGCCTCACAGTACCCTTTACGTACGCCAATTTTGCTTAATGACGTACCTACCAAGACGAAAATAAGCTTCATTCGAAAAGACATTTTTTGTGCCAAAAAATTTCCGACCAATTAAATGTGTTTGTTTTGGAAATGAATTTGCAATAAATTATATAAATAAATAAATAAGGTTGATCAAGCGTGAATCGATTCATTACGTTCAGTAGGGATAATATACTGAATTTTGTATCAGAATAAAATGACATAAGTATTCGACATAACCGATTGTTCAAATGTAAACCGATAGATGGGCCACCCGATATATGTATACGTTTGGTACCTAACGCCTGAGGTTCTTATAAAGACGCTGTACTCTGATTGTTCTTTTTACTTTATTACCCAAATTTTCAATCTGATTTGGACCTGAAGACAGTGCAGGCCAGTCCAATGCCTGCTTTGTTAATATTATTTTCAAACCATTTGGGGCTATTATACTGCTGGAAGACCCTTCGAAGTGTCTGATTTTCTTAAACATTATTTAGTATGCAATTTCGTAGTATTACAACATGATCTGTTACTTTTCGAATGTCTTATGCATGTGACTTAACACTATATTAGGAAAATTACCCCTAAACAATAATATTATCGCCACAATATTAAAAAAATCATGAAAAATTTCACGAAAAGAATAATGATCTGTTGTCAGAACCATGGCGGTCGTTTGACGAATATTTTGTTCCATACTGAATCGGAATATGTCTTCTTTAGAATCCAATAAAAAATTCTCGTTTTAGTTTTAGTATGAAAAAGTACAATCTTACTGAGACAGTCTTTAATTTCTGGAAATAAAATAGAATCTGGAACTGGATCTGGGATCAGGGGCCGAATTACCGCATACGTGATCGAGTAATATTGCTTGTAAATTTTCTAATTCGGATTACCACATTCGTTATCGAATAAGTACTATCGTAATTTGAGATGATAGCATACGATAACGAGGTTCTAATCGAGTATCAGCTGTTTAAATTTTACTCGTCAGTTCAGTACTATCGAAAAATATTTTTATTTTACGCAAACAAGTTGTACGGGCAAAAAATTTATAAAAATGTAAGTTTGGTATTATATTTAAAGTTTAAAATAAAATAAAACTATAATTGTTTTGTAGGACAAATATTAATAAAATAAATTTAAAACAAAAAGATGTTTTGGCGCAGTACATGGTTGAACATCCTAATTTGGCGAAAAACATATTGCCAAATTGCAGCCAAGGAAAGGCAACAGCCAAAAGATTGTGGGAGGAACTTGCTCTTAAGCTGAATTCATATGGTCCACCAACAAAGGACGTAAAATTATGGAGAAAGGTTATATTAACTATTATGTTAAAAAACTTGTGTCAATACATATATAAATTAAACAATTATACATATAATTCTAGGCTTTTGCTGACCAAAAATTCAACGCCAAAAAGAAAATTTCGTTCAATAAGGCATCGAAACAAAAAACCGGAGGCGGACCTTACCAGGAGATGATTTTGACACCAGCAGAAGAACAAATCGTGCAAGCCACTGGTGTTGACCTTCATGTGGAAGGACTGTCGTCGGTTAAAACTTTTGGCAAACCAAACATACCAAATGCATCTGAAATTGATTACTCGTTCACTGAAAGTATTGGGTCAATTTTAGATGAGAATGATGTTAATGATGGTACAGGTGAATGTGTGCAAAAAGAAAAGCCGAGATCTTATGAAAAGAAAAAAGATACAAAAATATCTATTATATCTTCACACGTAGAATCCACGGAAGTCTACCAAAGTGAGATACTCTCAAAGACTGATCGCATACTGACACTTTTAACTTCACACACTAAAAGAATGGAAGAGTATAAATGCGAACAAAACCAAATGTTAGATCGTTTAGTATTAATAAAAGAAAGATCTCTAAATATTAAAGAGGAGGAACACAAAATCGATATGGCAATTAAAGAATTGGATCTTAAAATAAAAAAACTGCAGCTAGAGAAGCTTCAATAAAAAAATGCATATTTTTCATACTTACTTACTTAATAACTTTATATTTTACCAAAATGTACAAATGAATTGAAATGTGATTTTTTTTATACTTAAAGTATTTTATTTTATTAATGTTTTTTTTTTTTATTTTTTATTTAAATACTTACTTACTTAATAACCTTATATTTTACCAAAATGTACAAATTTATTATTTTATTAATGTTTTTTTTTTAATTTTTTATTTAAATACTTACTTACTTACTTAA
Organism: Sarcophaga caerulescens; assembly: GCA_927399465.1. NCBI lineage: Eukaryota > Metazoa > Arthropoda > Insecta > Diptera > Sarcophagidae > Sarcophaga > Sarcophaga caerulescens. The sequence goes on from OV656873.1 coordinate 70,136,828, forward strand.
TAACCAAAATGTACAAATGAATTGAAATGTGATTTTTTTTATACTTAAAGTATTTTATTTTATTAATGTTTTTTTTTTATTTTTTATTTAAATACTTACTTACTTAATAACCTTATATTTTACCAAAATGTACAAATTTATTATTTTATTAATGTTTTTTTTTAATTTTTTATTTAAATACTTACTTACTTACTTAATAACCAAAAAGTGGAAATGAATTGAAATGTGATTTTTTTTTTTATACTTAAAGTATTTTATTAATGTTTTTTTTTTAATTTTTTATTTAAATACACAAAAATTAGTACAAAATATAAACAATTTTTTTAATTTTTATCGTCTAAGGGAACATTTTAGTTGATCTCTTATTTTTTGTCCAATTCGTGTCAATTGGGTCTCATTTGCTTCATTAGGGTTTAAAATTGAAGTATGAGATTGAGGAATATTTTGTATATACAAAGGAACTTTAAAGTGAATACACAAGTTATGCAATGCACCACAGACGTTCCCAAACTTGGCCATTTTTTCCGGGGTGTAACGACTTCTTTTTTCATTACTTAGAATTTTCCATCGAGCTTTTAGTATTCCTATTGTTCTTTCAATAATACATCGACCTTTTGCATGTATTTCATTAAAATGTGTTTCTGCAGAGCCTTCTTCTGGATTTCTATAAGGAGTTATCAACCAGGGTTCAATAGGATATCCTGAGTCGCCTAAAATAAAAGTAATTTAATGGATATATAATATAATATATATAAACAAGAAAATAATAATCAAATAAAGTATTGTAATTAAAAATTTACCCAAAAGCCAAACATTCCTCAGGTTATTAGTGTTATACAGTTCCTCTAAGTAACGCCTTTCGTCAGACTGTTTCCAAACAAAGGAGTCGTGTGATGCTCCTCCATATTTGGAATTAATAGATAATATTTTGTACTCATGATCACAAATCTAAAAACATATACAATAATATTACACAAATATGTATTTACGTCTACGAATACATTAACATATTAAGGAACTTTACATACTATCATTGAGTTGATGCTATGGTATCCCTTTCGGTTGAAGAACATATGCTCATTATCTGACGGCTTTTGAAGTCCAAAATGTGTACCATCAACACATCCGATCACTAAAATGTCAAAAGAAGCATATAAAAAAGATAAATAAGATATTACGTTAATATAACATTATACATTTACCTCCAGGAAATTTAAATTTTTGCATGAATGATTCCATACATGAAGATGATTCATTAGGGAGAAACTTAATGAACTTTGGGCATATTTTGTCTTCTATTTCATTTAAAACTTTATTCGCTGTTTTGCAAACTGCGCTTTGACACATTCCCATCAGGTAGTCATTTCCAACACTATGTTGGAAACTTCCACTAGCCAGAAGCGACAAAGTTACAGCCAGCTGCAGCTTTGGTGGTATGGAGGTGGACATATGGCCTTCGAAACGCAGTTCCGAAAGAAGGAAATGAAACGCTTCTTTTGAAAGCCTAAAGCGCTTAATAAATCTGAAAAAATATAATAAATATTTTTTAAAATACAATTTTATAATGTAATTTACTTACGCATTAGTCGACAGAGACATTGGATCGCTTTTATCCCTCATTTCTTTACGAATACGTACTGTGCTATAATCGTCTTCAGAATCAGACGACGATAAGCACAATGTCACAAATGTAGCCATCCCTTATTTGAAATAAATTTTATTAACGTTTTGAAATATTTGTTGTCACCAAAATTAAATAAACCGTGAAAATTTTGTTTTGTTTTTTATTTTTTGATAAAAATGTGTTCTTCTTCTTATTAATACATTCAGCCAAGATCGATATGTATTAAACATATGTTTTAATTCTATTCCATTGTAAAAAAATCTAGTACATTTTGATAAAATTTCGATACGTCAGCTATCGAATGCTGTAATCTGTCTATTCGATACGTGACGAAATTTAATTCGATACGAAAGGCAACTCGATCACGTATGCGGTAATTCGGCCCCTGTATTGCATTGCGATAAAGTCCACTTTAAATATTCATTATTGGAAACATTAAAATATTTTCTACTCCTTGCTACTCCGTAACTATTAAGGCCACCTACTATTCTTATTGTCGGAAAGAAGCAGCTTAGTACCACGACCATATCATCTATTCTACTGCTCTCAAGCCTTATGGGGTATTCTGATAATGTTTCCTCCAAGTCTCTTGCCCTACTCGGTTTCAATAAAGACTATTCCTTGGCCATCACTTGATATGTACCCAGGTGTTTCTTCCTAGGATGAATGAATAATGATCCACAGGTTCTAAGGATATGTTTGAATCATTCATTCCCATCGTCACAGAATTTAAATGTCAGAATTTACATGAACCTTAGATTATTCCTGAATTGTCTGATGCATAACTCATATATCCTTTTATTGTAGCTTTCCAATACAATTTTTAATTCTCCAATGCACTTGGTTTGAGAAAAGCCTTTGTTTCTCTCTTTATCTTTCCTTTCGTTGAGTATACTTTTTAAACATCCGATACCAAAGGTGAAGACCTTAATGGCAGCGGAGGCCAACTTTATTTTCACTACTTATCCGTTTTATCTTCTCCAAACAGTACCATATTATTTTCAATGTACGAGTAAACTTATACGAACTGTATAAGTGCTCTAATGGCGGCCTGACTGTCAAATAGTATTGTCTTTTGTGCCTCTTATAGATGAGATTTATTAGATTTGTCTCCTAACTTTCACCAATCTAACTACAGTCTCTAACAATCTCTCAAGCTTTTGTACCATGTCTAGCAGACTTTAATCCAACAGAGCTTCGTGCGCTTCCTTGGGTCAAGTTCTCATTGCTTCTAAATTTTGCCCAATGTCATTTGAGCTGTTTTCAGATTCGATCTTTCCGTCTAGACAATAAATAGCTCTATAGGTCATCATTTATTTAGACCTTCCTGGTACACATCCCAGGAATCTTCTTGCATACGATTATGGCTTTTGAGCCCAAATTCACCAAAAATTCGGAAGAATGATGAATGAATGGTCAATGAACACAATTAGACTGCTGCTTATGCGAACAAAGTCCCCACAGACTTAATACTCTTGGAGAAAGTCCCGGTATGACCCGGTATGAGAGTATTTAGGAGATCATTCGGAACAACGGTTGCGTAGCCGTTAAACCTGAAAATAAAGTCAGCTGAAATACTTACTCATGAGTGCATAGAGGCGGAAAACGCTAAACAAAACTGATACATTCAATGCCAAATGGGTTAAATAAAGTGTTGTGACTTAAGCAATCATCTTACTAAATATTGCATACAACATTTGAATATATCTATATATATATAAAAGAGGTCGTAAATCTCAGAACATCCGATCAATGAAAATGGGAGAAAACATCATATCGACTGTTGATGTACAATGACACAAGAGGAAACATTATAAAGATACCTCTGTGGGGATTTTAATGGATGCATAACCATGAGTATATTACAAATTAAAAAATTAGAGTATACTACGATTTACACTTCTGTACATTTGGTACATATAGGCGTGGCAGATACTAATGAATACAGAGCATGTGTTGAGGAACCAATGAAACCCTTTTTATTTTATTGTCTAGTTTTTGAAATCTCGAAAGCCCAATATTTTATGACAAACATTAGACTTGACATAACTAATCAAGAGGATTGGACGCTATAATTTCATCAGGGGAAGAACAGACTCATCTGACTAATATGTAATTTTCTCTATCTCTTTATGGATGATGGAATTGTTTGAAAACATTTTGTAGTGATTCGGTATTCCTTGTAGTAATTTTAGGAGTATATGTATTTGTGGACTTATGGAATACAGTTATGGGGTACAGCAAAAAACTCGAATGTGGAAATTTTACAACGTTACCAGTCTAAAACCCTACGGTTCATTACTCAAGCGCCCTGGTTCGTGACCAATGCGGCTATACATAAAGATCTCAATATCTCTTTGGGTAAAGACACCATAACTGAATTTAGTTCTAGATACGTTGAAAGACTGAGTAACCGTAGCAATCCGTTTGTCATTAGTCAACTAGATGAGACAGAGGATGTACGAAGACTCAAAAGATTTCATGTGCTAGATTTGCCTTTTAGATAGTAACTTTGTACATATTGTTACGAAAATGGAAATGGTGTTATTAAAATAGTAAACAAAACCTCCAAAAACAACACAATGGACTTGATCATGTATAAAATGATAAACAAAAGCTCCAAAAACAAAATAAAGGACTTGTTCACGTGATCAACGAGTAAGTAAAAATATAGCAACAAAAACAATGGACTTGTTTACAAGATCGATGAATAAACAAAAATAATAGCAACAACAAAATGCAGCGAACAAAGAAGTAAACAAGCAAAAACAAAGTACAGTATAAAAAAACGAATAGCGGATAGACAAATACACAAGCAACAACAACTCTGCCTGGACGAATGTAAATAAGATACACAAACAACAAGTGTTTACATTTTCAGATATTTCTCGAAGACATTCTCCTTCAAGTGCATTCATCAGACTGCTGACCCTTGTGATATAAAAGGCAAGACAGAGCAAGCAACGAGGATTCAGTTAGAATTCGTGTGTGAAGACAACACGTGGGATTCAGTGAGAATTCAGTAAGTCGTGTGTGAAGACGACACGTTGCGTTGCGAAGAATAATTGTGGTTTGAAGATCTGCGTATAGTGCTTATAAAAAGGTTGTAAGCAGAGAGAGAGAGAATAACGAACAATTGTTATTGCGTACCCGGAAGAGAATCGCGGTTTAAAGTTCTAACGAATGAGTTTGTAAAGAATAATAACAATTTCAAAAAGTAGCACACGGAATTGTGCGCATAATAAAGAAATGATTTAAAATGAAATACTTATTTATTTTTATTTTATTTGCAATCTACGAACTCATATTTTTAACGTTTTTAAAAAGGTAAAAACGTAACAATATTGTAAATAGTATATACATATAATTTCTTTTGTAAATATCATATACTATACAGTTTTAAATATGAATAATTTTTTTCCTTTTTTGCTATTATTATTGTAATATAATTCAATAACAGCTGTTATTACGGAAAAAGAAAATAATTAACTTATTTCGTGTGGTACAAACACATATTAACATTACACATTCCTAAAGGTTTTGTAAATTTCTATTTTCGTTTATGCTCACTTTCAAATAACAAAAATTATTTAAAATTTTTCCTAAATAGAAACAATTTCTCATTCTTTTTGTATCCGTCTTTCTGATTCTCTGCCGCCTGCACACCACATGTGTCTTCCTGTGTCTCTGTTGTTTTCTTGGTTTAAACCAAAGAATATGGATATAAAGAATGCGCATCATGTAGAAGTAAAATTTCTTATGGCGGGATGTACCAGTAAGACCCGCTCCAAAATCTCTTTTAAAAATCATTTCTGGATGAGGGAGGGAAGACAGGAGAAAAATAAACACAAACAAAGAGCGTAACAATGAGTTGCTCTCATCGTACGTATCTATATTCGTATGTACGATTATGTATGTATGTATGATCGTTTTTATTGTTTGACCAAAGACTATAAATATGCAAAGATGTTTCACACAGTGTATTTAAAATTGACAAAATTTTGTGCTTCTTTCTTATGAGGGGGGTAGGTAACAGGGAAAGCTGAATCGTCGTTCTCACTCTCATGTTAACTGAGAGAAAGAAAACAAAAAAGACTCAGTACACTTATTGTACTCAGAGAACTTATTATACTTAGAGAACGTATTGTTCTTTTCTCTAAGCAATTTATTCTCATATGCGTGTATACGTGTGTGCATGTATGTATACATATATTGCCAAATAAAATAATAAACAAACTGAAAGTTTTTTGTTTTCACAAAATGTATGTGCAAATAGCCTTTGGAAAACAAATATTACCGTTTGTTTTATTGTAGGGTAAGAATATGTGTTTTATTGTTGTAGAAATGAAATTATATCGATTCGCACCGAATTATATATTACTATTCAATTATATATGTATGTATTTACCATATGTGTCTATTTTTGTATAGAATGAAGTTGTAATAAAACGAATGCTTTTTTGTTTAGTATTTATTAAATTTATTTATCATTTTAATGGTTCAAAATTTTAACTTTTTCCATACTGGATAATTTGAATTTGTATCTTTCCCATGTGGAATGCTTCCGTAGTAAAACAACAATTAGTAAATTAAGCATCTCCATTCTGTGTTTATAACATTCGTTATTTTCATCAAACCAAGGAATAAATTGTATTTTTTGTGCATTTTTTGTATTTTTTGGCCAACTACAAATGTTTTTTTGTTTTTTATAGATTTATTTTCTAAAAAAATTTTTTCGAAGACTTATATGAATTTTGCAAACTTCAAAAAATAAATCAGATGGAGTGCATAAACTTCCAAAGTCGGAATCTTTTATATAATTTTTTGCATGAACGAACATTTCTGAAGGATATGACAAAATTTGCGATGGTTTGATTATATCCACACGACATTTAACGCAAGATATTCGTTGAGCTTTGTAACCAACAAAATATCGACTTGATGTTAATTTAATTGGCACATTGTTGGACGTAAAACAATCGGTGCCTTCATTAAAATATTCTTTATTTTCATCGTATATATCTGCGACATCTATATCAGGGGTATGTGTACTTTCTGATATATTTCCAGTCCTATATATATCTTCTAAAAATATGATTTATGATTTTAATTATATATTATATTTATTAAACGTTTTGTTTGAGCATGCACTACAATTTTTAAATTCACACTTTTTATAAAACAATTTTTCAGTTTTTCAGTTTCAAATGTCCACACAAAATGTGGATTTTTTATTTCGGTGCGAATCGATATAGTTTCATTTCTACAACAATAAAACACATATTCTTACCCTACAATAAAACAAACGGTAATATTTCTTTTCCACAGGCTATTTGCACATACATTTTGTGAAAACAAGACATCTTTCAGTTTGTTTATTATTTTATTTGGCAATGTACAAGCACACACGTATACACGCATATGAGAATAAATTAGAGAAGAGAACAATACGTTCTCTGAGTATAATAAGTTCTCTGAGTACAATAAGTGGCAGTAGCCGTACTGCCATCGACAAATTTGGCACTGGCAGAGCAACATTTTCATATATTTATAGTCTTTGATCTCATCGCGATGAGAGCAAAGAATGAGAGCAACGCATTGTTACGCTCTTCGTTTCTGTTTACTTCCCTCCTATCTTTCCCCCCGCGTCATGAAATATTTTTGAAAAATATTCCAAAATATGTTAAGATGCACATTCTTTATACTTTATTTTCTTTGTTTAAACTCATTTAAAAGCAGTCGTATCCACGTTTTATATTTTTTGAAATAAAAACTTAAAAAATAAAAACAATTCAGGTTAAATGTTTAACTTTTAATTGCTTTATGCTTAGAAGTTAAGTTGTTAGTGTTTGTGTTGTTGTTAAGAAGACGAAGTTATAGGTACAATGTATGCACATATTGTAACATGGTACTTTGAAACTTTACCACAAAAAACTTAAAACTCATAGAAATAAAACAATTTAATAACTTATAAAAGTGCGACTTAATGGCGTAAGTGTTGCAAGTTTAAATAGAATTTATTTTGTTTGAAAACATTAGAAATATTAAGCTTCTGTTGAAAAAGAGCACAACAAACTAACTTTCTAATAAAAAAATTAAACAAACTATATTAAATTGATTAGTACTCTAACATACAGTCCCAATGTGACTCCAAGGGAGAATTTAAGAGTTCATTTGCACAATCGGTTATGTCGCCGCTAAACCTGAGACAAAATTCAACTGAAAAATTTGTTCATGAGTGAACTGCGCCAAAAATCAACAGGAAAAGCTAAACAAAACTGGTACATTCTTTCCCAAATGGGTTCAATAGAATATAGCTTAATATAACGAAGAGCATTTTGAATTTTAAATTTACTCTGAATTCTTCGGTGCAAGGTTATGAAGACACCAGAAAGTTTCCCTTATTTTTTTATGGTTTGTGAAACTGGAGAGGAGAAGAGGTAGGAAAGAGAGGAAAAGGAGACAGAGGAAAAAACAGATCACAAACACACAAGAGAGAGCGACTACAACCTTGAAGACTAGCACTTCTCAACCAGCTCAACCTATTTATGAATATATGAAGAGCCTTAATGTCGGCTCACGATATAGAATCCACATCATCGAAGAAGCCCCTGCCTAGGGCGCTCAACCTCAACCTACTAAGGGCTGGACAGTCGCAGAGGAGTTGTTCGATAAATTCCAACTGCTCCTCGTCACAACATACCCCGTAATGTTAATTTTATACATGAGTGGCGGAACCCACAGTATAAAGTCAACTCCGAACGACTGATTCTTGAGCAAAATTTTCATAGAAATTTGATTTACTCTCAGAGTTTTTGCCAGAGAGGAAGTTGCCGAAGAAATATTTTTTTATATTTCCTTTTGTTGGAGATATCTGACCTGCGGTTCGAAAAGTGACCTCTCGCCTATTATGCCAACGAACTGCCTGTCAGATTACGGCGACTACAAACATCATCATCAATTATTTGTATATATTATTGCTTAAAATTCATGATAGAATATTCTATATATATTGGGGTACCTCTATTTTTGCTGTCCACTGTATACACAAATGTGCAGCTTGTAATATAATCGAAAATTGCATAAAACAATGATCCTAAGAAATTTATTGATTTTTTATTTTAATTTTTAAATTCTTTTTTAATTTATTTTTTGTTAACTACTGAATGCGTTTGTCCATTATAGTATTAAATGAAATTTTTCATTTATGATAGAGTGTATTACAATTTATGCACATAGATATGTTTGTTTGTATACCATCTCCCTCTATGTATGTTCCTGTAGAAATAAAAGTTAAAATATTGAAATATATTTATAAAAAAGGAGAATCTCACATGTCATCGTGTATACGAAGTAGGACTAAAGATCTAAAAATTGAAAAATATTTTGTATGTATTTTGCTCCAACAAAAAACAAAGCTTGCATAGAGCGTACAATTTGCATCAGCTGTAGTAGTACTAAATAATGTTATTTCCACTGGCATGGTTGTTCTTATTTTAACATATAATGCCCTAAAGTAACGGTTTATTAAAAGACAATCTTTCTGAGAAACAAAGCAGGCAAACATGCATACACCCAAGCCCTAGTCCGGTTATATATAACCAATGAATTTTTTCCACAGTCACGCATAAACACACATTATAAAATATTCTGTATGCCATATACAGTGGTGGCCATATAATTAAATTGTATTGCTAGTAAAGATAAATGTAGTTGCCGTAGTCTAGTAGGTAGTGTGTTGAGTTATTAGATGTGAGGCCGCGGTTCGCGCTCCTTGTCAGACATCTCGAACAAAACGAAATATGCGAAAACATTGCTTTCGGCGACTGCCTCTCAGCAATTTCGCGCAATAAGTCTGAGAGTAAATAAAGGTGCCATGAAAGAGTTTCTCAAAAAGTCTGTAGATGGGAGTCGACTTTAAATTGTAGGTTCCGACACTCGTGTATAAAATTTATCACACTCAACATAAGTGGTATGAGAAGTTAGGTCGTGATCGTGTATGTACATATCTATTGATAGTAAATTATTCGTTTGATGTTCAAAATAAAAAAAGTAAACGAAGTTGAAATCTAAACCTTAAACAGAAAGAAAAATGTTTAAAAAAGGAAATTGTTGTATTGGTTTGGCCATATAGTTAAAACATTTTTACCACAAGTTTTTTGATCATTTAGATCTCAATTTGGCAAACTCTGAACCAAGTGCCGGCAAACAGATAGAGGAATAGCCTTCTCACACACTCAACGTTTAGCCACACTTCATCAGAATGTGTGGGATTTTGCCTTCCACTACAAATCAGCTGGGAAGTTTAAAATATTTATATGTTGTTCCTCCACACCACAATATTCCCGCCATCACACCTAATAGTTTTGATGGTATATCTGGAATTAAAATATTGGTTAAACTGTTGGTTAAATTTCATCGCCCAATAAAATATTTTTCCAAAAAACTATTTTTTTTTTTATTTTTGTTGGAGAATTCAAGCTGGAGTTATTTTTTTTTTTTTTGTAATACGAAAAGTTTTCCCTGTACGATGCATCCACGTCAGATATATTAATGCCATATAATAATGTCAATTCAGCTTTTAGCTACTTAGAACTTTAAAATAGGTTCGCTTTAGACGCTCTTATGGGTATCGCATCTAACCGGGCTATGGTTCTACAAAATTTGATGGCTCTGGGTGTATTATTTGAAATTAAAAATGTATGAAAATGTTTCACTGCATTATAAATGTTCAATCTAGAGCAACCAAGTAACTGGGGAATTTTATTTACAGTCTTCCCAGCTCCTCTTTGATTGGGTATTACCTTCCTTTCTTCTTCGGCACAATTTGACCCTGTTCTCCCACCTTATGATTCATTTTAATAAACATGTTTGCTGATGTTCTTTAAAACGCACTTCGGAATCACTGCAAAGAAATTGATGAAGGAAATGGATTGTCAGCAGACTTCATAGACATAGTCAAGAGTCCTATTATAGCAATAACTAGGCAGAGAATCAGGCCATTGACTCGAGTGAAACCTGCACCAGGTCAGATTAGTAGAAGAAGAAGTTTACAATTTACGAAAGGCGAACAGGCGAAAGTGGATTGTAGGTTTTCTATCAGGAATCAACTATCTGAGATTGCGTTGCCTCAGTTTGTTATGTCTTCGGTATGCAGCCTCTGCCTTTGCTGCGCTGTCCAAATTGTTTACTACTTTTTCCAATAAATATACCGTATGGCGTTAACGCTGAATGTTGGCTTCCTGCCACCACTGTACACTGTACGTATATACATTATATCATGAATAGTTTATAGTTCTAACTTTTCATTGTTTATTTTGTTTTCCTTTCTTTATGTATGATAGCATTTGGTTGTTGTTATATTTTTCATTATTTTCTGGTTTTTATTTTTTCTCTTGTTCTATTACTTTTCATTTTTATATGTGTATGTGTGTTTAATTTGGTTTAGTTGGTTTTAATATCAGTTATAAACATCAGAGTGTGTTTATTCTAAATCTACTGTGTAGTAAATATTGTACAGTGTGATCGAAGAAGGTAAAATATCTTCGGATGTTTTATAAACAAGTGGCAAAAATTAATAAAATGTTCGGAGTAAAGATGTCTCATAGTTCTTAGACGCTGTACTAAATAATCCAATTAAACGAAATTCTTATAAATATTCCGACAAAAGATGACTTGCATAGACTTTGATAACACTAAGAAACAAATTGAAAAAAATGTCTGACCTTGCCCAGGTTAAAAATGAAATTTTCATTCATTCATACGGCCCTATTTGATGCACTTTTAAATTAAATGAATTTCAGAATCAGCTTACGAGTAAGAAGTCGAACAACCTTCGCAAATAACATTCGACATTCAACGATATCTCCGAGACAAAAAAATGTAACACAATGACTCAATAAAGGTTCTGAATGGTAAGACTGCCAGATTTTAAGAAAAAAAGTTTATGATGTAAGATAGCAAGCTTGTATACTTATCAATACACTTTGGTTTTAACATCAATTGTTCATTGATATAATTGTCAAAAGTATAATATGTGTACACTTTGATAATTATAATAAACTCTCTCTTCTAATTTTACTTTTGAACCATACAGACGTATTTTATTTATGCTGCGCAACGCAAATTTTCATATTTTAATATGTACTTACTTCCTATTTAATTGAATTTGTAGCATATTACTCATACGCATCATATTACATGTACTAGAATAATTACTCTGAAAAGTATGCAATAAAAAATCTTTGTTTTTGTCATGTACTCGTCATGAATGAATTTTACACATTAAATATGAGACATGCTGTGAGTAAATATAATCGATGGGCAGTTTAAAAGTTTAGATTTAATAATGCAATAAAATAAAAACCGTTTAAAATTTTGTCAAATTTATTATTTTGTTGTAAAGTACAATTATTCCGGTTACTAAAAGAATATTACTTCATTAAGATGGCTGCCGCGGCTGGCCTCATAGTACCTCATTCGGATCGGACCAATTTTCGTGCAATTTTTCCGAGTGTATGGGTCGTATCTCGGCCATAGCATCATGAATGTTTCCCTTCAAATACTAAATTGTCTCTGATTTGTCTGCACTTTCCTTTAACAGCGCCCCATAGAAAATAGTCTAATCGCAGCTTGTTTGGCCGCCAATTGACATCAACATTTCGGCTAATTCAAGGGCTATCAAATGTTTGACGCAATAAATCGATTTTAGCATGAGATGTATAGTATGTTGTACCATCCTGTTGAAACAAAACATCGTTCACATCAATGAAGAGCGGGCCCAAAAAAATTGGTTATCAGGGTGTGATAGATGTTTCCATTGACCGTAATAGTTGCGCCATCCTCATTTTCAAAGATATATATGCCAATGATGCCTCCGCTCTACAAGCCGCACCAAACAGTCACTCGTAATAGGTGCATTGGCTTCTGAGCCCCAAATATAGCAATTTTGCTGATTAACGTACCCACCAAGATGAAAGTGAACTTCATCGGAAAAGATTTTTTTTTTTGCAAAATCGACATCATCGTGCAGTTTCTCTTTGGCTCAATAAGTTCCAACGTTGCGCAATCTTAAACCGATTCATTACGTTCAGTGGAGATAATATACTGAATTTTGTGACAGAATAGAATGACATAAGTATTGCCAGATTCGAAATAACCAATGGTTCAATTTTAAATAGATAGATGGCCCACCCGATATTATATTTTTTTGATGCGCTGTGATTGCCTAACTTTAACATTCAAATTCTCTTGATAAGTTTATTTTTTTACAGTAGCGGATTAAGCATGCCTAATCAGTTTTTTGATGTAATTTTTTTGTAATTATTGTATCGAGTCCGCCATCTAACGTTTTTTTTTCAATTAGTGCTTATTTCGTGAATGGTAACACTTAGCTCATGTCTGATTTGACAGATAATTAGTTTTATCCTTCCGCTGAACGAATATGGTTGTGTATACGCTTGAACAATGCTGGGAAATATTGCGACATTACTTTGAAAATCATGGTAATGTTGTGTGCGAAAATTGCATACGGATTGCGTACGGTATGTAAACAAGCAAAATTATCGCATTTGGGGCACAGAAAACCCGCACGTATACATTGAAAAGCCGACGCACCCAAAATGAGTCACTGTTTGGTGCGGATTTGGTCCAGAGGCATAATTGGGCCATTTTTCTTCGACAATGAGCAAGGAGTGGCCGTTACAGTCAATGGCGATCGTTATCGGGCCATGTTGAACGAATTTTTGTTCACAAAAATCGAAGCGGAGGATATTGGCAACATTTGGTTTCAATAGGACGGCGCTACGTGCCACACAGCCGAAGCTACACTCGATGTTTTGCGCCCTGTTTTTGAATATCGCATTATCAGCCGCAGAGCTGATGTCGTTTGGCCACCTCGGAGCTGCGATTTGACACCGTTGGACTATTATTTGTGGCGTGCCGTCAAAGATAAGTGTTACGCCGACAATCCAGAGACAATTGACGCTTTAAAGGACAATATTCGTGAAGCCATTGGTGAAATACAGCTGCACACAATCGATAATGTGCTTAAAAATTAGACCGATCGTGTAGGCTACTGCATGGCCAGCCGAGGCAGCTATTTGAATGAAATTTTTTTCCATTATTAACCGGAAGGGTTGTACTTTCAAATAAAAAAAGAAATTTGAGAAAATATTCAGTAGTTTTCTTTTAAAGCATTTTCAAAAAAAAAAAGTTATTTGGCGGACCCTTTATTTAAGGGCCATGAAAAAATTTTCAAATTCTTCACCAGAAAACTTTCAACCACTAGATAGACGAGGCATATACAAGTCCCTTACTTTAAATTTTTTACTCCTTAATATCCATAACATCTTATATCCTAAATATCCTTATCCAACACATTGTGTTCAAACGAGGTTTGAACAATAAAGACCCTATAAGCATTCCAACAATAACAGCACTTCCATCCATTAAAAGAATGTCTCCACCATTCCAGTAAATAAAACAAAGGGAATGTCTCCATAATTTACTGCTAATCCCAATTCTTAGGAAGAGCAGAAGTTAGATGGAATACGAAAATATAAATAGCAATCACTTCTAATCTTGTCTTCACATAAGAAATAACTAAATAAATTTTAAAGTGTGATTAAACTTTGCTTAAATTGAACAAACCTAAATTATAAAAGAATTAAAAATTATTTTTGAACAAACTTAAACTATAAAAGAATTAAAAATTATTTGTGAATTTACCTAACTTATAAAAGAATCAAAACTTACTTAAATTATACAAAAGGAAAATAAAAACTAGAAAAGAAAAAATCTAGTTGTAAATTTTGCCTAAACCTTATAAAACAAAACTAGAAAATCTAATTGTGAACTTTGCTAAAATTTATAAAGGAAACAAAAAAAAAAATCTAAATTGTGCTTAAATTTATACAAGGAAACAAAATCATTTGATGTGTATAAATAATATTTTCTGAAAATTATACAAGTTACAATTAATTATTTACCATACTTACTCAACCCTTTACACATATTATACTTACCTAAATTACCTAAAGTGTACTTACCTTAAATATTATACTTACCTAAATTACCTAAAGTGTACTTACCTGAAATATTACATATCCCAAATTATTCTTCTCGAAATTACCTTAATACTTACCAACCCAAGTGATACTCATTGAATCATATTTATATAAAATATATACATATTGGCTATACGAACACTATACATAATAAATTTTCATTTGGATCAACCAGAACTACACCAAAAGGAGAAAAGGTAAGAATCTATTTCTCCCAATTACTCCAATTTCAGAAATTGAAATTAATTTCATTTCTTTCTCTTTTTATCTCACCACCGCGCCACAACGATTGTAATTGCTCCTGAGTAATTACAATCTACATCTCCTTAAAGAGCTTTCTCTTTAAAGGAGATTTAAAAACAAATTAATCATTCAGCAATTTGTTTCACATTGCATTTCGTATTCTAATTCAAACATTTTCTCATCTTTACTCGTATATTACACTTAAAACGTTTGATCGTTAAAGATGCTTTATCGTCTACATGATCACATTTAATTTTCTTGGAATGTATTTCTATAAATTTAAAAAAGTTTCTCATGTAGGCTTGTTTAGTTGGTCATACTGTCTAATGGGTTTATGGACACTAAAACTACTACAACGAGTATATGAATGTATTTATAAACTGAAGAATTCGGTTAAATTTCATTCAGAAATTTTACAAGAATTTATGAAGTAGATTTTTTTTCAATTTCCCCAAAATGTTGCTTAAATGTGTATTTAAATATTAGCCAGTATTTTAGAAAAAATATTTTTTGTTAACATGTGTGAAACGAGTTTACGAGTTAAAGAAATTTATTTATTATTCGTTTTAATACTGCATTAAAAGACTTTATATATCAGTTGAACTAAGAATTATATAAGAGTCAAGAACAAATCTTGAAAAACGTGTAGGAGTACTTGTTTTCACAATGAAATCTTCCGATCCCCAGGGAGAAACTCATAAGTCTTTGCTCAATTCAGCTTAGATTGAAGATACAAAAGACAAGACACAACAATACTATTTAACAGACATTCATTTAATCGAGTCTTATAAGTTTAAATCGTAGATAGTATAGAACCCTCTTCTAGTCCCAAGTCATGATGAGACCAAAACTCTTTTATGGAGGGACTGTGTATGTGTGGAAAGGTATACGTAACGAAAGAAAATATAAAAAGAGGCAAAGACTCTTATCAAATAAAGGGAAATGAAAATAAAAGTGATTGACACTTGAGTGCATATGAGGTGCTAGGCAGGGCTTTAAGGAAACATTATAGGATATCCTTCAACATATAAAAAATTCGTTAGTTTAAATAAATTTATTACTTAGAAAACAAAAGTTGAATAAATAAGGGAAATATATACAGATTAAAATAAAATGTAATATAAATATCATAAGGGATACGGTCTGGTCTATATGGTAGAGGCATTAAAACTTCCTAACCAATATTTCTTAGTTGCTGTCAAGTCATCTACAATTTTTGTGGTCTTTTGTTTCTCGATGAAACGTTCATTATTTTTTTCGTTCCAATTAAATTACTTGCTTTAATCACGTTAAATGTTATTGACTTCAATAGCGTTGATATCCTCTATAAAGATGTATCTGCTTGAGAGATATCGCTAATTAGATGACGTTTTTATATCAGATGTAATCATGTAGCCAACAGATTTATTATAGCTAATCGAGCCAAATATGTCCTTTAAAGTGAAATTGCGGAAAATTTTGTATGAACAAATATTAAACGCTAAACTGTCGAGGAGATAGTAAAGATGATAAGCTTGGTACACGCTTAACGACAAATTTTAAATGTGAATTTTAAGGTGAAAAAAAGTAAGAAAATAAAATAAAGTAAAATATTCAATGTTATATAGTTTAAGAACAAAATTATTTTAAATTTTATTTTCATTTATTTTTAGTAACAACACAATCCAGAGGAAAATATGGTATATGTGCCACATATTACACAAGAGGAAAAATAGGAAAATAAATTATATTTTTTATAAATCACTTTAAAATTATTCCATTAAGTAAATCGATTTATAAAGACTAATATCTAAGTTATCCAGTGAAGCAAGTACTTTAAAAACGACCTACAAACAGGAGCATAGAAAACTTTAAAATAAAACACATTAAAATGATTTTATTAACTTCCTTTCCTGCACACACTCTTGCAAAAGTAACACACATGCATTATTTCATGAACATAAAAAGATATGCTTATAAATATTCACTACACATACAACCATTTAATCATGTTATAAATCAACACGTTCACACAGAGCAAATTGATTTCTATGGAATAAAAACTGATTTCTATTAAAATAAACTGCAGAGAGGAAAATTGTTAAAAAGTTACCGGGAGTAAAATGTCTTTTAGAAGACATAAACACACTGAAATATTTATAATACAACAAAGTTAATATATTATCAAATTTGCGGCTGGTGTCGAAAAAGCAGAGACTATTAGGTAAACATATGGGTACAGTGCTGGCTGAAAGAAAAATATCCAACAAATATCGAACCGTAAAATCGTCTTACCATACCAACCCAAAGAAGGAACATATTTCACCTAATAATACCATTGAGCATGAGGTCACGGTTCAAACCCCAGGTCAGACACCTCGAAAACGAAACCACATATGAACACATATTTCGTCGGCTACTGTCTCTCAGCCGATTTCTGGAAAAAAAAACTCTGAAAGTAAATAAAGTTGTCATGAAAAGTTTCTTAAAAAATCTGTCCTTCGGAGTCGACTTCAAACTGTAGGCCCAGCCACTCATGTATAAAATTAACACACTCAACATAGGTGATGTGAGGAGATAGGTCGTAATACTGACTGGAGGGTTGTAATAACCAATTAAATAAGTAAGTAAGTATGTAGGAAATACGATAGAGCAACTTGCCAACAGCACGGACTTGCCAAGCACTGGATTAGCAAAAATTTAATAATGCCTAAGGTGTACTCAAAACGAATAGATAATATGTATGTATATCAGCCGAAGTATATAAATATGATACATTGAAAACTGAATTGCAGAATTTTACTGTAAAGATGCACTTTCTACTGTCAGTAAAAAAAGTACCGTACGGTGAGTACTAACCAAAATGGTAGAATTAGATTTAATTCACATGTGGCTTCAATAAGATGGTGCTACACACCACATGGCAATCAAAACCATGTATCTATGGAGAGACGAATTTGGTAAGCAATTAATCCCAAGCGATATAACGCCAGTAGATTATTTACTTTGGGAAAGTTAGCCCCAAAAAACAACATTACAGCAGCCACCGACAGAAATTCTTGAAATATTATGTACACACATGAACTAATCTGTAAAAGAAAATTATTGTCCTTTATTTATCATTTCAAATAAATTTCTTTCACTTCTTCAAATTTTCTGCGTTAAATATCATTTTATTTCGATTTACAAAGCGTTTTCTTATGTGGTCGCTCTTTAACTTTTTTTGAATACCTAGACGAGCTTTTAACTTTTGATCATCTTAACTTTTCAGACATTACATTGTGTATGAAATACTTCCAGTCATTACTGTAATTTAGGTGATTAGTCGGACGTCTTTGGTTTTTCCAAAGCTTGAAATGTATCTGAAATGCTACCTGAATTGAATTTTTATTTTTACTCTAAAGAAATGAACTTTTTATTGCTTTAATTTATTTTTGTTTTGTGTTTATTTTATTTTTGTTTTCGCATGCGATTCACAAATTTCTTTCAATTGTTTAAATAGTTGAGTATTTTTTCCCAGTTTTAAAAACTACATATTAAGCAATTATTGTGCAGGTTGAACAGTTAAAAAACTTTAAACAAAACTTTAAGTATCCATTGAATACAAACTTCATCGCAGTAGATATATATTTAAAAAAAATACAGAATATATTTATAAAAGAAACATGGAATAAAAACCTGTTAGTAAATGACTTGTTTGCTATAAAACAAACAAAATAAATAAAAACAGATAAAGGAAAACAGATTTTATAATTCGTTGATGCCAAGAAAACTTTAAGGAAAGTTCTTTCTCTTACTAACAAGATTAAAAAAAATACAAATAAATGTTAGTTCATGAGTAAAGAGTACGTAATAAAATAGAAATCGTAAAGTAATAATAATATAATGTAAAATAACAGAGAATAAATAAAAGTGAACATAAAATTTAAATTTAATGCAAAGAAACCATGCCATACTTAAAAAATAAGGTGAACGTCATGAGCTTCAGTTTATCCTTTTAACCTGCATAAATTATTACGAGTATATAAGTTCATACAACCCAATTTTATTGAATTTATTGAGGAAATAATGAACAAGAAAGAGTGCTCGATTCGTAAATTCGATTCCGAACGACAGATTTTTTGAGAAACTAAAAGACTGCTGAGAGGAAGTCACCGAAACGTATATTTTTTTATACTTCGTCTTGCTCAAGAGGTCTGTGCCAGGTATTGAACCACCGTCATGCCACCAACATACTACTTAATAGACTACATCGGTTTCTATAGTAAATTCTTAATTCTAAAGTACGTGTTCAAATTGGTACAGCGAAGGGTTACTTAAAATTAATTTAATCTTATTTAAGCCTTCGATGCAATATAAATGCAATGCTAATATGTTGTTTTACAATTATCTTCTTCTACTGGTCTCTTTTACTTCATCCTTAGCATACACCAAGTTCACATCACCTCCAAGCGAAATTACCATGTTTTTAAATTGATTGTCCAGATCATCTAAATCAAGCGATAGGTAATTGATGATTATGATTATCGGTCTATAGTCCTCGTTGAGAGCGTTAACCAGGCCAATTTAGTCCCCAAAGAAATATGGACCGCTGGAGCCGCCAGTCAAAAATATGCAAATAATAACTTTTTTTGTATGCATTAAACTCTCTTCAAGCTCATCTGAATAGGTATCGTTCCAATGCCTATAATTTTGTTTGTCCATATTGCTAAACATGATTTTTCTACGAAAATGATACCTATACAGAACACCCATTTTGATAAAACAATTTATTATTATTTGCACGTATTATTGAAGACTATGAAGTCGCAGTAGTCTAGTAGGTAGTGTGTTGGCTTATTAGACTGAAGGCCCGAGTTCAAACTCCAGGTCTGACATCAAAACGAAAATGTGAAAATATTTCTTCGGCGACTTCCTTTCAGCAGATTTCTGGCAAAAACTCTGAGAGTAAATATAATTGCCATGAAAAGTTTATCAAAAAACTCTCGCTCGGAGTCGACTTTAAACTGTAATTCCCGCCACTCATGTGTGAAATTAACGCAAACGACATAAGTGGTCTGAGGAGCTAGGTCGTAATCCTGACTGAAGGGTTGTAATGACCAATTATGTATATGAATTGAAGATTATATTCCTGCAAAGTGATATGACTAAACAGTGAATAAATGAAAACTAATTTGAAAAATGTAGCTTCAACGAGATGTTCTTTTTCAACTGTCAAAGCTTCGATGCCCCTGATGAAAGACATTTTTTCATTAATTATTACGATCTAATTAGCTTAGTCGTTATACCCGGTGTGGTGTAATAGACTCTAGTGGTAATCGATCCCACGTTCCTTACACATAGTCTACCACACTATCCATGAGATAAAATAGAAGAAGATAAATAGTACTTTATTAATATTATGTGTATTATTGTTACTTTAATCAGTATTAAAACATACAACAAAATTTAAATGTCAATATTACTTAGGGTCTAAATCAATACATACTTTAATTGCTTACTAACCAAATAATCGCTTTTGATTACAATTAAGCGGGGACTTTTGACTTATGACAGAGTTAAAGCTATATCCATCAAGTTTGTTGTTTGTTTATTCAGCATGTTTTGCCAAATTACCATAGACTAACGTAGACAAAAACGTATATTTCCCGAATGGGATCTGGAACAGCCCCATTTCTGTATGAATGCGTCCATACCAATCCACATGAGATCTAAGACCAACACATCACTAGAAAGTGACATTTTAAAGTGCGTTTAAGACTGGCAGTGTCATCCGTAAATATTTCTTCGACCATGACTGTCACTGATTATTAACTTCTTTTGGCCCGAATTTAATGACTCCAACGATATGTGGTTTCAACAGGACGGCGCTACGTGCAAAGAGCTCATGTCACTTTGGATATTCTACACATGCGATATAAAGATCATCACAAGTCAAACTGATGTGAACTGGTAATCCAGATCGTCCAATTTGATCCTGTTCGACTTATTCTTACAAATAAGCCGATAACAAAAACGGTCCTCAGGACAAATTTCGTCTGATGTGTGCACCAGAGTCATAAAAAATTTAATAGAGAATTAGTGGCGGACATTTGAACGATGTTATATGCTACCCAAAAGGTGTAACAGGTTTTATAAACGATTAAAAAATATCGATGATAACTTTAAAAATATTCAGCGTCTAATGAAAATCCAGATGTAAAGAATTTTTAGCTGCCGACATCTTACATTTTTGTTTAGGCTACTTTGATAATACTATAAATGGTGGGACTGGTGTAAAAAAATAACATATGAATTGTATTCATATGAATATCAATAACGTATAAATAAAAAATGAAAGTTTGGTGAGAATTAAGATAATTTAAAAATTGAGTAGGTAATGTTTAATATTATTTTATTTCACCCAGAGGCTGAGTTGGCCACTTTCAAACATTTACGTTTTGTTCCCATAAGCAATTCTTTATAAGCGATAAAGTGTACTTGGGCTTATTGTTGTGCATGAACGTGTCAAAGTTTTCTGCGCGAATGATAGCATTATATTTTGTTTAATGTTCTTCTAAACATGTAGGTCCATTCTTGAATTCACCCTCAGAAGAAAAAGAGCTACCACGCCATAATGTTTTCACAACCATCAAGCTTATCTTTCCAATGAAAAAGTCTCGTTCAAATATCAGGAAATCATAAGAAAAACCGAACAAATGATATATTTTAAGTATTTTCTAATGATATGTCCACCACTGCATATGATTTGAATACAAAGAAAATTATGTCATGGAGTATATTTGACAATTTTCTTAAAGCTTTAGCAATGATTTTAAAGATGCTAAATTAATTCAAAATAAATAAAAAATTTAATATTATTTATTTATTTATTTATTTAATTATTAACAATTAATTACAAATTAAAGGTTAATATTAAAGAGCAATGACAACTTAGGCCTACAGCTCAGAATAGTAGAAAGATAAAAATAATAGAAAGATAAATGATAAAGTTACAATATAATTATATGATTATATACTTAGATATATATAACAATTGTAGTAATAAAATAATAATATACTAATAAGATTAATTAAATTAAATGAAATAATTTGGTTGATTTTAGATAATGAGAAATTAAATTGATATTATTATGAGAATATGTAGATAAAAATAGTTTGGGATCAGTATCTCCAAATATTTGACGTCGAATTCTATCAAATTTAGAACAATCAACAAGAAAATGAATTGGATCTCCATTATTAGCAATACAGTCGCAATAAATTATGCGATTTTGATTCAGCAAGTGGCTATGAGTTAATTTGGTATGTCCTAGTCTAAGACGAGTAAACTTAACAACATCCAATCTATTAATGTCTTTTAAAATAAGATCATTTATAGATGAACAATTTATATTAACTGTCTGATACCAAGAAGAAGTGTTCTGGAATAATTGATTTCTGCCTATGGGTGCATAGTGGGAATAGATGTGATTATTGAGGTCATTTTTATCATAATTTGTAAAATTAAATATCGGATATTTCTGAGCACTCCCAGCAACCCAATCAGCAAACTCATTGCCTGTGATACCACAGTGACTTGGTGTCCAAAAAACAGAAATATTCGGTTGTTCGTTAATCAACGTATCTCTAATACGGGAGGCATAAATATTGTTGTTAAAGATGTTCCTAATAGATTTAATAGATGAAAGGGAATCAGTGCAGATAACAAATTTACCTCCTTTTGATTTAGCATATAAGAGAGATTCGTATAAAGCGGCTAGTTCAGCAGTAAATATTGAGCTGTAGTGCGGTAACAAAAATCTTCGTATAACTCTATTTTCCGTTGTAACACCAAATGACACGAATTCGTTATTTTTAGAACCATCAGTAAACACAAATTTGTGATCTGAAAATTGAGTGCTAATTTCATTAAAAAGAATACGAAATTGAGATGGGCTGGTATACGATTTTGCAAACTTAGTCATAGAAATTTCAAAAATATTGTGATCTAAAGTCCATGGCGGGTTAGTATTGTTGATTAAAGAGCATGGATTAAAAGGAATATCTAACGCATGGCATTTCCGTACAACCCTATATATGATAGATGGAATTCTAGGTTCCCTCTTCTTCTTCCTTAATTTATTGGCGATCGCTCTAAGTGGTGAGGATTTATCGTATATAATCGTACTAAATAATTTCGAAGTTGCAATATCCCTTTGAGTAATAAGTGGTAAAATGTTGGATTCAAATAGAAGATTTTTCGTGGGAGTTGTACGAAAAGCTCCTAAAGCACATCTTAATGCAGAGTGCAATATTGATTCAATTTTCTTAAAAACAGATCGGGGGGCAAAGCCATAAATAGGTAATAGGTAATTTATTTTTGACAGAATTAATGCTTTAACTGTATATATTAGGGATCTTAGGTTGCAGTTAAATTTAAAACTCGACAGACATTTAACTACATTAAGCCTCTGAGCTAAAGAGGAATATAAAAAAGATATATGATCCTTCCAATTATATCTTTTGTTTATATATAGTCCAAGTATTCTCAAAGTATTGACTTCAGTTATATCAAATTCACCCGCATTAATTGTACACCTGCAGTCAATCTTTCTGCAGATGTGAAGGTATTTACATTTAGTGCGTGATAAGGAAGCACCTGAGTACTGACACCATTTATTAATCCCATTAAACATTTCAACCAAGTTTAAGACTTTATTTTTTCTTTTTGATCTAATAATAATGTTTAGATCATCTGCATAGGCAGAGAGATAAACATCCTTATTAATAGTAATTAAGGAATAGAGTTTATTATACGCAATAAGAAATAAAATAACGGAAATAGGAGATCCCTGGGGTATGCCGTTATGAAGCGGAAAAGGATGAGAATGGTGGTTACTTATCCTTATAATTATTTTTCTATTGGTCATAAAATTATAAACATAATTAATTAGTCTTGTGCCAAGTTTCCATTCCAACATTTGATCCAAAACTGAGTGGATGCCAATTCTATCAAAGGCATGTAAGAAATCAAGTGATATAACAGATACATGTTTACGTAAAGATAGGGCATTTGCAATCTGATAATCTACATAAAGTAGATTATCAGTTGTCGATTTACCCTTCTTGAAGCCAAACTGATGATTATTAAGTAGTTTGCACGACGATACAAACCACCATAATCGATTTGCCACTATTCTATCAAGAACTTTAGATATACAGGGGTTGAGAGATATCGGTCGGTAAGACCTAATCAATGATTTATCAGAACTTGGTTTAAGGATAGGTAAAATAACGCTAGTCTTATACTTTTGTGGAATATACCCCATAAAAATATCATTGAAGTGGTTTAACAATCTTTTCTTCACTATTGAAGGAAGCATCTTAAGCATTGGGTAAGAAATCCTGTCCATGCCAGGAGTTTTACCTTTCAGCTTATTAAGAACCGATTCAAGTTCAATAAGGGATATATCATCTTCCAACTTGGCAGCAATCTTGCACGCCACCGTGGTGGGTGGTCCAAATTTATAAATATGTTTGCTCAAACAAAAGTTAGAATTAAAATTGGAATCTCTAGAATTATTCGACCAATATCGAGCAAATTCAAGTGCGATATCGTCACTATTAGAGATATGCTTTTGGGGATCATTAAGTGAAGTAACACAGTGGATAGAGTGTGATGACCTGTATCCAGTAAAAGATTTTATATTGTGCCAAATTTCACCCACTGGTGTTGTGGGTTTAATTGACGATGTATAAACTAACAAAGATGATCTTTTGGAAACTTTGATTTCCCTTTTATAGATGGCGTTAGCTCTCTTGTAATTCAGGAGATTAGTCTGATTCATATGTCTTTTAAACTTATGCCATGCACTATTCTTTAAAGATTTAAGATTTTGTAAATTCTTATTCCACCATGGAACTATACGTTTTGAAGGTTGACGTGACTGTGGAATAGATTCGTTAGCAGATTGTAAAATTATCCTGGTAATGTTCGCGCTTTCCTTATTAACGTTAATGCTAACAGGACGAATCAAATCATATTTCAAGCAGTTATCACGAAATTTGTCCCAATTCGCATCGCCAATCCTAAACTTAGGTATAAAAGTGTCAAGTTTACTCGAAGTCGAAAAAAGAGTTAATAAAATGGGAAAGTGGTCACTACCACAAAGGTCACTCTCCGTTTTCCAAAGACAAAAAGGTATCATATCAGCGGAGCAAAACGATAAATCCAAATAGGAGTACGTTCCACGGGTATTTAGGTGGGTTGGAGACTTATCATTTAGTAACACATAATTAGATTCAGTCATGTGTTTAAATAAAATATTACCACTACTGTTACAAGAAGACGAACCCCAACTAGTGTGTGAGCTATTGAAATCTCCCAAGATGAGTCCTGGAAAGTTGATATCATTAGACAAACTATTAAGATAACTTAAATAAATATTATTATTGGGAGGGATGTATGTATTAGTAATAAAAAACTTTTTGTACGAGGTAAATATGAAACAAATGGTATCAAAATCATTTGTAATATTGATTTGCTCATGTTCTATGGAATTGTGAATTAAAAAAGCAACGCCGCCATATCTGGTAATAGAAGTGTTTAAATTATATAATTTATAATTAATAGGGATAGGAATTGAAGAATTACGATAGTTGTGTATATGGGTTTCCTGTAATGCAATAATCTTTGGACTGTATTTCTTAATGAGGATTTGAAGTTCACTATAATTATTCAGATAACCATTTATGTTCCACTGTAGAACAAAAATAGTCATATAGTTAATAAAAAATTATTAATTGATGTTATTGTGATTTTACAATTGGAGATATGAGTTGGTAGCTTAACTCCAAACATAACTAATGAATAAATTAAAATGATAAAATAAAACCAATAAATAAAATAAAGTATATAAAAAGAGTGTAAGATAAATAAAAATGCTATGGTAATGGGTAATACAATTAGGTAAAAAATATTAAAAGTGAAATGTAAATTAAAAGATAAACAAAATAACAAATGTCTATTAATTATGAAAGTTAATATATAACGAGTCAATTTAATCAGATTTCTGATAATCATAATTCCATTACGTTGTCATCTACTGATTTTTTGGCTTTTAGTTGTTTAGTTCTTAAAGTAGCTTTCGAAGGTTTGGAATTTGCTTTTAGCTTGTCTTGAAGTCTTTTTGGAGTATTTCTAGGTAAAATTTTTACATTCGTACCTTTGGTGATTGCAGATGTGCTGGGTAGAGATAATAAATCAGAATCGGAGTCAGTTATTGAATCAATATTTGTATTTATTGGTTTAGTAATTGTAATTTGTGACGTAGGAGCAGTGGAACTATGAGGTAAATGTGTATTAGTGCGGATATATTCTTTAAATGAAGCTGTGTTATTGTTAGAAATAACAACATCGGTGAATGAAGGCTTGTCGTGTTGGTGGCGTTGAGTATATATTTTGTAGGCAGTTTTATTATCAACTTTTTCGATTGTTTTTATTGCTTGTAATTCCTTTTGTTTAATAAAAATTGGGCACTTTTTGTCTTTAGAAGAATGCTTGGTGTCACTTAGTTTATTCTGGATGCAATTAACACAGTTGATTTCATTAGAACAGTCTTCATCAACTAGTTCGGCATCTAAATGAAAGTCTTTAGCACAGTGAAAACATTTTCTATTATTTTTACAAAATTTTGCAATATGTCCAAACTGTTGACAATTATTGCATCTAATTGGTAGTGGAATGTATGGACGAACATTTATTTTCTGGTATCCGATTTTAATCTCCGACGGCAAAGTAGATGACGAAAAAGTAAGAATTAGAAGACCGGTTTCAACATTCTGTTTATTTACATACTTATTAATCTTCTTTACTTCACATATGCTCTGACTTTTTAGTTCATTTAAAATTTCGCTCTCAGTAACACCTCTCAAATCATTGCTGTAAATGACACCCTTAGTCTGATTCAATGATTTATAATCAGTCACCTCCACTGTTATTGACTCAGAGAGTGCTGTAAGTGTGGTGAGTTTGTTGGCCTGCACATAATTTCTCGTTTTAATGAGAATATTGCCGCTCATTAACTTTTTACATTCCTCAACTTCACCATCACAAGTATAGTCAATGGCCTTTTTTAGCAAGAAGGGGGAGACGAACGAAAGAGTATCATTGCTGTTGGTTCTCTTCATTATCAAGTAAATAGGTCCAGGTTGATTAAAATTGAGACATTTTGATTTGTCCCAATTGAGAGCCGGAGAGTTATTTTTATTTTTTTGGTCGGGCGGTTTATTCATTGTAAATTCTTTAGGAATTTCTACCACTGTTCCGTTATAATATTATGAGTAAATTTATTTATTAAGTTATGAAGAAATGAAAAACGTACAATAATAATACAATAGATTTAAGAAAGTAATCGATTTAAATTAAAACACGTAATTAATATTAATAGATTAAATTAAAAAGCAATTAAAAGAAAAATTATAGTTAAATTTAAATGTCCAGAGGAAAAAATTATTTCACAAGTTCACAAATCACAATTCTGCTTGTCAGACGTCTGCTTTTAATGAAGCTAAGAGTCGAACTGAAAAAAAATTTAATATTGTTACGTTTTTACCTTTTAAAAATGTTGAAAATATGAGCTTGTAGATATAACATAAATAAATATAAAATAAAAATAAAAAATTATACCCCTGTGTTTAGTTTTAATTAAAATTATGGGCACAATTCTGTCTGCCACTGTTCACAACTTTATGTATACAACAACAATTGCTTTGTTTGTAATTCCTCTGTTTACATCCTTTGCATGAGCAATAACAATTACTAGAAAATTGTTCGACTGATCTTTGTAATAGAGATCTTCAAACCATGATTACTCTCTTCAAACACACCGCGTCTTCACACAAGACTGACTGCACTTTTACTAACTCACTCGCCTGCTTTGCCTTGCCTTTTATATGGCGGAGTAAACAGTCTGATGAATATTCTTATCTTATCTTAGTTGATGAATATTCTTGAAGGCGAATGTTCGTGGGTTCGCCATCGTTGTTTCATTATTGTTGTTTGTGTATTTTGTTTACATTTATTCTTGTAGTGTTTGTTGGTATATTTTTTGTTTGCTTGTTTATCATTTTTTTTTACTGGTGTTTGTATATACGCAGTTTACTAATTTGTAAACAAGTTCATTGTTTTTGTTTTTGTAACTTT
This sequence comes from Sarcophaga caerulescens, assembly GCA_927399465.1. NCBI lineage: Eukaryota > Metazoa > Arthropoda > Insecta > Diptera > Sarcophagidae > Sarcophaga > Sarcophaga caerulescens. The sequence goes on from OV656873.1 coordinate 70,164,927, forward strand.
TGTTTATAATTTTAATGTTAAACGACGTAAAAGCAAAACACCCGTATCTAGACTTTTAATTAATAACAATATTATGGACGACATACTTATTCTTTCGATTATAAAACCATTTCCATCAAATTGTAATGGAATAGAATATAAATTAAACTACAATATTGCCCATATTGCCAACAATATTCTAAAATGTCAGCAGAGCTCCGTTCAAAAGATTTATAGCCAAATACATATCGAGTAAAGGTAAAGTTTAATTTATTTATAAATCCTTCAAAATGTGAAAGAAACCATGCAGCTGGAAATAAAATAAATATTTCGAAATGACAAATCAATGAACAGAAAAGAAATCAATGAATTGAACAAGAAAACGGAAGAATTAAAGAAAATAGAATAAAATCTACTCAAGGAATGCTTTAGCTTGTGGGCATTTATTTGGTAAATCAGTGAGTAAGTAAGTGTTTTGGTAATTGATGAAATAAATTGGCAGGTTATTTCCATTTTTTTTTTTGTTTGCTTTGTTTTTTTTTATTTTGAATTTTTTTTCTTGTTTATATTTGCATTATTTAGCCTTGGGCTAATATACAATGTTTACATTTATTCAGTTTGCCTTAATCGATATTTAAATTCAACGTACCTAACATGTAAAAGAAAAATTTAAAAGGTAAGAAAGTTCTACTGTTCTTTACCTTTTTTGCCAAAAATATGCAAAATAATAATTGAAAGTGCACTCAGTACCAACCAATCGCTACAATTTACCCGTTATCAGCATTTCATAAAGGTATGAGATGATGGCAATAGGCAGAGATGATGGCAATAAAATCTGTTGCGAAAGTTATTGGAGACTCCAATTGTCCCAAGCGGGACAATACCATACTTTCCGATAGCTTTCAAAGCATTGAATTCCAAACGTTCAGTTAATTCCGAGACAGTGGTATAGCTATCGCAGGACATAGTGACATTCCAGTCAAATTCAGAGCGGACGGACTAGAGAGGCTTGGGAACCATCCAACTCGCCAATAAGTTCTCGAATTTTCGAATCTCTCTAAAATCCTACAAGCTTATAATTGGCAATTAGATTAACAATGGATGGGAGGTTTCGGACACGGATAAATCGACGAAGAAGATCTTGTAGGCGTCTTTACGAGGCATTGCATTATGTACAAGCATGTAAGGCGCACCTGCTTTGGACTTGATTTTTACAGAAGTTGCTCAGATTATAAAGAAGAGGTGCCTTTCTTCACCTACTGGCTACATGCTCAGCGCTATTTCGTAGAAGAAAAAGTCATCCTGTTGCCTACTGTATAAATGATATTGAAAAACTGTCTCACATTGACATTGGCAGTATGGGTCGGTATATCTGAAGCTACTGGTGGTTGCGAGACTAGAGGATAATGTAAAATTGTGGTATCACAATGGGCCCTATGTGCCCTTAATGTATACATCCAAACTCTTTGGATGGACAGCCATCTCTACCTTTCTACCTTCTTATCTACCTGCTCATTAAGGTCGGGGCACAGAGAATACGTCAACGTTCTACTTTGACTTTTTTAGCTGACACCAAAGTAACAACCTCCACAAAATAAAATCTAAAGAAAAATAACGACAAGCTGATAGCTGTCAAATTATTCGAATTGACGTGAAAAGCCAGATTATATTCTGACTAAAGGGTTGTTATGATCATTTAGGCAATACAGAAGCAATAAAGAAAGTACAAAAACAAAAAAAAAAAAACAAAGGAAGATAAAATAGACAAAAAACAAAAAAACTACATCAACTTCACAGTGAGTTTCTAGAAGTTGCCAAAGCAAAAATGAAGGAAGTGTAAATAATTATTTGTTAAGGTTAACTAAATGAGAAAATCAAGACTTTTTATTTGTAATCACTACTGGTGGAAAACCTTTTAAAATAAATTATTCAAAAACTATAAAAGCCAATTTTCTTAAACGTATCTGCGCCGATTAGTTCAAAATTATAAGTATTAAAACAAAATGACTTAAAGAATAGGATGTATTAAACAATAGGATGTAATAAATAAAACAAAAATTTGCAAAGCTTTCTTTTCTTGCCACATCTATATATTAACTATTTTGCACTCACAAACTTATTGATTGCAAAGCATTTTTTATGGATTTATTTTTAATACGTGTCAGTATTATTTGTGTCTGTATAGTGTCTTAACAAAAGGGGAGCATTGCACTTCTGCACTTTTCAAATTGAAATTGTAACACACCTACTTAGTTTGTAATTAAGCATACATACATGAGCATCAGTAAATATTTCCTTTACACTTGTAATTTGCATCAACATTTAATAGAAAGAATGTGTTCTAACGTAGGAACCGATATTGGGTATGTGCTATAAACAATTTTTATTCTTTCTCATTAGATTCTTGTAGACTGCTTATTACATGTGCATATATGTGCGTATGTATGTACAATAAATTACAAATATTTCCTCTTATCACTTTTAGTTTATTGATAAATTGAGCACTTCGGAGAATGTGGAAAAGAAAGAAAATAAAACTAATCATACTAATGCATACCATATAACCGAAGAAAATTAATTTTTTTTGAGTGATACTCAGGAAACACAACGAAAAAGAAATTAAAAACACTGCAAAAGGAAGGTAAATGGCCGCGAAGATAAAAGCCTTAGTTAATGTATATTGAAAACCTAAAACTTAAAACAAAAAGTACAAATGAAAAGCATGTTTTTTTACAAATTGAAATAGGAAGAACAGAAATGTTGAAGATTCATGGCCTTCTGTTACACCGACAGTTTATATAGAGTGGGTCTTTTAAAAGTTTCAATTTAAAAATGCAACGAAACAAAAATGCTTTGAAATTTTGTCAAATTTATTTCTTTGTCGTACATCAAATCAAGTACGATTGTTCCGGTTAGAAATGAAATATTTTTTCATACATATGGCTGCCGCAACTGGCCTCACAGTACGAGTATGTCATTCCATTGGACCAATTTTCGTACCCCTTTTCGTATGCATGGCGTCATATCTCGCAATGATATCACGAATGCTGGCCTTCAAATGTTCAGTTGTCTCTGGTTTGTCAGCATAACACTTTTATTTAACGGCGTCCCACAGAAAATAGTCCAAAGGTGTTAAATCGCAGCTTGTTGGCGGCCAATTGTCATCACCATCGAGGCCAATAAAACGTGCATCAAACGTTTGACGCAATAAGACGATTGTGCCGTGAGTAATGGATACATTGGTTTCTGTAAGACTACGTGTGGTTTTGCTGTGCCCCAAATACGGCAATTTTGCTTATTAACGTATCCACCAAGTTGAAAATGAGTTTGGTCCAACAATTCCCAACGTTGCTTAAGCGTAAATCGATTCTTTACTTTCAGTATAGATAATATAATGAATTTTATGACAGAATGGAATGACATGAGCATTGCCAGATTTGAAATAACCGATAGTTCAAATTTATACCGACAGATGGTCCACCCGATAGATTTAACGCCGCAACATTTCGGTTGAAATATTAATTCGCAATGAACGTTTAAATATTTTCTTTCCAAATTTGAAATCTTGTATAATTTATGCCCGTAAAGTAATCGTAATTAAAAATGTTTGAAAATACCCATTAAAATCATACCAGTCTGATTGCAGACACGCTTTTGCAGAAAAATCTGGGCAATTTATTTAGCAACTGGAGTAACACAGTAGTCCATATGATCATGTTTTATCAAAACTCAAAAAATGTTTCGAAAATTTCGGCCTAACATATCCTACAGGAGTCCAATCATTGTTTACTGAGAGAAATGCATTAAATCGAATCGCTTTTCGCTGTAGGGTTTTCCAACAGAGGCTTTCGTACTTTAACAGTTAATAATTGCCATTTTGTTGAAGCTAAATCTTTCAGATTAGTTGTCGTTCATTTAGTCTGTTTTCTGTTCTAAGTTACCTTAGACGACCCTATACAACGACGTGTGTACGCTGAATGGCCTCTGGAGCTACTGGTGCTAATTTTCATCAAAAAATCATCTTCAACAATTACTGGATGAATGGTTATGTGAACAAATAAAATTGTCGAATTTTGGGGACATTAGATTCAAGAGTGTCCAGTGCAACTACCAACTTTCCCCCGATTTAAATGATTTTGAAACCAATGACATGTGGTCGTAGGACGGTGCTACGAGCAACACAGCTCAACAAAGTCAATATAACTCATGCCTTCAGTTAAATTTAGTCAGACATATGCGCCTCCCATTAAAATAAAGGTTCAAAAACATACGCTTACAAATGGTCGGTAGATGGTTTTAAAATGTTATACCTCCGCTAATATTATTAATTGCATTAGGTAGTAGTGTAATTTGGAAGACATTATCGAATTAAATTCGTTCTGAGCTATTTACGATTAAAATTTTATTAAAGACCAGAACGTCACACTTTTCTTTTAATTACAGAGTCCAGCAAGAATGACCGTCTTTGGCAAACCTGTTCAAGTGAACAGAGCAAAAATATATAAAACATTTTGTATTTTGGAAGGCTTAATGGTAATAAATTAGCAATATTCAAAAGTATAAAACTAAAATAAATTTACTTTTGTAATACAAATGGAACCATCGAATTTACTAGCTGTAGCATCACCAGCAAAGAAGCTCGATATTTAGGCGTCAGATCAGTTAACAGCAATAAAATTCATGATCGGATTTTTCATTTGCGACTCATTGCTTAACTAGAACGAAAATAAATCATTACTGAAGCAAGTAATTGTGAACGGCGAAAAGTGAATTAAAATTGTATGGGAAAGATCATGGACAAGAAAATATAGTCACTAACAAAAAAATTAATGCTGTGTGTTAAACGATTGGATCTGATCTCTATTGTCAATAATTAATGGGGTTGGAGCAAACAAGTAAAATGGTCAAAATTGTTTATAAAGTGTGGCAGTAATCATCATACAACCTGATACTTTAAGTTAATTACCTGCCGTAGTCTAGTAGACAGTCTGTTGGCTTATTGGACGTGAGGCCACGGCTCAAACCCCAGGTCAGACATCCTTAACAAAACCAAATATGAAAAAAAAATACATTTCTTCGGCGACTGCCTCTCAGTAGATTTCCGGCAAAACCTCTGAGAGGAAATGAAATTGCCATAAGCAAGTTACTCACAAATCTGTCGTTTGTCTCGCTACTCATGTATAAAATTAACACACACAGCATAAGTGGTCTGAGAAGCTAGGTAGTAATCCTTACTAAGGGGTTGGTCAGACCCTTTTTAACAAACCAATATCCTTAGAAGAACTACATTAACTTTAGAATTAGAATTTTTGGAACTTTTGCATCCCAGATCTGTCCAAACTATGTAATGTAAATTTCATGACTTTTTTTCCCATTTTTTAATATGAAAACCTTGCTACTAACAAATGAAATCTAATTTATATTTAAATTACAATTTAAAACTCAATAAGTCTTCATTTCACTCTTCGCATGTGTATATTAGTATGACAGGAATTAACAATAAAATTGATTTCTTAAGGATACGAATGGTCATTTCAACATAGCTTTGTAGATTTTAAGCATATTTGTTAAATAATGTCATAAAGGTTTAGTTTTTGTTTCTGTAAAAGTAAAAGAAAACTGTTAAAATACAATAAAATGAAACTTCAAAACATACATACATATGTACCTTCGAAAGACAATATTAAGAAAAAGGACAACATAACAATGGTTTAAAAGAAATTGGCCAAAACGAATTACAAAACACACCAAACACTTGAAACTGAAAGTAAAATGATAGAAAAATTCAGGGAAGCGTAAAAAGTAAAATACACATATGTACTTGAAGGAAACCAAGGTTATGTTATCATACAACAACATGACATGGCTTTTATGAGCACTTCAACAATGCTATGGGATTTAGGTATCTTTTTTTTTATAAAATTCTATTATTATGCTTTACATAAAATTTCTTGAAATTTTAGAATTTAATATTTATTCTCTACTTTCTCTTTATGTGCTGCTGACAAGCCATTTAAATAGGTTCTCGTTGATATGGTCTTGTTATTCCGGTTCTGTTATTTTGTTTTACTTCGTTCATGTTCATTTGTTGCCAAAAATAAAAAGTTTACTTAGACCACAAAATGATAGAAATTACGTAAAATTCAAGCACTTTCAAAAGCACCCACACCTGATGTTACCTAAACTTTCCATTTAAGTCAGAAACATATCCACAGAGATCACTATACAGTAGATTTTTATCACAATGAATATCTGTAAAGATTGTCAGTATTATCATTTTAGCTAGTATTATCATTATTTATATCCTTGCAGTGTATATATAAAGTGTAACTGGAAATTTCAAATAGGCTTCTAGATATCAAATCCATCTGAGATACTAGAAGGATGTCAATATCTTTTTCAGTGAAAACTGTATCACATTTTTATGTCGAAGTATGTCGTTTGCGTTTCAGCAGCAGTTCCTCATATATTGGATTATTATTATATCCTGCATTAAACTGGTCATTTAAATCATAAAGCTGTTCATTGTCTATACAAATTTCCAGTAGTGACTTCAAGGCAACTGAAATTAAAAGTGCGGTAGCGATTGATGGATCCTTTGTTGACAAGGATTTTTGCGTTGGAACAGTATAATTTGGTGGACCATCTATTTGAACCACCGATTATTTCGAATCTGGCAATACTAATGTCAATCTATTCTATCACAAAATGTTATCTCCACTGACCGTAAGGAATTGATGTACGCTTGAGCTCATTTTCATCCTGATGGGTACGTTAATAAGCAAAATTGCTGTTAATGGAGCTCAAAAAACCCACATGTGGTCTTACAGAAGCCAATGCACCCATTACGAGTGACTGTTTGGTGCGGCTAGTGCAGCGGAGGTCCATAATTCTTTGAAAATGAGGACGGTGCAAATAATACGGTCAATGGAAACACCTTTCGCACAATGATAACCAATCTTTTTTTTTTTCCCACTCATGCCACAATCCATTTATTGCGTCAAACGTTTGATGGCCGCTTAATTAGCCGAAATGTTGATATCAATTAGACGCCAAGAAGCTGCGATTTGACACCGTTAGACTATTTTCTGTGGAGCGCCGTTCAAGATAAGTGTTATGTCGACAAATCAGAGACAATTGAGCATTTGAAGGCCAGCATTCGTGATGCTATTGCCGAAGTACCCTCGAAAAAGTGCACGGAAATTGGTCCGATCGAATGAGGCACTGTGAGGCCAATCACGGCAGCCATATGAATGAAATAATATTCCATTTCTAACCGGGAAAATTATTCTTCACAGCAAAAAAAAAAAAAATGTTTTCGTTTTATTACATTTTTAAATTTAAACTTTGAAATTTCTCACTCTATACATTTCCTTGCATCAGCATATGAAATTTGTAGTAATACTCTTGCACAATGTCCCGATATGACTCCAGGTGGGTATTCGGGAGACATTTGAAGAAACGGTTACGTAGCCGCTAAACCTCAAACAAAAGTGAACTGAAAAACCTGCTTATGCAGGCATGTCTACGAATATCAAAATAAAACGCAAAACGAAACTGGTACATTCAATGCCAAATGGGTTAAATGTATTGCTTGACCTTAAGGAATATCCTACTACATATAACGGAAAACATTTTTATATGTATATTGGTCCTTTAAATTTTAAATTTACTCTGAGTTCTTCTTGGGGTTACCTATACTTTTGCGATGTAAAAATACGGAGTAACAAGAATAAATATTAAATATCTTTTTGTTTTATATCAGAATAGAAATAAACAAAATAAATTTAAAAAACATCTATTATTTTAAAATTCATGAAATTGCTAAAAATATATTCAGGTACCAGAATATTTGACGTCCACAGTGTATATAAGGTCCATTTAAGCGTTTTTTTAAGCTATTTTCCATAGAAGCTACGTGATATTGTGCAAAACATGGCTCTATGATTTCAATTCACAATCAAAACGATCACCGTTTAAGTGGGTTGCAGGACGTGAACCGACTTCAAAGCCTATGAATATATGACAGTCGACTGGCAATGTTAATGTATCAGTATTTTAGAATGCGAAAAAATTGAGAATACCAAAACTAACAGGAACCATTACAAATCGTTGCATCGCATGGCAGCTTATTTAGTTTTGAATAAGTTTTGCCAATTGTTGTCTTCAAATAAAGAAACTAATGAAATGATTCAGATTTTCTAATACATCTTCCAGACTTATACACTCGTATCTTTCCCAACTCGCACAATCTGTTTTTTTGAGGGGCAAATAGTCTGATTCTCTACGTTTGGACAAAGGTGTGCCTCTGGGCTCTATGCTTGGACCACTTTTTTTTCTCCCTGTATGTCAATGATTTACCTGGATATCTTTTGAATTGCAAAATCCACTTGTATGCAGATGACGTGCAACTTTGCTTAAATAGCCCGGTGGACGATATTTCACGCGCCGTTGATTGTTTGAATGGTCTCTGTTTGAACCCCGGGAAATCTAAGTGTATTTTATTACATAGAAGAAGTGTTGTACCCACAATTTCTAGGGATGTTGTGATGAATGGTGAGAAAATTGAGATAGTTCATGCGACGAAGACTTTGGAATAATTTTTAACTCCAATTTTTAACTCCAATACCCGCACTTTGGTCCACGCAACTTTATATAAAGGGCTATCCATTTCGTGGTTTCAAAAGTATGGAACTGGAATTCGACATCTGTCAAACTAAGTTGTGAAACCAATTTTTTTCATTTCAGTTGAAAGTCTGACATTGACGAAAATATCTATCACACTATCAATAACTATCACACAACGCATAAAAATTATCAAAACCTACTACAAAAATGGTGATTCTGCCACAGCCACATATCGTGCTTTAAGAGGGGATTTTGGTTTACATAATCGTCCAACTACGCAAGCAATTGGCAAAATTGTGAAGAAATTTGAAGAGACTGAAGTGGTTAGAAATATTGAAAGGCCTGTGCATCATCGTTTCGCTCGTTCCGCTGAAAATATCGCTATTGTAAGTGAAAGTGTTGCCGAAGACCCGAATGTGTCGATTCCTCGTCGTTCTCAGGAATTAGGACTGTCTTACGGCACATTATGGCGTATTTTGCATTTAGATCTACTATTTTGCATTTAGGTTTCAACAAGGCGGTGCCACATGCCACACAACTCGAGCGAATATGGCTTTATTGCAAGAGACATTTCCTGGCCGCGTAATTTCTCGTCGTGGCGATATCAACTGGAGACCAAGATCATGCGATTTGACGCCATTAGACTTTTTTTTTTGTGGGGCTACGCGAAAGACCGTGTTTATGCAGATAAACCTTCAACTCTTGAGCACTTAACAACCAACATTCGTCAAGTTATGACTGAGATACCGCCCAATATGTGTCAAAAAGTGGTCGAAAATTACCTCAAAAGAAGCAATGCTTGCAACACTTCGCGTGGAGGTCATTTAAATGATGTAGTGTTTCACACATAATGTCAACGTTCAAACTTTACAATAAAAAAGAAATATCATGAAAAAAATATTTTATATTTGTTTTATTTACGTTTACTTTTGAAACCACGAAATGGATAACCCGGTACCTTTGAAATGAGAATTTTAATTGCGAAAACTTATTTGATTCCCTGCTTACTGTATGGATGCGAGCTGTTTGGTAATTGCGATTCTAGCAGCAAATGTAAGCTGAACGTTCTTTTCAATAATATTGCTAGATATGTTTATAATTTGAGAAGATATGATCATATCTCTGTGTCAGCTAAGAGCCTTTAAGGGGTGACCTTTGATAATCTTCTGAATATTCGTGTACTTTTATTTTTGCATCGAATTGTAAACAAGCGAATACCGAGTTATTTTCTGTTTTGTCCGAGTTTTGTCCAGTCACCCCGTAGTAGGAATATTATAGTTCCTCGGCATCGATACTTATTTTCCGAATTGCAGTTTTATTTACATGCTATTCGCCTCTGGAACATTCTTCCACAACATCAGCAATGCAACACCAACGCTAATAGCTTCAGGATATTTTTGTTTCAATATTTTCGTTGATTATTTATTTTCTTTATATATATTTGCAAATTTATTTATCTTTTTTTTTTTTTTCCTTTTTCTATTGTGTTTTTATTGCCCTTATTGCTTCTATCAACACATCCATTACTTGTTATTATTAAGTCAGTTATTCATTTACTAAATTAAGTTATTTATTATGTACACATTACGTTCCTGTACTTTAAATATAAGATTTTCATCTTGTTGTACAGGATTTGGGCAATAATTTCATTAATAAATAAATAAATAATTTTACATAAATAAAACAATCAAAAATGCTATCAGCACCCACAGTGATTGAAACCATAGTGTAGAAATATTAAACCACAATATTTTACCATTTGTCATCACAAATAATGATTTTCAATCGAATATACCCACATGCAGCACAAAGTCAAACATTCGCTTTTACTTTTAAATTAAAACCTGAATGTTGAAAACTTTGCCACCATCTCTGGCTTGACACACATATCTTAAATTTTTTTCACAATTGGTAAAATTTTGATTTTCAACTGAAAGTTAGAAAGTTTTTTCTGTGATATGAAGTAAAATATGAAATTGTATTTCTCGGTTTGTGATATATTGTCATATTTATATTTATTTTGAAAATAAGCCGAACCACATTTAATATTTTAGTTGGAGTTGCAGTTCTATGCTGTATGGAACAGTATGGAACAATATTATGCTATAGTTTTAGGATTTGCGACGTGATGTTGAGAATATTTAAAAGTTCGTTTTGTTTATGAAATCAGCACTTAGTTGACAGATTTTTAAATTAAAAATAAAGCAAAAACATAATTTTACTTCAGAAATGACAAAATAAAATGAATATTTGTATAATAATTATGTGTAATCTGTTTTAAGCACTTTTGGGCACGGGAAACTAAATTGGACATGAAGGCCTAAGACATATGCAAACGAGACTAAACTTTACTGTTAATATCTTTTAATTATTAGAATTCCACATAACCGGTCGTAAAGTTATTATTAATTAAGGCTGCTTACAGCCACATATCAAAGTGCAGTATTTTCGGAGCAGCTCAATATTTCTACATTCAAGCACACTTCTATTGGGTATTTCATTAAGCGCTTGCTATCTTTAAATTTAAATAGAACAAAGTGTGTGTGAGGTCGCCATGGGTAGTGGATGGACCTATTAGACCAGAGCCCAAGGCATCTCGAACTACTACCTCCCAACAGACTTTTGACAAAAATTCTGTGTATAGAATAAGGCAACTTCGCCTATTCGCCACCTGCAAGCAGACCCTGCAATGGTAGCCTGTACAACTTTTATTCCTTTTTAATATTAAATCGACCCAAAAAGAGTTATTTCGAAATAGTTATTTCTCAATGTAGCACATTTTCTGTCATTGCCCAGCTTTTATAAAATCGAGATCCTATATCAGACATAACTCGGAGGAATGGATTGGAAGAAGTTAAGAAAGTTTATACAAGATACAGGCTTCCTATAGAGAGTACGGTAATATTCCTAAAGTTGAGTGCACAACGAGCCTACATGATGACTTAGGCATCAATCTTCTTACTACCTACGTACCGTTTAAATTTCCTTTTCTTCTTTTATTCCTTTAATCGATATAACGGTTACAAACCGTACATATAAATTTATACATATGAATTTAAACAAAAAACAGTTTGAATTTTATAAACAAAAAAACATTTTTTCCTTAATGTAGGAATGAATTAGGCCAAGTGCGTTTAAGGTTTCTTTCAAATTGAAACAGACAATGCAATAAATTATAATGGATTCATTACATCGTACCAAATGCGGCCAGTAAATCGGTCAACATTAGCTACATCTTCGGCCATTATAAAATTGACGGTGCTTGCGTCTCTGTTGTGTATTTTATGAAAATGCTTGGCCAACAGTTTATCATACGTTAGTACGTATATATTTTTTCATTGTCCCTATAATAAATGATGTAATTAATTATACTTAGCATTGTCATCTATGGCTAGATTCCAATTGTGTTACACACATTACGTAAAATAAATATGGCATATAAAGGAAGTAATGGCAGAAAAAAAATATTTTATGTTTCATGCTTGACATACAAACAAAAATAGAAGAATGTTTACATCGTAATTTACCAATGTAAACATTTTTAAGAACTTCTTGTGTAGGTATAGAGGACCATAGAACTTAAATTGTTTGTATTTAAATAAATTAAAGGATATTTTTCAATAAACTCTTCACTTTATGTAAGAAAATTTAAATTTCACAATTTTTTAGAAAATTTAAGAAGTCAAAAAGTTTAAGGGTCATTTTGACAACTTGCCGTTAAACTTACCTTTAGCTAAAGCTAAAGCAGTGACAATAGCGGACTTCGTTTGTTTGTTGTATATGCTCATTTTGTTTAAATTTGAATTTGCCATATCGAAAATAGTATATGATATGGCAAGTTCAAACATAAAGTGACCTTTAAATGTTAAAGGTAGGATGATCTTCCCTTTAGCTTAATGATCACTTCTGTCTTATTGGGTACTCATAATAATGAAAAACAATTTATCTGCCCGTTAAAACCCTCGCTTTAGTTAACGGCAAGTTGTAATAATGGCCCTTAAAAATTTTAATTATAATTTAATTAAGTTATCTGTATAACGCACTATGCATTGGCGAAAAAGTGAAGCTAAATAAAATTCAAAATCATAAAAAATTTCTCAATAATCTTTCATTCGGGGTCGACTTTAAATTCTAGATCACGCCATTCATGTATAAAATTAACACACACAACATAATTATATGAGAAGATAGATTTTAATACTAACTGAAGGGTTTTAATCATAGCTGCCAGATGAACGAAGCATCAAATCGTCAAATATTTGAGAAAAAATCGTCAAAGACGTTCATTGAAATCGTAAAAAAATCGTAAAAAAAAAAATAAATAAATTGAAAAGTTTTAAAATCAAAAACATATAAAGTCAATGTTAAGCAACAATAAAATTGCATCATCTGTAACCATGTGTGGTGTAAATATTAGGGAGTCAGAAGATCTTGATGTTATGGGCATAAAAATTCAGTGTGGTGTTCGTTAGAACTGACAGATTTTTCAGTGCTTTTGTTTCTCAAGACGGTGCAATAAATACTTCATTTCATCTGATCTACTTACCATTTACACCTATTAAAATCTAACGAGAATGGAAAACAACTCTCATGTATGGGTCGGCCTTTAACGGTTATTTTGAGGCTTCTCGACCGTTTACAGGAGAGGCCGCAGTAGCTCGTTAATCACGATAGTGTGTCCAACTCTATAGATTCATTGGAGCACCGTTGCAATGTGGCTTGTGTTTCACTCTTCTACAACGGATATTGCTCAAGCGAAATAAGGGGCTTGTTTAACACTCGTCTTCCTCGGCCAGCACATCCGTATGTGGTCGATTGGCCAGTGTATCGCACACTGCATTATAGACAAAGTTCGTTTGTTAGACGGACTATTCGTATGTGAAACTGCCTTCCTGCAGAGATCTTTCCTGTTACTTATGGTATAAAAATATCCAAACCTAGTGTCCATAAACACTGCTCCCTCTTTCCTCCTTCCTATAATATATTTTCCTAGTTCCAAACACAATGCCATCCCCTGACTGTTGGTCGTATGAAGAAAAATAATGGCACTTGCCTTTGTTCTTCCGATGACAATATTAAAAGCTATAATAATTTATGCTCAGCTATGATGTTATTTAGGAGTTGAAATTTTTGGCTTTTAAGGGATTAAAAAGGCATAAAATACAGAAAAATCATCACAGGTATTCGAAAATAACCTAAAAATATACTTCCTTCTTCGTTATTACATAATTGGTCATTACAACCCTTCAGTTAGGATTACGACCTAGCTTCTCACACCACTTATGTTGTGTGCGTTAATTTTATACATGAGTGGCGGGACCTACAGTTTAAAGTCGACTCCGAACGACAGATTTTTTTGAGAAGCTCTTCATGGCAATTTTATTTACTCTCAGAGAGAAATATTTTTTATTTTCGTTTTGATGTCTGACCTGGGATTCGAACTCGGGCCTTCAGTCTAATAAGCCAACACACTACCTACTAGACTACGGCGACTTCGTCTTATTACTAGCATAAATCTTCTTCTTCGTTATTACTAGCATAAATTTCCAACAGTAACAACTGCAAAGCAAATACAAAGCTTAAGGAGGCTTTTAATGTACTAAAGTAAAGAAAATGATGTAAATTTTTAATTGCTAAAAATCGTCAAAATAAGGGCGTAAATCGTCATGTCGTCAATATGATATTTTTGGAGCATAAAATCGTCAAAATGACGATAAATCGTCAAATCTGGCAGCTATGGTTGTAATGACCAAATATGCATTAATGTATGTATATAAAATATAAAATAAAATATAAAATTATTTAATTGTTTTATTATAAAGAAAAACTTAATTCGATAATAAAAAAGTATCAAGTCTTAAGACATTCAATATAGGTGTCGATAGAGTCATTAGTAATGAAAGAAATACTTCTTTAAACACATGTTCAAATTACTTAGCACAATAAGAATTTTGTTGAATACTTCTTTTTCTTTTACGCATGAAACTTCTCCTCAATATCTTCATGCCTCTAGCGCATAAATTAGACTGCATTTGATCGATGTTGTGAGTTATGTTGGTTTTGAGGTCCGCCGCGTTTTCTAGCTTATTCGCGTACACCTATTTAAGAAAATTCAACAAGTAAACGCATCATGGCATCAACTATTGAAGCCAAATTAAATATTTCAAGGGCTGCTATTACCAGATAATTTGTTTGTCATTATTATAAGTACAGGATAATGTAGAAGTGAACGTTAAGTTAAAGAGAGAGAGTTAAAGATAAGAGAAGATCGTCCTACCTGTAACCTTTAAAGTAAAGTTTATTTTTAAACATGCCTTATATACATATTATTTTCAACATGGAAACTTAAAATAAAGGGTGATTTTTTAAGAGCTATAGGAAAATTTTTCAAGAAAAAACACATAAAATTCAGAAAAATTCATGAAATCTTTATTTGAATCGATAGTACGGTCCATACAATTTAATGTTTGAAGATTAT
The DNA here is from genome assembly GCA_927399465.1 of Sarcophaga caerulescens. Taxonomy (NCBI): domain Eukaryota; kingdom Metazoa; phylum Arthropoda; class Insecta; order Diptera; family Sarcophagidae; genus Sarcophaga; species Sarcophaga caerulescens. The sequence goes on from OV656873.1 coordinate 70,180,012, forward strand.
TTCATGTAAATGTTGACCGCGACTGCGCCTTAAATGGTCCATTCGCTTGGTCCAATTTTGGCATACTCTTTCCCACATTTCGGCAGGTATCTCACGAATAAATGCTTGAATGTTGTCTTCCAATGCGTCAATTGAAGCGGGCTTATCTGTATAGACATGAGCTTTAACATAGCCCCACAAAAAATTGTCTAAAGGCGTTACGATTCGCACGATCTAGGCGGCCAATTGACCGGTCCCGAACGTGAAATAAAATGTTCACCGAACTCGCCTCTCAATAAGTCCATTGTTACGCGTGCTGTGTGGCATGTGGCACCGTCTTGTTGAAACCACATGTCGTGCAAGTCAAGCTCTTGCATTTTGGGCAAAAAAAAGTTGAATATCATCTCACGGTAGCGCTCACCATTCACAGTTACGTTACGATTCGCAGCATCTTTGAAGAAGTAGGGTCCAATGATGCCAAATTCAATGATTTGCAAGCGTTGTTCGTTTGTAAGACGATTCATGGTTAAATTATAAACCAAACTGAAGATGTTTGACAGTGAAACAAAACACGAAACGTGTGTGAGCTGTTTAAACCAGTGTTGCCAAAAACATAATAGCTAAAAAATCACCCTTTATAAAGAAATTGAATAAAAAGAAAGAAACGCAGTGGCAACGTTTTTAAAGAACTTGTTTAACTTGAAAAAAGTTATCGATATCGTCTAAGAATTTGGCTCATTTACGGTACTCATGTTCATTTTATATTGTATTTATTTATAATGCATTTGAATTATTTGTTCTTAAGAACTGTAACATGTCTAGGTTAATTATTATTTTTCATTATGACATGAATGTTTTTATATGAATTATAAACACGAAAAAAAAAATGATTTGTTATATGTATGGCTACAAGTTATATTCAACGAAGGGTTTTAAAATCCACTTGCATTTAGATACGTATGTATGAAAAATATTTTATTTTTTTTTTATTTATTTTTATTTATTTATTAATCAAAGCACAAGAAGATAATAATCTTATAAATTAAAGTGCTATGGGAGTACCCCAAAGAGGAAAAAGTAATAACAAATCATTGATTATATAAGTAATGAATTGTTTGCAGTAAAATAAAAATGATGTTCATAATTAATTACCATATAACGGGTGGACGATTTAAAAGAACGTATTAAAAAATTGATTTCCAAAATTGAATCAGCTTAAAAAGTCGAAGAATCTTAGAAAATAACATTCGACATTCAACGATATCTCCAAGACAAAAAAATGTAAGGCAATGATTGCAAAAAGATTCTGAATGGTAAGATTGCCTGATTTTAAGAAAAAAAAGTCCATGATATAGGATATTGGAAAATTTTAAATGTTTAAAAATCCACTAGAAATTATGGCTTACTTCCTATTTAATTGAATTTGAAATATACATATTACTCATACGCATCATATTATATGTGCCAGAATAATACTCTGAAAAGTATGCAATAAAAAATATTTGATTTTGTCATGTATAAAACTAATGGAATTCGATATCACTCATACGTCACATACAGTGGCTTATTTCAACCAGCACCTTTAAAAAAAATTTAGTAAGAGTTTATAGAATATGTTTAAAAATTAAACAAAAAAAGTTTTATTCAGTCTCAAATATATGGGCAATTTGTGATCAAAACGTCCGCCAACAACAGATTTCGAACAAGAATGACCTTATAGCAGCTCTGGAAAGGGAATGGGCTGTAATTAAGCAAATAGAAGGTCATACTAAATTTTGAAATTGAAACTATTAGTTAATTAATCATTTAATTGTTTGTTTATAGTAAGTGGTTCAAATAAGCTGTGACGAATTGGGTTCCTATATTTTTGGGTTTTAGTTTGTAAGTTTACATTTGAGACTGAATAAAACTTTTTTTTCTTAATTTTGAAAAATATTCTATAAACCCTTATTCAAATTTTTTTTATATCTTGTTTCGTTTCGAAATTATACGAGCTTAATTTTTTTAAAGGTGCTGGTTGAAATAAGCTGGGAGCCACTGTATGTACTTGTCGTGAATGAATTTTACACATTAAATATGTGCCATGCTGTGAGTAAATATAATCGATGGGCCATTTTATAGTTTAAATTTAAAAATGCAATAAAACAAAAACCGTTTGAAATTTTGTCAAATTTATTATTTTGCTGTAAGTACAATTGTTCCGGTTACTAAAAGAATATTATTTCATTCAGATGGCTTGCGCGGCTGGCCTCATAGTCATAGCTTCCAGATAAATGAAGCATCAAATCGTCAAATATTTTAGAAAAAAACGTCAAAAATAAATTGAAAGGTTTTAAAACCAAAAACATATAAAGTCAATGTTAAGCAGGAATAATATTGCATCATCTATATCCATGTGTGGTGTAAATATTAGAGAGTCAGAAGATCTTAACGTTATGGGCATGAAAATTCAGTGTGATGCTCGCTAGAACTGACAGATTTTTCAGTGCTTTTGTTTCTTAAGACGCTGCAATAAATACTTTACTTCATCTGATCTACTTACCATTTACACCATTTATAACCGACCGAGAATGGAATACAACTCTCATGTATGGGTTAGCCCTGAACGTCTATTTATAGGCTGCTCGACCGTTTACAGGAGAGGCCGCAGTAGCTCGTTAATCACGATAGTGTGTCCAACTCCATAGATTCATTGGAGCACCGTTGCAATGTGGCTTATGTTTCACTCTTCTACAACGGATATTGCTCAAGCAAAATAAGGGGACTTGTTTATAAAAGTCATGTATTTCTACGTAACACTCGTCTTTCTCGGCCAGCACATCCGTATGTGGTCGATTGGCCAGTGTATCGTACACTGCATTACAGACAAAGTTCACTTGTTAGACAGACTATTCGTATGTTGAAAGATCTTTACTGTTACTTATGGTATAAAAATATTCAAACCTAGTGTCCATAAACATTGCTCCCTCTGTCCTCCTTCCTATAATATATTTGTAAATTGTAAATTGTAAATTTTTAATTGCTAAAAATCGTCAAAATAAAGGCATAAATCGTCATGTCGTCAATATCTTATTTTTGGAGCACAAAATCATCAAAATGACGATAAATCGTCAAATCTGGCAGTTATGCTCATAGTACCTCATTCGGATCGGACCAATTTTCGTGCAATTTTTCGAGTGTATGGGTCGTATCTCGGCAATAGCATCACGTATTTCGGCCTTCAAATGCTCAATTGTGTCTGGTTTGTCGACATAACAACTTTCTTTTACAGCACTCCACAGAAAATATTCCAACGGTGTCAAATCGCAGCTTCTTTGTGGCCAATTGACACCTCCATTTCGGATAATTAAACGGCCATCAAACCTTTGACGCAATAAATCGATTATGGCATGATATGTGTGGTAAGTTGCACCACCCTGTTGAAACCAAACACCGTTCATATCAATACTATGTACCTACATAGATCGGGTATAAAAAATTCGGGTTTGATGGTCCGATATGTGTCTCAATTCACCATAATGGTTGCGCCGTCCTCTTTTTCAGAGCAATATGGGAAGATGCCTCCGATCCAAAACCCGCACCAAACAGTCACTCGTAATGGTTGCATTGCTTTCTGTAAGACCACGTGTCAATTTTGCTTATTAACGTACCCACCAGGATGATAATGGGCTACATACGAAAAGATGATATTTTTTTTTTTGACATCATCGTTCGACAGTTTCTCGTTGGTCCTATAAATCCCAATGGACATAATATACTGAATTTTGTGACAGAATAAAATGACATAGTATTGCTAGATTGGAAAGTACCGACGGTTTAAATTTAAACCGATATACGGCCCACACCTGCTCGATACACCTATGAAAAAAATTGATTACAACATAGCTTCTCACACAACCCATGTTGTGCGTGTTAATTTTATTCATGAGTTGAGGGACCTACAGTTTAAAGTCGATATTTGAGAAACTTTTCACGGCAATTTTATTTACTCTCAGAGTTTTTGCGAGAACACTGCTAAGAGGTGTAAAATAAACCTCATAGGTTCATGTTAGTATGAATGGGGTTAAATTATACAAAAATTTCAATGCGCCTATAGTTATAACAACTTAATTCATATTCTGATTATCAAATACATTCAATTCTGAATCTGTCAATACCAAAAGTACAATTCCCACAAAAAAATTTGTATTGAAAACATTCCAATTTTTTTGCAATAATTTGTTATGAGTAGTTAACCCGGTATATTGACTGCATTCGAAGGTCTTTTTTTAAAAACAGTTTAAGCTTATGGAAAGTAATAAGAATAGTAATAAATAATTGCAATTATAAATTGCCAGTAAGAGACATCAGCGAATTTAAATCATAGAGATCTTCTTTATCAGATATTTATAATCCTTCGATAATATATCATGTAATGTACGTGTGAGGAATTTATTTATTTATTTATTATAATACAATTACAAATTATATTAAACTGATTAAATTCGACCATATGCTCTGTGTAGTTTAACAGACCAGAGTCTCTTGTGGAATCGAACACCCTCCCGCTAATTGTCTAGCATGCTACCCAGTAGACTACCAGGGCACCACTTTTAGTTTTTTTAAATTGTTTTTGAATAGTTTGAAGTAGACTGTCTATTTTAGGAAATTTTTTATTTACTAATTATTTTATTAAAAACTTATTAAATAAATTATTAATTTGTTATGTCTTTAAAAGAATGTTAAATATTGTACTTTCAGACATATTGTTATATTATAACGTATTAGAAATTAAAGAACAAAAAAAAACTAAGAAAATATATGATATTGGATGGAACTAATTCCACACTAAAATTTTTTTCTTTACACAATTCGTTCATAACTTTGATATTTAGATCAATATATAAGAAGTAAATTTACAGCTTTAATTAATTATTCATGAACTTTTGTTCATTTGCCATCATTTGTCATCTTGTCAAACAGGAGTTAAGGTCTACATATTAATTTAAAATTTAAAACCCTGAAGTCATGCATTGCAGTGATTGATAACTGACGCTAATAGGAGAAGTAAACAAAAGTGAAATGATGTGGAACAGTAACGATTTGTTGATGCTGAAGTGTGATTAATATTGAATAGAATACTTTTCTCCTTTTTTGTTATTTTATTTGATTAAATTAAAACAGTTTTGTAATGATAAATAATTCTAAATCTGAAGAGATTAACGAAAATTTTGTTTAGATGAACTTGAATTCTTAACATATTTAAAGCCAATTCCAAAACAGCTAGGAAAACTTTAATAAGTTCTTTGCTTATATAAAATTGCAAGTACAAAAATACAGGAAATAAAAAAATAAAAAAATGTTTAACCTGATGAAAAAAAATCATCCAAATTGTCACACTCGCTACTTATGAGCGAAATTTTCAAACGCATCTTTTGACAATGCAAAGTTCTTTGTTGCCTTTTTTACATCTAAGTCTAACTATTTTGGTCGAAATAACCACTGCTGTTTCCTTTACTGGATGCATGGCCATATATATCTATCGAAGTTTAGTAGGTAGCGTGTTGGCTTGTTAGAAATGAGGTCAAGGCTCAAACCCCAGGTCAGATATTTCCAACAAAACGAAAAATTAAATAATTCATCTTCGTCGACCTCCTCTCAGAAAATTTCTCGCGAAATCTTTAAGAGTAAATACAACTGCCATACAAAGGTTTTCAAAAATCTATCTTTCGGAGTCGACTTTAAACTTTAGATCCCGCCACTTATGTATAAAATTAACACACACAACATAAGTAATTTGAGAAGCTATTTCGTAACTCTAACTGAAGCATGTACAGTAGCGAGAAAAAAAAATGCAACGCTATGTTGTATGATATTCAATCGAGTCTCAAAACTTATAACGTTATCCAATTCCACTCCACTTTTGTTTTTTCATTCATTGATTTCTAAATTTTAATAAAAGGTATCATTTAGCGTTGTTTGCTTCTCTTTCTAAAAAGTGAAAAAATTTAGCGAGAAAAAAAATGCAACGCAATGTGGTAAAGGTAGAAGGAGATCAACTAGAGGAATTAAAATAAAAGTTTAATGAAAACTTTGCAAATTGTGAATTTTAAAATAGAAACAGCTGTCAGCAGATAGCAAATTTGCCATTGTATGGTCTTTGGCAAAAAGAGGCAAATCAATGAATAAAGTTGCTCATCAATTTAATATCAACAAATCAATGGTTTGTCCGATTTCATCGAGATATCGTCAAACAAATATCGTGGAAAGATAGAGGAAGTGGTCGACTTCGTAAATCTACTGCCCGCCAAGACCGTCGAATGGTAAAAACTGTTATAAATCTTCACTGTATTCTTTAATACTTGTGTATACATAAACTTAGTATTCATGAAATTAATTGTCATTTGAAATGTAATTATTTTTATTTGATTCTAAAATAAATAGTCTCTTGAAATATTCGAAACTTAACAGATTGGCGACGAGCGAAAAATTAAAAAAAAAAAAAATTTGTGTAAGAAATGGGTAATGAAAATGAGCTATTAAAAGAGATGTTGATCCAACAACAAGCTTGGACGACTAAGATGCTTAAGGAACAGAAACAATGGATGGAGGCTGTTCTAGGTGCTTCGCAAGCTGGACCTTCAAATGGACAAAGTTTTAGTGTGCCAACTTTTCATTCCTTTAATAAAGAGATTCAACCATGGGATTCATATGTAGAACAGTTGGAACAACATTTTGCAGCTTATTCTGTACAAAATGCAGAAAGGAAAAAATCATTTCTTTTAGCTTGGAGTGGTGAAGCAATATTTGAGCTGTTAAAAAATTTATTTGGTGGACAAAATTTGCAAAATAAAACTTATGATGAGTTAAAAGAAAAGTTAACGGAACATTTTTTGTCAAAAGTACATACTGTTGCTGCACGATACGAATTCCATAAGTTAGTCATGAAACCAAATCAAACATATAGAGAGTGGGTAGCTGAGCTGCGTGGAATTGCGCGGAACTGCAATTTTATTTGCAGTTCAAGCAGATGCGCTAAGGAGTATACCGACGAGATGATACTCCACACGATTCCGTACGCATCGCTGCTATGCAAAAACTGCAACCGACGCTAGCAGAAGTTTTACTGATTGCAGAATCATACGAGTCAACAACGAAAAGCGTACAATTGATAAAAGAAAATAAAGAAGAGAGTGCAGAGGGTTTTTCGGATTTAAATTTTGTAAATAAACAAGGAATACCAAAGAATAATAAAAGAAAAGAATATAGGTCATGTACTGGTTGTGGGATATACCATGAAAGGGAGAACTGCCGATTTCGTTTTGTTGTTTGTCATCAGTGTAATAGAAAAGGGCACATAGCTGCTGTATGTTTGTCAATTGCAAATAAAAAGAAAATGAAAAACAATGCAAACAATAACATTGAAACTGAAGAAGCAACCGATCAAATCTTAAGTATAACAGACTTAATAAGAAATGAAAATAATAAAATGTTTATTGATGTTCAAATATCAAACAAAATTATTAAATTTCAATTAGATTCTGGTGCTTCAACGTCAGTAATTACCAAGAAAACATATGAAATGTTGGAAAAACCTAAATTGGAAAACTACAAAAAATCGCTTTTTGCTTACGGTCATACTCGTTTAAACATTCTTGGTCAAATAATAACAAAAATTAAATGTGGTGAAAAGGAGAAACTAGTGCCATTAGTTGTTACCGATGTCGAAGTTGGTGACAATCTGTTTGGAGCAGACCTTTTTGAAAAATTTGGTTTTACAATTGTTCAAATCGCAAACTTAGAGATGGATTATGCCGATGAAAAATGTAATCATCTCTGTGAAAAATATAAACATGTATTTGAAGAGGGCATTGGCACTATAAAATCGTTTAAAGCCCGTATAGTTTTAAAAGACAACGCTGTACCAAAATTTTACAAAAGCAGACCAGTTCCTTTCGCTCAACTGCAAACATTTCAAAAGGAAGCTGAACGAATGGTTACAGCTGGTATTTGGAAACCAATCAAGTTTAGCGATTGGGCTTCACCAATAGTGCTTATTACAAAACCAGACGGTTCCCTTCGAGTCTGTGGTGATTTTAAGGTGGCGGTAAATAATCAAATTGATATAGAACAATATCCTTTGCCAACTCGTGAATCTTTGTTTCACAAAATTCGATATGGCAAAATATTTTCTAAAATTGATTTAAGAGAAGCATATCTTCAAATGGAAGTTGACGAGTCATCCAAAAGCATTTTAGTTGTGAATACACCAGCTGGGTTGTTTCAGTATCAGCGCATGCCCTATGGTATAGCAAGTGCGCCCGCTATATTTCAGAAATACCTAGAGCAATTGTTACAAGGAATTGAAGGATGCGGCAATTACTTGGATGACATAATTATATCTGCTCCTAACATAGAAGAACATATGAGGCGGTTAGAAAAAGTTCTTGCCATTTTATCCGAACATGGTATTAAATGTAAAAAGTCTAAATGCGAGTTTTTAAAAACCAAAATAGAATATCTTGGACGACAAATTAGTGCAAAAGGGATCCTGCCAAATGAAGCAGGGGTTCGTGCAGTAAAGGAGCTTCCATCTCCTCGTAACATCAAAGAAGTGGAAGCTTTTATTGGTAAGGTTAATTACTACAACAACTTTATACCAAATTTCTCGCAAATTTCAGCACCCATAAATCAACTTCGTAAAAAGAATGCCAAATTTATCTGGGGAAAAGAACAACAGTCAGCTTTTGAGACTCTAAAGAACCATATCGTACATGCTGCAGAGTTGGCCCATTTTCAAGAACATTTGCCTATTATCCTGGCAACTGTTGCCTCTTCCCATGGGCTGGGTGCCGTTATTTCTCATTTGCTTCCCGATGGAACAGAGCAGCCAATAGCATTTGCCTCGAAAACTTTTGACGTACACCAGCAGAAATATAGTCAAATTGAAAAAGAGGCATTGGCCATTATTTTTGGAGTGCAACGTTTTCATATTTATTTGTATGGACGAAGGTTTATACTTCTAACGGATCATAAGCCTTTGGTAACGATCTTTAACCCTAATAAACATTTGCCTACAATGACAGCACATAGAATTCAACGTTGGGCCATCATACTAATGGCATACCAGTTCGAAATAAAGTACAGCAGCAGCGCAGAAAATGCTAACGCGGATGCATTGTCGCGTCTACCGATTGGACCTGATCGTGAGTTCGATAACTACGAGTATTGCAATTCGATAATAGAAGTCAAAACACCAATAAATATTGATATTCTCAAAGAACATACTATTAAAGATCCCATACTAAGCAAAGTAAAACTATACGTGGAAAAGGGATGGCCTAAGTTCATCGGGACAGAAGAAAAGTTAATTCCCTATTTTAACAAAAAATTGAGTCTAACAGTCAAAAATGACGTCATATTTTGGGAGTCATCAAATTGTTCTCGCGTTGTAGTACCAACATTAATTCAAAAAGAAGTATTAAAATTATTGCACGAAGGTCATTGGGGAATCATAAAAATGAAAAGATTGGCTAGACAGCATTGTTGGTGGGTAGGCATGGATAAAAAGATAGAAAGAATGGCATCAGCATGTGAAATTTGTAGTTTACATAGTGCAAGTCCAACGCAAGAACACAGCAACTGGCCCTCCGCGATACGTCCGTGGCAAAGAGTTCATATTGATTTTGCTGGGCCCATTTTCGGTAGCATGTGGCTAATTTGTGTTGATGCATTTTCGCAGTTTCCTTTTATTTGTCAGATGTCATCGACAACATCTTCAGCTACTATATCGTTGTTATCCACAATTTTTTCTATTGAAGGTTTGCCAGAAACCTTAGTAAGTGATAATGGTCCTCAATTTACATCTGAACATTTTAAACAATTTTGCTCAACTAACGGTATACAACATTTAACAACAGCTCCTTTTCATCCCGCCTCCAATGGTTTAGCTGAACGTTTTGTACGTACTTTTAAAACATCTGTAGCCAAGAATATTGAAGATGGATTAGCTGTTAAACAGGCTGTGCTGAAATATCTATCAACTTATCGCAATATACCAAATTCGGAAGGAAAAACCCCATCTGAATTACTTCACGGCCGTAAAATACGAACACTGTTAACTCAAATACAGAGAAAACCTCCAAAACAAGAGCTTGATACTGAAGACAAAAGTACCAAATACAAAGTCAATGATCCTGTGTTTATCCGAAATTTTTCGAGAGGAAAAAAGTGGATTAAAGGAAGAATTGAAAAGGTCATCGGAAAAATGGTGTACATGGTAAAAACAGATTTTCATAGTTATAAAAGACATCAAAACCAACTAAAGCCTAGAATGATTACAAACGAAACTATGAGTCCTTTTTTATATCCAGTAAAAGGTTGTGTAGATAACGGAAGCAGCACCCAAGAGAGGGCAGATCAACCGGAGTCGCCTAATAGAAACTTTACTCCACCGCTAGCGATAGAACCAGAATTAAGAAGAAGTCAGAGAACTCGCACTGCTGTGGCTCGTTTCAAACCGGATGACTTTCGGAAAAAGAAGGAGGGATAATGTTATAAATCTTCACTGTATTCTTTAATACTTGTGTATACATAAACTTAGTATTCATGAAATTAATTGTCATTTGAAATGTAATTATTTTTATTTGATTCTAAAATAAATAGTCTCTTGAAATATTCGAAACTTAACAAAAACAGTAAAAGCTGACCATCGGAAAACGGTAGTAGATGTCACTAATTATGCAAACGACCAAAGTTATATACATACTCGTACATACATAATCATTACAACCCTTCGGTCAGGCTGGCGAACTAGCTCCTTGTGTTATGTGTGTTAACTTTATACATTAGTGGTGGGACCGAATCTGAACGACAGATTTTTGAGAAACTTTTCATGGCAATTTTATTTACTCTCAGAGTTTTTGCCAGACTTCATCATAAAATCATAAGAATTATTTTTAAATGCATTTGAACGTTTTAAAGGCAATTATTATAACGTCTCTCAACTTTAATGTATATACATACATACATATATCGTCCAATTTGAAGTATTGTGCTTTCGTTTAGCTTTCTAAAAGAGAATGGCATTTGGCCAATTACTACACCTTAAGCTGGAATTGAAAGAAAAACAAAAGTAGGAAAAAAACATATAAAGCAGGAAGCCCCTTACAGTTTTTGCATCTTTGTTGTCATTTTTCTGTATTCATTACACTCTGTCGGGCAATACATCTTCTGCGAGCATGCGTCTCTAGTACTTCTCTTTCTATTATTTTATGGAAAAAAATATTTTTTCTTGCCAGTTCAAGTAGTTGCTGCATAGAAAAATTTTTTTAGCAATGCAAAAACTTCAGGATAATGTCAGACACTTGAAGGACTTTTTGCCTTTGCAAGAGCTTATATGAGTGACATATTCATAACAATGATGTTTGAAAGAAATTTTGTTTAAGTTCTGTGCAGGAATTTTAGACAATGAAACTGAAATTAACATCAAAATTGTAATACCTCCTCTATCAAAGCATTAATTCCCTTTAATGGCACCAAACTGAAAGTCATACATACAATAGTTGATAATATTATATGATATTATTTTGAAAAGAAACTAAAAGTAGAGATAATGTTTAAATATAACAAGAATGTCTTCAAGTTTGAAATTTTGTTTAGCAGCTCTTCAATTTTTTTTTTGATTATAAATTTTCCATGCACCTCCACATAAAACATAATTGTTTACTACAACCCTGCAGTCAGGATTACGGCCTAGCTTCTCACACCTGCGATTGTGTGTGTGTGTTGATTTTATGTATGAGTGGCGGAACCAACAGGTTAAAATCGACTCCAAATGACAGAGTTTTGAGAAAAATTTTTCATGGCAATTTTTATTTACTCTCACCGTTTTTGCGGTCTGCTGAGAGGCTGTCGCCAAAGAAATATTGATTCATGTTTCGTTTCGTTGGGGATGTCTTGAACCGTGGCCTCGCGTCTAATAAGCCAATACATTATATGCCAGACTACGACGACTACTACGAAAAAGAGAAAACTTATATATATTTGTTTCTGTACGTTTATATACCGGTGATTTATACAAACGAATATATTATAGAAAACTTTTAAAATGTTACATGCAACACACACAATTTTGTGATTAGTATGCTCAATTTCACCTTAACGAACTTTAATTAATCAATTTAATGCGCCTGAGGTAGTTTCCTTTTCCAGACTTTTGCTACTGCTGATATTTGATACTGAAATATGTCGATAATAACTATCAGTTTTTCCCCTGATAGGACATCGTATTCAGCTCAAAATTTACTTTTGTATAAGACTATAAATGAAGCATTATAATGCAATTTTCACATACCCCTGGCTAGTGTTTTAAAATAATTTGATATTTTGCTGTGTCTGCACAATGACAAACAACGTAATAATTAAAACGATAGATGCAATAATGAAAGTGAGAGACTTTAGTCAAGCTTTCAAAAGTAGATTAGGTTAAAACATTAAGGTTTACCTCTGACATAATTCGCATGAAATTAAAACATTATACGTCATCAAAATTATGCAATAGCCACCCGCTTAATAGAAATTTAGAAATTTATAATTTTCGGTTTGGAATATATGGATCGTTAAAGGGTTAAATTATACAGTTTCAACCATACTGTAATTTGTATCTGTTTGTGTAAACAGAATTGAAGAATTGAATGAGCATATCGCATTAATGCTGATATTAAACCATTTCCATCCAGTTTAGTTACATAAAAACTATTATAATGATTCTGAATATTTTTTTCCCATTCAAACGATGATATAGCAATAAGACAAGAAAAAAATTGCAAAAAATTAATTGCGTGAACTCTATTTGATTACGATCATTTGTATAATATTGTTCGCAAATTACAGTTTTTATCCCCAACTCTTTTTCGCATGGAATAATAAAAGAAACTTTTTTGCTTAGAAATGAGAAAAGAGAAATGAGAAAGAACTCTTGGTATTAAAGCACTATATAATACAAACAAATTAAGAAAAAATATTAATTTTCCTTTTTGTTAATTTAAGTTGATAAATAAGATTACGTTTAGGTTAGAGGACGTGAACTTGCCAATTGAGACAAGTGCAGTACCCGGAGGTTCAGTTGACCCATTGTACAATGTCCTAAAGGTGAGAGAATAATAGGGGAGATAGGTAAAAAGGAGAGGAAGTAGGAAAGGGAGAATAAGGAAGCAGAGGAATTACACAGACTAACAAAACACACAAGAGAACGCGACTTCACTATTGAAGCCCTAGTACTTGTCAGCCAGCTCAAACTAATAATTAATCTATGGAGAGCCTTTATGTCGGCTCCTGACACAGAATTCAAACCGAATCTGACGGTGGCATCAACCGTCTCATTAACGAGTATTCCGCTATGACCCGGAACCCGGCATAGACGGATTCGGTTTGGCCCAAAAGTCCTTAACGACTCCTTACACTCGTGAACGAGTGGTGATTTGCACCAGACCTACGCAATGATTCTTAGGGCAGCCTGACTGTCAACGAAGATCATATAAGATTCCCAATCCGAAAAGGTCCACCAACTATGGCCTAAATAGCCTTCAAGATTGCGAAAATCTCTACCTGACACACGCTACAGTCATCCTTTAACCTGAAGTGAAGTTCCCTACAGAAAACCCCAGCACCTGTAACTCCACCTAACTTCGACTCACCTGTGAAGATAGGTGTACCTTTTTGCCCATACAGTACCCCACCATTCCATAGTGCCCTATCCGATATAAGTATCTTCAAACCAGGCAGGAACATAGCCTCAGGAACAATATAGTCGGTGGCTTCTTTCCGAAAGTCCGTACCTCCACTCACGAAAGACGACGTTCAGATATCTGGAGTGTCCTATCGAGAGCTGTTTCCAGCAGTTCGATTCCCTCAGGCGTATGGCACTACGCGCTGCACACTACTTGTTATACAAATCGACCGGACTCAAGCAGAGCATAGTATCAAGAGCAGCCTGAAGGCAACTATTTCTCACTCCCGTGATACTCAAGGAGGCAATCCTCTGAACCTTATTCTAGATTTTCCGTTGGTAACAATACGTATTCTGCGATCATTGCGAAGAATCGAAAAAAGGCGGGAGTAGCACCCAGCAACACCAAGAGCAATACATTACGATGGTATACAATTTCATTGTAGAGGTTTAACGCATTTCATTTTTTATCACAAAAACATGAAAGATTTTTGAATACAATAATAATTTATCATTCAAAGTTTAATACAACAACAAAATAGTCCAACTACGGTATATTGCAGCAAATGTCAATGAATATTGACGAAGAAGACGTCAATATTTGAAGGCACAAATCTAAATTGAATAAGAAATTTTATTAAAAGTATTGGGTACGCTGGTAGCCTAGTGGGTAGTTTGCTAGACTATTAGCGTGAAGGTCACGGGTTCGATTTCCACCAGAGACTCTGGTCTATTACTTTACACCCAACATATATTTATTTATTTATTTATTTATTTATTTATTTATTTAAATGTGAACACAGTACAACAAGATACAATCTTATTTAACAGCACTGGTAAGAAAGAGGTACAGTATAGTATCGAAATAATATAATAAAGAAAATTAAAAATAGAGTAAAAGTAGAGTAAAATTAAAAATAATAAAACAAAAAATAAAAAAAAATAAAAAAAATTAGAAAATTAAAAAAAATACTGATAATAGCTAATAGTTAAATATGTACATTACTTGAATATTCTTAATTAAAATGTGTAAAAATTGCAGCTTTGAAGTGCTTAGCATTGCTTAATAACTGTAAATGGTTTGGAAGTTCATTCCAGAGATGAATTGAGTTTATATAAAAGTGTCTTTCAGAAAGTAGTTTGCGATATCCAATAACATTAATCTTGCGTCCTCTATTAGATCTTGAGAAAGTTAGCCTTCTATAAAGATATTGGGGTTGGGCAGTGTAGACAATTTTGTGCAGATATACAAGTGTACGACATTTTAACAAATTTTCAAAAGAAATATTGTCAATTTTGTACGAGAATTCAGATATTCTACTATATCTTGTTCGGCCATAAACATATTTTGCTATATTATTATATGTGACTTTGAGTTTATTTTTACTCATCGAATCACAGCTAGCAAAGAGTTCACTTCCATATAGTAACGTAGGTATGAGGTATGTTTTGGCAAGGAGCATGCGAATATTAAATGGTGTGAAGTATTGCGTTAGCCAAAGATTACGAAGCATAGCATGAGTTCGACCACAAACTGCATTAACATGGTTTAACCAGCTGAGATTCTTATTAAAAATTACTCCAAGGTTTTTAGCATTCTGTACAATTTCTATAGTCGTGTTATCAATCTGAATAAGTGGAAGTGATGTTATGGAGTCAACTTTGCCTATAACCAACGCTTTCGATTTCCTTGGATTGATACAGAGACCATTCGTCGACGCCCATTTAAATACATTGTTTAAGTCTTGGTTCAGTTTGGTAGCACAATCATCTATTTGAGACGGTAAGCAGCTAATGTATAGCTGTACATCATCTGCATACATCTGAACATTACAAAATTTCAGTCTTGACGGTAAATCGGTAAACGGTATATAGTAGTGGACCAAGTATGGAGCCCTGTGGCACACCTCTAGACATTGAAAAACCATTCGATTTGTTACCACAATGGTACACAAATTGAGTCCTATCGCGTAGGTACGACGATATTAACTTAACAGCGGTATCAGAAAAATGGCACATGTTTTTAAGTTTTTGAAGTAGGATGGCATGCTCAACAGTGTCAAACGCCTTTGAGTGATCAAGTAAAACTAATAAAGATATCATATTGTTATCCGCTTTTGATCGTAACTCTTCGGAAACATCGATAAGTGTAGAAATGCAACTATGATTCGGTCTGAAACCTGATTGCCTCTCGGATAGTATATTGTTGTTGTATAAATATTCATGCATCTGTAGATAAATTAATTTCTCCAGAACTTTAGACAGGTATGGTAATATTGCGATAGGACGAAAGTTTTTATCTTGTTTAGGCACTGGTATAATCTTTGCACACTTCCACATAGCAGGAAAAGTAGAGGTAGTAATTATTGTATTCAATAGATGTGTTATGTTTGAAATCACATACGGCAGAATCAATTTTAAAAATTTGGGATGAATTCATCATTGCCCGTAGAATTAGATTTAATACTAAGAATACTTTTTAAAACGTCTGCCTGTGTAACGTTTCTAAATTCAAAATTGAGTCCAGAGATACTATTAGAAACACAAAATGCCGCAGATGAGTTGTAATATTCCAGGTTAGCAGTTGTTGTTGGTATGTTAGAAAATTGCACGCCAAGCTGATTAACATCAATTGTATTATTGGATTCAATGTTATTAGTAGCAATTCCCATAGAGCGAATATCTTTCCACTTATTTTTAGTAGAAACAGCCGTTTGGAACTTTCCCGCATAAAAACTTGATTTTGCAGCTCTAATTTTTAAATTTACATCATTCCTACATGCTTTAAAAAAGTTGTAGAGGTCAGTAGTCTTATATCTTTTCCACCTGTAATAAGCATTATTTCTGATGTTGATTAGGGTTCTAATTTCATGGTTAAACCAGGGTTTCCCATTAGTTATTTTCCTTACTTTCATTTTAACATATTTTTCAAACAAATACTGTATGTTATGATGTAAAAAAGTGACCTGATCATCCACAGACGGCATCAGAAATGTTTGGTCCCATGGTATCTCAGCTAATTCTACTTCTAATGCGGCATTATCAACGTTGTTAAAATCTCTAAACATTATCACTTGTCCCTTGGTTATTGACTGGAAATCATATGAAATGAAGAGGAGATCGTGTTTCGAGAAGACAGAAGCAGAAAGTTGGTCAAATAACAGCATCCTATTGGGGTTATCAACGAAACATAAATCATTTAAGGTGCTGGAGGTGGAAGAATAATGCGTCGGAATTAAGTTGTTTACCAAATGCATACCAATGGCTCTTAAATCATCAACCAATCCAGTTTCGAGTAGAATATTAGCATTGAAGTCTCCAATTAAAACAATATCTGTGAATTCAAGACTCAAAGATGATAATTTATTCAATAATGGATCTATATTTATTCTATTGTTTGGACGATATATTGCTCCCAGTAGAAGTTTTTGACCACTGCTAAAAAACTCTAGGAATAAATATTCTATTTTCCGTGAATTTGTTGCATTTTCCGTTGAAGTCGTTTCACTATTCCCATTTATTACATCTTCACATATTCATACATAATTGGTTATTGCAACCCTTCAGTCAGGATTATTGACCTAGTTTCTCACACCACTTATGTTGTGTGTGTTAATTTTATACATAAGTGGCGGGACCTACAGTTTAAAGTCGACTCCGAACGACAGATTTTTTTTTTTTTTTTTTTTTTTTTTTTTTGAGAAACTTTTCATGGCAATTTTTATTTACTCTCAGAGTTTTTGCCAGAAATCTGCTGAGAGGAAATCGCCGTAGAAATACTTTTTGTATTTTGTTTTGATGTCTGGCCTGGGGCTCGAACCCTGGCTTTACGTCTAATAAGCCAACACACTACCTACTAGACTACGGCGACTTCATCACATATTCGTCTACATGAAATAGATGATTTAACATATATTGCTACACCACCGGCATTTGATACCCTATCAGAACGAAAGAGTCGATACCCACTTAGGTGATAGTTACTATCATTTATATCAATTCGAAACCAGGTTTCCGAAATGCAAATTATATCGACTTCCGACCCTTCGAATATAAATCGGAATTCATCAATTTTCTTGTGCAGGCTCTGGGCATTTATGTGGCAAATGTTGAAACCGCAAGCTCTTTTAGAAAGTATTCTAACCATAGCGTGAAGGTTTTCTCTAGAATGAACTGTTGTGTTATTATCATGTCTTAACATCATTGTAAAAAACGAATACTATATAATTTGCAATGTAAGCACCAATAAAAAGTTTAACAAATATATAAGAAATCAATATAGACAATAGTAATTTAAAATTTACGAGTACATTATAATAAATATTGCGGAACATATTGCTTAGTAAATAATATTCTAATAGAAATATTTTACGAAACAAAGATAATTTTAATTTTCTGAAAAAACATTTAATTCCCTTGTGGCGGACGAAACATCATATGTAACGTTGTTAAATCGTCTATATGTATGGGATCATTTTCTCCGTTTTTTTTTGATAAAAACAAGGCCTCTGTTAATAAAAGCAGATGATACAATTTTACTTTTCCTCAAACGTCGGGCTTGTTGGAAAATACGATGATTTTCAGGTGACAAGTTTTCATTAATATAGAAAGGAACCATACTATCGAATCCAATATTATTCAGTCGTAGGACTTCTTTGTTAGATTTTAGGTAACTAGATATAGACCTAAGCACAAAATTTCTATCATACGGGCTTTTGAATTTAATTATGATATCAGGATCAGTTACTTCTTTTTTAGATTTATTGTTATTTGATTTTTGCAGATATTGACGTTTAGTATTTACACGAAATATTGCTTTAACATTAGGAGCATTTATGTTTGGCATTTGGCACAGTTTTGAATATATATCAAAAAGATTTTCATCCTTTACAAAGGGGACACCACTTATGCGTAAATCACGCGCGACAATTGAATTAACTTGATGCCTTACTTGCTTTTTTAAAGATAAAATTTCCTGTTTTAAATCGTCATTTTCATTCGTCAGTGCTACTATTTTACTCGACACTGTGTTAGTTATATATAGTCAAAGTTTCTCAGCTCGTAAATAAATAAATAAATAAATAATAAAAATTTTATTAAGGGATTAGAATAACTCCTTATTTTAAAAAAATTACGGTTTTAGTTAGTTTTGAGCCATAAAACGATGGGAAAAGAAGAAGAAAATCTCAAAATGTATAAATAGTCCAGGTACGCGCAACTTAAACGCGTTTTTATCGAAATCACTGTTTCTACCACTTGACCGATTTTGTTGAAATTTTAGGACAATGTTAATAAAACGAGCGGTTTTAACTCAAACTAAGATATTTTTGATCCGTTGATAATGAATAATTTTATTAATAGGGGTATACAATAGAAACATTCACATATCACGCAACGGAATAATAGAGGTACGATAACAAAATAACCGTTCATGATGACCCGACCTAAACAGCCACATCTGCATACACACACAATTGATAATTACAACCATAGCTGCCAGATTTGACGATTTTGACGATTTTGTGCTCCAAAAATATCATATTGACGATGTGACGATTTATCCCATTATTTTGACGATTTTTAAAATTAAAAATTGACATCATATTCTTTAATTTAGTAAATTAAAAGCCACTTTAAGCTTTATATTTACTTTGCAGTTATTACTATTGCAAATTTAAGTGATGATTTTTCTGTATCTTATGTCTTTTTGATCCCTTAAAAGCTAAAAAATTACAACATATGCACGAAGGAAGTTCCACATACGAATAGTCTGACTAAAGAACGTATTTTATCTGTAATCCACGTGGGAGCACGCTCGAGCAAAATCCATTATAATAGCGATAGAACAGTGAAACACAAACACCATTGTAACGATGCTCCAATGAATCAATAGAGTTCCATACCCTACCGTCATTAACGCGCAACTTCGCCCTATCTTTTACGCGGTCGAGAAGTTTAAAAATAGAGTTGTATTCTATTCTCTTTCGGATATAAGTGGTGTAAATAGTAAGAAGATTAGATGAAACAAAGTATTTTTTGCACTCTCTTAAGAAGCTAAGGCACTGAAAAATGTGTCGGTTCTAGCGAACATCACATTGAATTTTCATCTCGATTTTGTGACGATTATTTTTACGATTTCCATGAACGTCTTTGACGATTTTTTGACGATTAGATGCTTTATTTATCTATCAGCTATGATTACAACCCTTCAGTCAGTATTACGACCTAGCTTCTCACACCACTTATGTTGTGTGCGTTAATTTTATACATGAGTGGCGGGACCTTCATTTTAAAGTTGACTCCTAACAACACATTTTTGCGAAACTCTTCATGGCAATTTTATTAACTCTCAGAGCTTTTGCCAGAAATCTGCTGAGAGGAAGTCGCCGAAGAAATAATTTTCATATTTCGTTTTGATGTCTGATCTGGGGTTTGAACCGTTTCCTAAGCCAACACGCTACCTACTAGACTACGGCAACTTCTTAATAGCCTCACTGGAAATAAAATTCTCAACCTTTTTTCTATGCCTATTTCCAATGTAATGAGTGAAAAGTAATAAAATCGAATGGAAATTTGTCAACATTTTTCATTCATTTAATGGCTGCGAAGAGTAAAAATTCAATAATTGTCGATTTGCAACATTCTCATAAATCAAAATATATTTAAAAGCGGCATAAACATACCTATTTTAGTCCATAGCAGTGTAAAAAGAAATTCTAAAAAAAAAAATTTTAATATTGTACAAGAAAATATGGAGAATTTAAGACTTAAAAATATATCTGAAAGCGATTTCAAAACTTTAAGGTGGTGTTAAATCTTATTGGTACAGTTTTAGTCCTATAAGTTTTTGTGTGAGTTGTAAAGCTTTCTGTGTGTGTAACGAAACCCACACCACATGAGATCCAAGAGAATTCAATGCGTTTCGAAAAAGTAACTGTTTGGGATGGATTTTGTATTGGCGGCGTTATCGGTCCATATTTCTTTGGGAATGACGTTAGGCCTTCGCTGTGTACGACGAGTACTAAAGATCGACGATTATCAGCTTCTATGGCTTAAATTGGAACATCAACGTCATGTAGTTTCAATAGAACGGAATTGTAGGTCTGAGGAGAAGGAAGTGGCTGTCTTTCACCTCATGTGTCACTTCCCATGTCTTTTCATGAAAAGACAGAGATTTTTGACTTCTCTATTTCAACATCCTTAACGGCGCTCTCTAATATAAATGACACTGCAAAAGCAAGATTTATTTTGGAGTAGGTTAAGTTTGTTTTAGGGAGTGTTTGATCCCCGATTTGAATATTGATTGTGGTATTACAATGAGCCTAAGTGCTGACCTAAGTGGAACTTTTTTAGAATTAATTCAAGCTGTGTGGTGTGATATTAGATTGTGTATGGCAAAATGTTGTTGGCCACATACTTACTAGATATCTATCAGTTTTAAACAACTTCGGAGTCTCTACAAAATATTAACCATTCTAATAACACTTTAATTTTATTTTTGTTTAGATTTCATAGATAAATGTTTGAATATTTTAACACTCTTTGAAGGGTTACGTTGGAATATTTGAAAAACAACACTCGACGGTGTGGTACATCATTTTGTTCTTGCATTTGTGTGATTCCATGCCAAGGTCCAGATAAATAAGCAGTATATTAATGATTGTACGAATTAATTAATCATAAATTACTTACATTCAAATTAGCACAACAATGAACTCGATAAACTAATTTAAATAACTCAGACTGCTGAAATTTATTACTCACTGAGCAACAAAGTTAATTTATGGCTTCTGATATCGCCTTATCATTCGCCTTTGTTAGAGAAATATGTGGTTTAACATACACTATCATATATTTATATGCTTTTTAACGTCAATTAATAACGTTTAACATGAGGCTAACTGACCATCTAACTATGTAATACTTTACAACACATATATGTATACAAACTTTCATTTATGTATTTTCAACCACTTATGAACACATCACAATATATTCCATTATCAAGAATATCTTGGAGTAAATACTTGACACGTTAAATAAAACACTTCCAATTGTAAACAGTCTGTACTATGGTTTGAATGACGTAAGTGGGTCAAATAATGACTGGTTTTAATCAAACACTGCAATAGTGAAATTACCGTAATTGGTTAAATTATTGTTACGAAAATTGAAACGGTGTAACATCGTTTAACTTTAAAATGATAAACAAAAGGTACAAAAACAAACACCATGAGTATGAAAGAAAAGGGGGTAGACAAGTAAACGAGAACGCAACAACAAAGAATGTAAATAAATACACAAACAACAATGAAACTACAAGACTTCTCGAGAAGGCGAAGCCACAAACATTCGACTTCAACATTCATCAGACTGTTTACGTGGGCATATAAAAAGGCAAGACAAAGCAGGCAACCAGTAGTAAGAATTCAGTCTGTCTTGTGTGAAGACGCGTTGCGTGTGAAGAGAACAGTCGTGGTTTGAAGATCTCAGTTGTAAAGATCTGTGTTGTTAGTGCTTACGCAATAAGAGTGGAATGAAGACTAATGAATAAAGCAAATTATTGTTGTATTCATCAAGTTGTTAACAGTGGCACACAATAATTGGCGAAGAATAAAGAACTTAATTGAAACTAAACACCAATTTATTTTTATTTTGTTTGGAATCAACGAACTCATATTTTAAACGTTTTTAAAAAGTTAAAAACGTAAAAATATATAATAACATTACATTACATATTTTCTTTTATTTTAGTAAAATACTAGGGGTTTAAATACCTTTCCTTGGAAAATTAATACTGTTATAAACATTGTTATTTTTTGGTCGCCTTTATGGCTATTTGCCGTAGCTACAATATATTTTCTAATAAAAAGACTTCAACAAAAATCTTTTAAATGTTATGTGTGTTTGGACATATGAATTGCATGTGTGGTGTATATTTTGTGTCAAACTTTAAAAAGTTTTTCTTTGTTACTTTTGAGCTATGTACACTATTTCTTTGTATTTATTTCATTTCTTACTTCAATTATTTGAATAGAATAAAAAATAAATTCTTATACACTAAAGTCACAATTAATTAAAAATTATTGTATAACAAAGAATATTTTCTCACTTTTACATAAAAAAGTAATTTTAACCTCTTGAGACCCTGAGTGCACATACAGTCATGTAAAGATTAAAAAGCAAGTGAAATAATAAAATTTATACATACATACATACATATGTACATACATAATTGGTCATTACAATGCTTCAGTTAGGATTACGAACTAGCTTCACATTCCACTTGTGCTGTGTGTCGTAATTTTATATATGGGTGGCGGGATCTAAAGTTTAAAGCCGATTCCGAATAACAGTTTGTTAAGAAAGTTTTTCATGACAATTTTTTACTTATTCTCAGATTTTTTGCCCGAAATCTGCCAAAGAAATATTTTTTTCATATTTCGTTTTGTTGGAAATGTCTGACCTGCGGATTGAACCGTGGCCTCACGTCTAGTGAGCCAACACACTAGCTCCTGGACTAAGGCGACTTGTTTTATATTTGTTTAATAGCAAAGAATATTTTTGCACTTTTATTTTTTTGGCATAAATTAATTTTAATTATAACATCTTGAGACCCAGGATATACACAGTCATGTGAAAATAAATAAGAACACCAGTGTGATACTTAGCGATTTGATCAAAAAGTCAGTAAAGTGATAAAATGGCTGATAAGTACTACATTTATTTGCAGCTTATATATTATAAAAATACATTGCATTGCGATTTGGTTAATATTTTGTAGAGACTCTGGTGTTGTTCAAAACAGCATATGGTCAACAACATTTTGCCATACTCAATATATCACACCACGTGGTCTGATTGAATTTCGAAAGCTTATCGCAACTGGTGGGACACTCTTCTCTGTTTGTTCAATATTTCACAAGCTTCCTTTCTGATTTGCATCTGAATATAGTGCTAGCCAGTGGACTACAGTGTACTCTCTCCTAAATGATACCTCTCATAAGTGGACACTTCCCCTATACGGACAAATTTTTCAGTTCCAAAAAAATTGTAAGGGATTACTAAAATATTTCCTTCTTAAGCGGACAACGCTTCCATAACAGAACATTAACACTTTTCTGCACAATGTATGACATTTTGTTCCCCATAATCGGACAGTGTTTTTGATAAAAAAAATTTTTTCGTTTACATTTTTCTTTATTGGTAATCAGCGTTCCTGTTTTGGTTATATTTTTATTTATTAACTTTTATAAAGGGGGCTTACTTGACCATAAGACAATTAAAAGCTTGGTCTTTAAAATGTATTAAAATACTGACTGATATTCAAATTCATCTCCAAAATATTGAAGTAAAAGGAAAACCTGCTAAACCTGTGGAAGGTCTTACAGACTGTTTTCTTTTTTATTAGTGGAAATATGAATGAAAATATGAATGAATGAAAATATTGTTTACAGACAACTCTTATAAGTCAACAAATTCGTCAGTCAATTCGGTGTCCGTTTAACCCTAATTTTATTGATATAAAAATGTAACGAATCTTACTGAAAAGAGCCTCTATGGCTCATATATAAAAACTACGGGTTTCTTCTCTTATATCATCACTAAATGATCCTAACAGGCTCATATCAGTGAGATTAGGCTTAAGAGAGGGTATACTGTATATTAATATAGTTATTCTGGCACCATTTCTTTGTGCACTATGTTGTTTATTTAGAGTCATTATAATACTGGAACATGCATCTAAGTTTAATATGTTTATTACCAAGGTAATTTTAAAAGATTACAACATAATCTGTTACCTTCTTAGATTAGATTTCGTTAGATTTCTTCTACAAGATTTTGTGACTGAAATTATCTCCGAACAACAATATTAACTTTGCAAAGTTTAAAGGATTAACCGATTCAAAACTTTAATACAATTCCAATGGATAAAAACTTAAATACATACATTTTATTAAGGAAGTTGTTCACACGAGTGAACAAATTCATCATTCCCAATCCTGATAACACAAACATCTTTAACGAATAATAACAATAACATCCCCAACACATATCAACATCATCAACACACATCAACATTCACAATACACATCAACATAACACAATCGTCAACATCTCCAACTTTTATTAACATCCTTGATCAGTCAGTTGACTATCGATCATTGAACAGCACTAAACATAAAAACCCAATAAGTACTGCGCGTGTGCTATATATTTTGTGATTAATAAATAATTAATTTTGAATTGTGATAAATTATAAAACTAAAAAATTGTGAACATTAATAAACTAAAAACCAATTGTGAACATAATTAGCTTTGTAAACAAAATATATATTGTTACAGATTAGCAAACCAAAATATACATTTTATAACGTTTACATATAAATACACAAAAAACATTAACTAACATTTCTCATTATATATGTATATATAAATTGAATATATCAAAAGGTTTGTACACCCTAACCCTACCCTATAACCCGTCGTATAAACATTTCTGTAACCCAGTAAATATTGTTACAAATATTTGAGCAAATTAATACTTATATACATATGTGGACTTTTAGTATAAACATTAAAATAATTTTCCATTTTCTATATGCGAAACAAATGTTTTCAAGACACATACATACATACATAATTGGTCATTACAACCCTTCAGTCAGGATTATTGACCTAGTTTTTCACACCACTTATGTTGTGTGTGTTAATTTTATACATAAGTGGCGGGACCTACAGTTTAAAGTCGACTCCGAACGACAGATTTTTTGAGAAACTTTTCATGGCAATTTTATTTACTCTCAGAGTTTTTGCCAGAAATCTGCTGAGAGGAAATCGCCGAAGAAATACTTTTTGTATTTTGTTTTGATGTCTGGCCTGGGGCTCGAACCCTCGCTTTACGTCTAATAAGCCAACACACTACCTACTAGACTACAGCGACTTTATTTATTTATTTCATAATTATTAATTAATTAGTTAAATATTTTTTAACCGAAACAAAATTAATTAAAATATTATTTAAATATTACTTTATTTAAATCACGATTGCTAGTCATTTTAGTTTAAACTAATTACTGTTTACATAGCTTTTAAACGCAACGACAATGATGTTTAAAAAACTTGTGTTCCAGTGTATAAATTTAAATTTAGATATAAATATATTACTGGGATATACATACTGTTACGAAAATGGAAATGGTGTTGTAAAAATAATACGCAAAAGCTCCAAAAACAACACAACGGACTTGATCACACATAAAATGATAAACAAAAGCTCCAAAAACAAAACAATGCAGTTGTTCACGTGATCGACGAATGAGTAAACATATACCAACAAAAGTAACAGGCTTGTTTACAAGATCGATGAATAAACAAAAATATAGCAACAACGTCCGTGTATAAAAAAAAATAGCAGAAAGACAAACAAACAAACCAACAACAACTCTGCCTGGACGAAAGTAAACAAGATACACGAACAACAAAAATGGAAACAAGTTGATTACATTTTTGGATTGTTCCCGAAGGTCGTCATCATCCTTCAAGGGCATTCATCACACTGTTGATCCAGTGATATAAAAGGCAAGATAAAGCGAGCAACCAAGATTCAGTTAGAATTCAGTCAGCCGTGTATGAAGACACGTTATTCTCGGAGTTCGAGTTAAGTTAGTCGTGCGACGACGTCGCGTTGAATTGAGTGAGAATTCAACCAGTGGTGTGTGAAGATACGAGATCGAGTTATAATTCAGTCAGACTTGTGTGCAGACAAGTTGCGTGAAGAAAACAGTTGTTAGTATTGTGCTTACAAAAAAGGTTGTGAGCAAAGAAGAATAACTAACAAGTGTTGTTGTTGCTTACAAAAAAAAAGGTTGTAAGCAGAGAAATATCACGAATATGCACATATTGGGAAAGTTATCGTTGTATACGTGGAATAAGTTCGAACAGTGGCACAAAAGTTGTGCAGTTAATAAAGAATTGATTGAAAAATAAACACAGATTTATTTTTATTTTTTTTGTAATCTACGAACTCATATTTTTAACGTTTTTAAAATATAAAAATGTAACAATACATTTACACCATTTCATGAAAATTGAGTAATTTACAAGGAATATAAACGTGATAAATGTTTACGTTTATAATCCTTGTAAATTACTTTTTCCATAATGGAATTCCCTATTGCATTCTGATACTAATGACAGATGTCGTTATGTGAATTCGATATCAGAAAGTGGGTTAAATGTCACGTTGATGGATTTGCCTTTTATAAACATTTTCTAATATCCGAGAACGAAATTAAAAAAATAATTTTTGAACTTAAATTTTAAATGAAAACTTGAAATGAAGAAAAATTTTCAATTTTAATAACAATTTTACAACTGAATGACTGCAACTTAATATTTCCTCATACGAATGTTGTTTTTTATTTAATATTTTGATCCATTATAATTTTTATAATAATTATGGAAAAAAAAAAACTTCCCTAAAAATGTTTAAATCTGTTAAATTTTTCAAAAAATCGTGCTATTCAATTCTCTATTGCATTTTGGTGTGATAATGAAACTGTCATCTAAACTTGCAGACGATTGTTCATAGTGCACTTTTATAAACGCCGTGTAAAATGCAAGTACAGAAATTCGCTTGCAACAAATACTACCAATTTCATAGGTACGTGTAGATCTTTATCCTCATATACAGCCAAACTAATATTGCTGTCCTATGTTACTAAAGGGGCCGGTGCTCTTACATGCTAAGTAGAGTTGGGTTCGTTACATGAAACAAAGAATACAGGATAGCGCATTCACGTTGTCAAAATTTTATTGTTCTGCGCATGTACGTCACAGTAGTAAGTAAACAAAAACACAATCACACGAACACATGTCTTTAATATGGGAAAATTTTGTTTACATTTATATTTTAATGAAAATGTAGTTATTTCTGTATACAGTACGGACAGCTGCGAGGGGAAACTGTTTTTTGTACAAAAGTTTGTACATTTTCGGGCTTACAGCGTATAGGGTAATAGAGTGCGCTATATCATCTTCCGACCATGTTTGTCGTTTTATGCCATTTTTTAGTTTTTTTATTTGACCTGTAGTAAAAATGATTTGAAGTTTTTCCTCAATGCACGTAAGCTCGAATCTAGCTTTAGCTAAATTCTTCTTCATCTCATCCTTTTCATATTTGTGCATTTTTTCCATTTTCTCCATTTTTTCTTTTATAATTTTTAATTCTGCGTCAGACTTTTTTTTCGTTTTTCAGAATGATGATTTCGTTCTCTAAACTTTTCCTGTAAAAAAGAAGTGTTTATATTTATTATTAAACGAATTAACAATATTTAATAAGCTTGCTTACACTTTTAGACTTTGATCATCCACATCCAAGGAAGAAATTTCCAAACTTTGTTCTTCCGGCGGCTAATTTTCTATTTCATATGTATTTTCAATATCATTTTCGATGGACCGTAATGGACAGTCTTCATTGGACGACATGATGGAAGAGCTGTGATTTTTAAGAAGAAGATTAACAGTTTTTTTGTTTTCTCTTCGTTCACTTCTACTTGCTCGCTGTTCAAACAGCTTTTTGTTTTTCGGTTCGACCAATTTCACTGTAGGAACTACACCATCCTTGAGTAGCCTTTTTAAAGCAAAACCTATAAATATATGTATATTGACAATTAAAAATAAATATATTATTCATTCTTAATTACTTACCCATTTCATATTGAAGATTATTGGCAAAATCTTCTGTTTTAAAATGGTCCATACAAACAAATGAAGTGTCTGGATTAAACTTTCTTAGGCCGCAGAAGCTACTCCACTTCTTTCGAAGCGTTAAATTTTTTGAAAAAGGGAAAAAACTGCATTCAGAAGCTTTTCCGTCATTACTTTTATTGCAATTTGCAACAGCGCACTTCATTTTTAATAATTTTTGATTTAAATTTTATATTCTTTTAATTGAAATACACAAAACGTCTTTACACAACAAAATTTTCTGCTACAGTGACGTCACACGAAAACAGCTGATCAACGAACAAAACTAACGGACATGCGCAATGCATTATCTATATTTCTTTGTTTCATGGGTTCGTTAGCTCGTTTGAGTGTTCGCTCTTTCTAGTTCAGTTCTCTGTAATGAACTAGGTCGTTCTTTTAGTTCAATAGTTCAGTACTTTTAAACAACTCCGCTCTCTTTCTCATTTTCGCTTATTATTAAACTGATGTAAACAATGCATATATACATTTTAAGGAATTAATGTAATCCATGTAAATTTATATCAACTTATTGAACAAAATAAGAACATATTTATAAAGGGATTTTTCACTTTAAATAAATTTTATTTTTCATTTTTATTAATTAATTTATTAGCTTGAAGCACTTTTTAATCAAAATTACTTAACTAACAATAACAAAAAAAAATTATTTAAATATATACACAGATTTACAATGATATTAGAAAAAATAAAAAAAAGTTCAGATTTATGTGCTATTAGTTCTAATGTATAAAATTTGAATTATATTCAAGAAATTCAAAAGCAAAAAATTTTAATTTAATACATCATCAAAAATTACATATGTTTTTATAAAAGCATGTGATTTTTTTTAAATATTTAATAAGAATTTCTGTGGATATTTCTCGTCTAACCATTCCTTTAATTTATTATTTTTATTTGTATTTTTTTGTATTTTTTGAAATTTTCGCGCTTTTGTGGGAAAAATATTTCCATAAGTTCTTTTATTAGTATGTGGTAACACCGCCAATGATGGCGGTGAGAGAGAACAATGAGAACGATAAACAACAGAAAAGAACGATTAAGAATGAAATGAACGAATAAGAAACGAGAACAAGAGAGTCATGAACTACGGAGCTAAAAGAACTCATTACTTAGCCGGCTATCTTAGTTCAGTCGTATGAATAGTTCAATTGAACTAGTTCGTTCGTGAACTACACAACTCTAGTTCAATTGAACTAATTCGTTCGTGAACTGCACAACTCTAACTAGTTCGTTCGTGAACTACACACATGATAACAATAAACAAAATAAAAGAACGAATAAGAATGCAATGAACGAATAAGAAACGAGAACAAGAGAGTCATGAACTATGGAGCTAAAGGAGCTCATTATTATGACCTGCTCTCTTAGTTCAGTTGTATGAATAGTTCAATTGAACTAGTTCGTTCGTGAACTACACAACTCTAATGCTAAGGGAGGCAGTGTTGTCAGATTTTTTTTACCTCCATCGCCAAAAGCTATACTCAAAATCGCCAAAATAAAATATTATTATTTTTTTCCAAAATAAAAATCGCCAAAAGTTTAAAAAATCATTTATATTTATTTATTTCATGTATTATAAAGTCAATATAAATCTAATAAAAGTTTATAGTAAGAAAATATTATAATTTTACATTACATTTGTACTTTTAGTGCATTAGTTATTAGTTGCCGAAATATTTTTTACAAAAATTAATTGCATAAATCTATAATGTCATATACCTCATTCTCTGCAGATTCATTTTCACTGCTTGGTATATCATACATTGTATTAGAATTAAACTTTTTAACATTTTATCTGTAGGCTAAAATGAATTGCAACAATATTTATTAACATTCATATAACTTATTATTCTTATCAATGAATCTAAAAGCTCATATTGAATTTTATTACGTAAGCGAGTTTTAGTGTATTTCATAATAGAAAATACCCTTTCTACGCAAGCGTTGCTGGTTGGTAAAATTAACATATTTAGAACGGCCAATGCTAAGTTTTTATAGTGAAATGTTCCAGCCGCATCGCAATAATTGTAAACTTGTGGCCAAAAGTCTAATAAATTTGTTAGAATTTCACCTTTAAAGATCTCAGTCCAGTTGATTTATGCTAATTTTGACCATTGCAATTCATATTCCCCTGCGGATATTTTTGGATTTAAAAATAAAGTTAATGAATTTTGAACTACCGAAAATTTTACTTGTGTTAAAGGGTTTCCACATTTTAATATTGAAAATTCATTATATGTTTTAAAAATATTTATACTTTCAGGAAACCATTTTAGCATTTCTTTTAATAGTTTGTGTATTTTCCCACTCCTCTTTATCATCAATACTGCACATTTAAAGAGGTGTAACACTTCACATTTTTCAATATCAATTTCGACAGAAAAGTACTCTTAACAACAACAATCAGCTTGTTGTTTTTGTATTGTTTTACAAGTGTACGAAATGACAAAGACATTGGTATCAGAGATCAGCAATGAATCGTTTTTCCGCTACTCATAAGCACTCATGCAATTTTGAGTATGAGTGAATCAACAGAATTGAAAATCAACTACTCTGATTCATTCGTACTCGCTACATTATTGATATAGTATAGGTTGCAATGAGTATGAGTACAACGTTGACATCAAACTCACAACATTCGAAATGTGTTTGATTCATACGCCTACTCATTCTGATTCATAAATTTAGAAAAATACTTATAATACTTATAAGTGATTCGAGTGGCTCGAATCATTCATCAAAATTTACAGCCTTTGTTATTGTTGCATATACAAACAAAGAAGAAAGGAAAGACAAAGACAACAAGCAAAGCATACACACAATCTTCTTGTGAGTATAGTAGTGTTCGTACGCGAATCATACTTATTTTGTGCTTCGTGTAAATGTTAAGTAGAGACGAGTCGAAGTCAATAACATCATGCGCAGTGTTGCCGTTTTTGGTTATTTCTAACCAAAATTGGTTACTTTTTTGTACAATGTGTAGATGTGTAGATTTTTCCGGCTTTGGTTATTTATTTTTCTTATAAAAAGAGCTTTTGTTTTGTTTGTAGAAATGAATTAATTAGTAAGACTAAAATTTTATTTTGTTATTTTTTGTTTCTTTTCTTACTCTGTTGTATTAATTGTAATTCAAATTTGAAAAAAATAAAATAAAAAACCGCGAATTTAATTTTGGTTATATTTTTTCTAATTTGGTGATTTTTTTCACAAATGTTGGTTACAATATTTTTTTTTTCATGGCAACACTGATCATGAGTATTGTTAAGTATGAATACGACGAGTACTTCCAACTTTGAGTATGAGTAGTATGAGTATCATACAGTGTTGCCACCTTGTGTGTAATTACACAAAGTATAGTGAAAAATTGTTTTATTGTTTTTTAATATTGAAATTCCTATAACACCATAGTTATTATAATATTTTCTTTACACTAACTCTTAAGTATACGTATGCAAAATATTTTGTTAATATCTTTACCCATTCTCATTCTGAAGAGAGAAATGCAATTTGATACAAGAATTTGTAATGGCATAATTATTTTGACATTCTATAACTTCACCTCATTTTGTTTTTTGTGTTAAGATTTAATACAAAGCAGGCATTGTTGAGCATTAAATATTAACATTCAATAAAAGATAAATAAAAAATTCTATTACTATTGTGTAAATATGGGAAAAATATCGGAATTACCTAACACCGTCAGAAGTGAAATTATAACCAAGTATAATCTTGGAATATCTGTAATAAATATTGCCAATGAGTATAATATACCTAGACAAACCGTGTATTATCAAATAAATAAATGTAAAAAAACAAAATCTGTCATTAATGTGCGTCGAACAGGAAGAAAGCGTAAAACAACGGCAGCGGAAGATCGACAAATTATCAGAAAATTTAAATCTAATCCAGTTTTGACACCCAAAGCCGCTGCGTTGGAATGGAATTCGCACTCAGATAGTCATTTAAGCGAAAGAACAGTTCGACGACGTTTAAAAGAAGGCAACATTAATACATATGTAGCAAGAACAATTCCATGTATATGTCAAAATACTTATGCCATCCCCTAAATTTTTAAATTAGTTGCATAGAATGCAAATTTAATTTAAGAAGTTAGGATTTTATGTTTTTTATGGAAATCTGAAAAAATTCAAAATGGTAAAATTTCTCAGGTGTCAAAATAAATATGCCGACCACTGTATTGTGTGTAACTTTTGATTGTGTGTGTAGCATGTGTGTAATTAGTTTCGTGTGTAATTTTCCTTTTTATTCTACCTTTTTCTTTAATCGCTAATTTTTAACAGTCAATTTGTTAACATCTGATTTGTTTTATAAATTTATTGCAATTTGCAACACTAGTTTACAAAAATAAACACCTACATCATTCTCTTTCTACATGTAAAGGCGCCTGGAGACGATCAAATAAATTCATCAAATAATACATAAGTGTGCGTGTGGTGTGCTTGACGTTTAAATGGAGACGTTTAAATAAATACGTCAATCATTATTTTAATTTCATAGTGTTTGGATGCCAAAATATTTTCTTCGCATGACGATTTATTGCTATTAACATCGTAAAATATTGTAATAAGCTTCCAGTTTTACCTTCCATAAAACTGGTAAACACTGGTATTTCTCAATAAATTGCAAAATATTATTTTTTTCATCTGCAAATTCCTACATGACGGCAATAAAATTATTAGTTTTTATCCGCGTATGTCTTCATTACTACAATATCAGAACAAATGAGAAATGCTTATCAATCAGAAATTTAGGCAATCAAATAAAAAGTCATCAAATGAAAAAATCAAAATTTTTTGATTTTCATCAATCAAAGCCGACAACGTGTACGTGTAGAATGACAACACGCATACATATAAGGCGTTGATGATTTCATTTGATCGTCTCCAGGTGCCTTAAGGCTAATGTTTGCAATTACAAGTCTTTTGTTTTATGTGTATTATTTTAAGTATGTATATGAATATATAATTTTAATGATTACATAATATATTTTTTTTTTTTTAGTTTATTTTATTTGCAATCTATTTTACAAATTTAAAATAATGAGCAAATTTCATAACATAAATATAACATATATTGAGTTGCTAAAGCTCAAAAGAAAAGAGTAAATACAAAGAAATTTTACTTTTTTAATTTTAATACAATATGCTATATGGTATTATAAAATCCAATAATCTTAGAAATTAAATAATTTTTTTTTTTTTTTTCTGAAGGGACATAATATATGTACGCAATATTTGTAAAAATAGAATTTTGTGTGTAATTTTTTTTTTCATATGTGTAATTTCGATGCTAGTTGTGTGTAAGTCATAAAGCTGTTGGTGGCAACACTGGTATCATATTAAAATAAGTATGAATGCGTATAAGTATCAGAAATAATAAGTATGAATCGAATCTACTCATCGTTTTGAATACTCGTTGCTGATCTCTGATTGGTATAGCCCATAAATATGAACTGTTTTACTTGTTGACATTAATTGTGCCATTCACTATGTAATAATAACATAATATATGAAGGATACCAGAGATGTATAATGTAAGAACATTATGTTATTAAATTAAAGTGTTAAAAAAGTATTTCAAAAAAATAAAAATAATTTGTTAAAAATAGCCAAATAAATCGCCAACTAGTCTGTAAATCGCCAAAAAATCGCCACGTCGCCAATTGAAAATTTTGGTCGCCAAAGGCTATGAAAAATCGCCACGTTTGGCGAGAAATCGCCACATCTGACAGCAATGAAGGGAGCGACTTTTTTGAACCATCAAGGTTTGGCGAGTCCTTCTCTATTTTAACGAAGTAGCAGGAGTTTCTCAACGTCATATTCCAAAGCCTTATCAGCTTTGCAGGTATACTGTGCCCAGATAGTGCGCCATAAACGCTAAAGTTTTCAAGCAGTCTAATCTAATACTTAACTAAACAATGGTGTACGACGATTGTGTTCTTATCAGGTTGGAAGCCGCACTTCTAAAGGGCACTTCAACAACATATGCAACTAATAAAATTGTCTATCAAACTGGCAATTGACTACCCACACAAATTTCATCAAAGTATCATCTTCAGTGATAAGGCCCATTTCTGGATGTACAACAACAAACAAAATTGTCGAATTTAGGACGATATCAATCCACATGAGAACACAGAGTGTCCAATGCAACCCGAAAAAGTCAATCTTTGGTATGGATTTTAGGCTGGCGACTTCATAGGTTCATATTTCGTTGAGAACGGCGTTGGACAATCCATCAATGTCAACATCAAGCACTATAAGTCGATGATTACCAACTTCTTTTTTTTTCTAGACTCCAATGATAGATACCAACGACTTGCAATAGAACCTCCACGCAGATCATGCCACATTGTATATTCTCCTGGAGCGACTCATGCTCACCTCACGTGGAAATGCGAATACAGCCAACATGACCCATGTTATCGTTCAAATTCATCCTGATTTATGTACCAGATTCGTGGAAAATTCTACATTTCGAGAGCGCTCCACCCAAAAATTTTAAGGATGATATATTCCACTTTAATGCCATAAATAGAGAATAAACAATTTCGACGATATCGCACCCGCACTTTGTTTTATTTAAATTTGATGGTAGGAAGCACTTGGTGAAAGGCCCGACGGGAGAAAAAAGGTTTATGTGCCAGTAGTTGGCGCATATAGTGGAATCAGTCTTTTCCAAAAGACAGAAGTTCAAATCGTTCGGAATACTTTATATTAGCCATTATCGAGCATGGATCCTATCACTTCGTTACCACTAACCATAATCAACTCAGTAGGCAAGCCTTTAGTGCTAGACGCCGTGTTACTTTTAAGCCATCATGCCAATATTGATGATGTCGGTCGCTACAAGATATTCTCTAATTGTGGTAGTGGTGTCTGGCATTGTCTTGCAGTAGCAAGCTCATGTTCAGCTACTTTTGTGAATATGTGCCCAGATTATCGTCGTCATCCTTGAAGGAGAATTTTCGTGGCTTGAAACATCTAGCCTGAATGTAATGATTTTTATTAAAAAAAGTTGGGTTCCAATTCTGGGAATTGGATAGCGCTGCACACTTTGATTGCCTGCCATTCAGTAAGGACTATATACATACATGGAGGCTGTATGCATATTAAATCAAATTAATTTCAAATTTTCTAACGACGATTCTTGAGTGAAAGTTTAGTAAAGCTATAGTAGTCTTTAATTATAATATTTAACATACAAACTACATCTGTCACATCCATATATTTGTGAACACTATATTGAAACACAAATAATGATCCAGATATCCTACAAAGTAATTACAGTTGTAATCTCCTTTAATTGTTACAAAACTTTTGATATTTTATGTTGGCCTTCCACATGTCGTAACTATAAAAGAGGCAAAGAACAAAATACAAATCTTACCACAGATTATTGCCAAATATATGTCGCGAAATTCTATTACAGATGTGTGGTCACATCTTGAACACAAACCGACATAAAATTTGGTTCTGCTGTCCTTTGCTATTTGTGGAGAAATATGAGGAGGAGATAAATACGATGTGGGCAGTTATGAAAGAATACTATAAAGAGTGTCTTTGTACAATGCGGTAATATTAAAATTTTTAGTTAAACTTTAAGGTTGACATGACAGCCAAAAAGTTCCGAAGCATACTAATACAATACTTAAGCGATACTTAATTATTGATGTTGACAATCATAGGACCGAATGTAGTTTCCAAATGAACATTAAATTTAAAAATTAAATTAAAATGTTGTAATGCAAAGCTTTAATAATTGCAGTATTTCTCGGTACTTTAAATCCAATTCACGATCTTGTCTCCTTCTCAGTATTGAGGTCTTTTTCATTCATATTTATGTTTTTAATTTTTTACTTTCATTTTTTGCAAAAATCCCTCTTCGAACAGTATGATAGCGAGATAAACATTTACGTAAAAAATTTGCATTTCAATGCAAATGATTCAATACCTTCGCCAGCAAAAGTAGTAGATGATGAAGGTGAGAAAAAATGTATGCCTTTGGTGTGTGCTTTTTTTTTGCAAACTGTATTGTCTTTCTACTATCATGTGTTTGTTTATTCAATGGATGGGCTTGCTAGCAATAACTACGGTTGCAATTTACTAATGGGAGTGGGAAAGTTTATATCTTAAAGACTGCCATCGTCAGCTTTCATTACCATCCATTACAGCACTTATTGAAGTGGAAGCAATAGTAGTGGTATCACAAGCAAGCAAACGACTTGCAGCATTTTATTTGCCATAGCAATTGGATTCTCTTATACGAGTATTGTTCGACGTTTCGTAAATCTGATTTTCAAAAAATACTCTCAAATTTCTTATTGAAGATAATAATAAAGTTTGCTTTTAATCAAGGAGCATTTTTAAGAGAACTTTTTGAAATAAAATGGCATTCAGTTTTGATCTGAAAAAGATTTCATAAATTGTTCGTTTAACAATAAAACAAATAATCTTTTTTGTTTTTTCTCAAAAGCTTTATTAAACTTTAGCTTTCAGGTTCATTATTTGATTTCTTTGGCGATATAGGTTGCAATTACGACTCAAAAAATTACTTTTTCTCTTTGTTCTCTCTAGCAGTATTTCACTATGGAATGATGATGCAATAAGATGCTATGACATTACAAATAATTGTAATTTTTTACTTCACGTTACAGCATATTTTGAAGTTCAATGCGACATGGAAAAACATCATTTATTGATGTAACCGTGAAAATATGTAGAAAAGCTTATTAAAATTATAAGGAATCATATAATCGACCCTAGTGTGTCTATATCTTCGCAGAACAGCAGAATATCCATAGTAGAGATTGGGCCAGGATTTGACTAATTGAGTCTTACTACTAACGCAGCCTTCTGCCTTAATAAGTGGTCAGAGTGGAGCCAGTTAAGTATAGCATATAACGCCTTGGTTAAAGTTGAACTGAGCTAACTGGTAATCAGCACACCTGACTACCTGCGTCTATCAGTTGACAGTGGCATTGGTGTTTGTGCACAGTCCAGTAGGCATAGAGCAAGGTTAGTTCCACTACGGTCCGATAGAAGCAGTATGTGGTGATTGGCCTGATACCACAGATATTGTCTACAGTTCTTTGGCAAGTGTCTCTGTCCTAAACATATCAATAATGTTATCCTTCCATCAGAACTTAGGATAAAGCATTACTCCAGATATTTAAGAAAAGTTGAAAGAAAGTTGAATCCCATTTAGGATCGGTAAGTTAAAAATAAGTACTCTGTATCGCCTGGTAAAAAGCATCAATTCCTGTGGAATACCTTGTTATATGAATCTAAAACTACTGTAACGAATTTCGTAATAGGTTCGCTAACATTGACCTTATTAAGAGCCCCACAACAGCGTCCGAATGGACATAGTTAAAAGCGTTCTCCACGTCACGGAAAACTGCCACTGAGTAAAGTTTGTATGCCAGAGCTTTCTTTATGTTCCACAACAAGGAGCTCAGTACAGTCTCATGGGAGTTTCGGGGTACCAGCACTGGAATTTAACTTTACCCCTTGGAACCCTTTCTCTGCAGGCTAGCAAAGCCTTATCCAGACTAGTTATGTTCTGAATAACCGGTAAGTCTCTAAACCTAGCACAAAACACTGTCCTAAATCATTTATTTCCGTAAGGTCGCCTCGCCTTTCCCGAGAGGACATTATGGACATATCTTATATATGCGCGGTCAGATAGTCTGTAAAGTATTCCCTATGAGAGTCAGCGTGTTATATGAGTGACCTCCCTACGTACCTAGTTAATGAACATGGGTTCGTCACATATTCTCAAGATCGACAATTTAAATTCCATAAGAAATTCAAAGATTGACTGACCTCTTTCATTAGTATCCGAGTTTCTTCATATAGGATGATGAGCGTTGGCATCGACAACAATTTGTACGGGAACTCCTCTTTGTCTGGCCTCCATCAGAATGTAGCACCAGAAGATCCATAAGTGTATGCCACCCTGGGTGGTGTGGAGAAGTTAACGATGACCTGGCCGACGTCATCCTTACACAAATAGGGAACGAACAATCGGTGATTTTTTAGAGATGCTTTGGACGCTCTGAAATCTCGTGTAGATCGGTATCGTTGCAAATTCGATTAGCGCAGAAGATGACTTTTTGTATGAATGAGTGTGATATGTTGTTCGAAGAGAACAGCTATTTTGATAAAACTATTTTTTTTTACTTACACGTGTTGTCCATTGTGAATTAGATAAGCAGACTGAATAAATTACGAGCAAGGAGGCCGCAATTAAATGCTTTTGAAGTTTGAAAGCCTGTGTTGAAAAACGCGATGCTTTAAACATGAAATTATGTCATATCAGCTTTGCACCTTCTTGTTCTATCAATATATCAATTTAAAATTCGAAATTAAATAATAAATAAATAAAATGGTAAATATATTTAGAAAAAGCATTCTATGTGCCTCTGAACGTAACACGTAAAATCTACTGCAGGGAGTTTATGATTTTCTAAGGCATATGATAATATCATTAAACAAATGGAAACGCAGATATGATATTTTAAAATAAATTTTTTTTAAAACAATGCAAATTTCACATCAATTTTTTTTGATAAATGTCTAAATAAATTGAAAAATATTAGAAAACTTTGGAATGTGAAGACAGATCCATAGCAACAATAAATGCATACATTTGGTCAGTATTTTTGATAGTTCCTAGAACTACTGTGTGGAATTTATGTAAATAAATTTGGAATTTATTTAATAGATATTTATTCTCTCTTATATCTTCTACCAAAGTTGGCATTGCTATTGCCTTATAATATTATGCCTTTAAATTAGGGCACAACAAGCATTGCAGGAAAATATTTACACTTTATTCTATGCATGTTTATCTTCAATGTCTGTTTAATATACCATACATACATAGAAATACAGACAGGTTATAAAGTCATCCCTTTCTATTCATTATAAATAGTTCACAATTTTAACACACACATTTCGTTGTTTATTTATTCTCTTCATTTCCTGTAATTTTCAAAATTTTTATTTTAACATTTTTGTCTATGTGCAAAAATCTATTTTATAAAGCAGGATTCCGAGAATCATACAAGTCGTTCATGGGTTGCAATTTGAGTTAACGCAATTAAAGCGTACGGAAGAAAGTTTGGCAGTAGCACGGCTTTCTTCATTTTGTTATGAAGCACTGTGAGCAATTTGATAAAACTATATAAACTAAAAGATCAGAGAACTTGTAATTTTAATATTTCTCTTTCCAAAGTGTATACTAATAACGGATAATTTTGTAAGGTTTAATGTTTAAAAATTTATTGTGGACCATAAATGAATAAAAAAATGTTTTCCCCCTTCCCCCTCTCGCACAACATATTTTCCCGGATTCAACTTTATGCCGTAATGGATAGCGGCAATACCCTAAGGTTAGATTGTACAATCAGAAATAAAAAAAAAAGAATTTTGTTCGCAACATTTTAAACATTAAATAAAAACCAATTCCGCATGACCAATAAGTATTTGCAATTAAGATTTTCATCATTACCTCTGAGTCTAAGTTCTTCATACAAGTATTTTAAATATTCCTCTTTGAACAATTCCTCATTGAACAATTCCGTCCTCAGCAACTTGGGTTATGTTCGTCCACTTTATGAAAGATTTCACTTATAAATCTTGACTAGATGACCCGTGGGAATATTTCGCACCGGAATATAAATCATTAATAGAAATTTTATTAAAAGTATAAAAATATTAGAAATCATAATATATCATATGTTTAAATGCTTTTATAATACTTCTTTGAATACAATGTTAGAGGTAATGACATGATCATCGTTAACTTTTTGCCCGTACGAATCCTTAATACAAACAAAAATATCTTTAAACGTACGCACTCGAGAAAAAGCCACGTATAACTGTCCATGTGAAAAGACCGGCTCTGGTAAATACAATCCTACCTTTTGCAGGGTTTGACCTTGTTTTTCTTAAAACCTTTTTAACTGTTAAATATCAGCTGACACTATATACATATATGTATATATTAAAAGACACCGTATTACTACACTTCATAAAACAAACAATGCCGTGACAATAACGACATTACCAAAATGGCTTTTACAACTTTATATATTATGTGGAATAGCATTACAATTAAGCGACCCTGTTTATCGCACTTGATCTAACAACTACTGCAAAGTATTGCCAAAACAGCTTTTTACAACTTAATATGCATATTATATATAACTGACTTAGTAATAAACGGCATTATAGTAAATAGCGGTATTGCCAGAATGGATTTTAATACATACTATATTATGTAGAACTGCATTACTATTAAGTATTACCACACTTGAATGAGATATCATTCATTAAATTTGATGCGGTGGTATGGGAGATATTTGCAACCGACAAAAAAATGCTTTAGAAATAATATATATGATGATTTTAGAAGCATTCAAGATTTTATTTAAACAGGAATTTGTGAAACGAATTAGCGCCGACAATTTGTCGTTTGGGTTGAATCACAAATTAATATTTCCATTCAAAATTTTTTATTTCGATGAGGAACAATTTTGGTTTGGTACGTAAAAAAGCATATCCGTTGCTTTTGAAATTGGAAAAATTCACCATTTCTTCTACTTGAAACTACTGTTAAGTGTTATTTATGGGGTAGCGGTGTTTTTGGTACATATTTCTTCAACAACGGCGATGAGTGTTAGTGTAATCTAAGATATGTCAACAGCAGTAGCCTAGAAAGTAGATGTCATGTCAAAGACCGTGATCAAAAACATATGTCAACATAACATACGTTCAATGTGAAGAATAAACCCCCAGAGCAAATATCATCTGAACCTTAAAAGTAAAAACATTATCTGAAAAGCTTATATTATATCAATAGTAGCTAAAAAACACATTCTGCTTGTTTTACATACACTAGACTCCGGTGACTAAAGCAATCATACATGCCATATATTGTAAAATTATTAGAACAAATCATGTGGGCGTACGCTTTTTGATTTAAATACACGCTTATTGGAGTATATAGAGCCATTAACTGGTGTTAGCAATACACACAATGAGTGTGATGTTACTAAAACCATAACACCAAAAAGGTTTTTTTTAAGTTAAGGGGCTCTCTATACAGTTTTTAAAAAAGGAAAATTTGTTTGTGAAATGTCAATCCCAAAAATTTACAAGCTGTAACATATATTATCATATATCAGCCCTTGCGCTGACCAACTTCACCCTCATTGGCTCGGAGGAACTTGGTTAGTACAGGGACTGCGTTCACCTGTGGCGCCACAACGGGCCGCTATACGTGCTCAAGTGAGCTCTTAGTATAAAGCTACCAAGCTAACCTAACATACATATATTAAATTCGATTCAGAGCGAATGAACTCAATGCTTATTATTCGAAATAAAGTAACCTTTTTCGATGACGCGCATATCCACCCGAATTGCTTGATGGATAAACAAAGTGTAAAATTTTTGACTCAGAAAATTTTTGCCAACTGCGTATTGGGCCTTCATTCTTGCAGATGAGACTAAATTGCAGTATCTTTAAACAACGTTCCTTACAGGAAGATGAACGAATTTGTACGACATGTGAATTAGCAAGACGGCGTTAGC
The DNA here is from genome assembly GCA_927399465.1 of Sarcophaga caerulescens. Lineage (NCBI taxonomy): Eukaryota > Metazoa > Arthropoda > Insecta > Diptera > Sarcophagidae > Sarcophaga > Sarcophaga caerulescens. The sequence goes on from OV656873.1 coordinate 70,222,096, forward strand.
GATTTCCATTACTAATTATCTCAAGAAGAAGATATCAACTGGAAATCGAAAAAAACTGAACCCCTGACACTAGTAAAGAAGTTTTTCCTTCCATTATGACATTATTTTGTACGTACATATATACATACATAATTGATCTTCAGTCAGAACCACGACCTAGCTTTTCACACCTAGCTTGAGTACGTAAATTTTATACATGAGTAGCGGAACCGACAGTTTCAAATCAACTCTGAACGTCAAATTTTTAGGAAACTTTTCATGGCAATTATTTATTCTCAGAGTTTTTGCTAGAAATTTGACGAGAGGCAGTTGCCGAAGAAATATGTTCGATTTAATCAATCCATATGATGTTATATAAGAGTGTTACATCAAGCGAAAATGCTATAAAAAAAACTGCTGCTCATAATTAAATCATAAGTCATAAGGCCGAATCCCAGAAAGTTTTTTGTTTACATTGGTGCACGGGCAACAATAAATGCATTTTTGATTTCTTTCCATACAGCAAAACATGAAAATACATTGTTTTCTTTACCAAATGCATTAAATATCATGAAAATATAGTAATATTTGAAGACGACTTTAATTTGTTCTGACTGAGAATGTAAGGTAACTCTATCTGATGACCGCATTCCTCTATGCTTTTTGATTGTCAGTACATATTTATAAAATCAAACAAAAAAATCCTACTGGTTGTATTCTGTTCAATTGAAGTACAATACTTATTATTTTATTTTTCCTTTATATTCTATATATCTCTCATACGACCAAGTGTCCTACAATTTCAATTTCAATTTATTAATTCAATTTATTATTTCAAATTATTAAAAAAAATATAATTAATTCGTTAATAAATAAATGAGTAAATAAATGAACTTTATATGGTGCATTATGGTTTTCGTTGATTTTTTAAATCTTCAATAATTTTGTTTTTATGCAATTGATACAAATCAATACAAAATTTATTTAATCGAAGTTTTATTTAAATCAATACAAGTTGAAGACAAAAGAGAAAAAAAACTTTTCCAACAATACAAGAAAGTTCAATAGTTTTATTTTATTTTTTAGTATTGAAAACTTTTCGATTGCTTTTTAAAAAGAAATTCTTTATCAGCTCCACCGCATCACTTTACATTTTTCTTCCTTTATTTTTTCCACTTAAATCTTTGTTATAAACTGCAGTACTAAGTTATGTTTACAGAGATATTTCTATATCTGTAGGTATTTTGTAGAATAAATTATTTTACTAAAACACGGGGAAAAATTTTTTTTCAGGAAATGATGACTTGAAATATAAACTCCTCAGAAATTGTGGTTTTTAGCTATAAAAAAAATGAGCAGAGTACAGTAATAAATTGTATGATGTTTTGAATTGCTTAAGGAAAAACTTACTAATACAAAGATACATACACAATTGCTCATTACAAACCTTCATTCAGAATTGCAACCTAGCTTCTTACACCACTTATGTTGTGTGTGTGCTAATTTTATACATGAATGGCGGAACCTACAGTTTAAAGTCGACTCCGAACGACAGATTTTTTGAGAATCTTTTCACGGCAATTTTATTTACTCTCAGAATTTTTGGCATAAATCTGCTGAGAAGAAGTAGCCGAAGATATATTTTTTCATATTTCATTTTGTTAAAGATGTTTGACACGTTGTTTGAACTGTTGACTCATGTCTAATAAGCTAACACACTTCTTACTAGACTACAACGACTGATAAGTCCTATTAATTCATTTTTTATTTTTTAAGAATTCCTAACATTAGGAGGATCTATATTGCGATTTTTGTTATCATTTTGCTGTCAGTTCTCCACATCTGGTATGAGGCAAAGCATACTCTATTTCAAAAAAGGGAAACTCTCACTCCATAAAATACTGTATTATATTGTGGAAAGTATGAAACAATCAATGAAAAACATTAATTACATTGACAGTTAGGCGTACTTAGTGATCGACGGGAAGATCATCCAAGTATATGATTGTATTTTAAAGGGTGTCTCAGTAAGAACGCATATTTTCATTTTAAAATAAAAACAAGTTACTTAGGCCAATTGTAATGTTTCTACATGATAATAAAGAACAAATGTTTGGATTATGTATGGAATAATTTATACGCAATGGCTCCGATATAAGCCATTACTTTATTTATGAAATTGTATATGACTTTTTCACAGACAACACAACTTCACTTCATCTGATCTTCTTACAAGTGTTTACAACACTTATATCCGACCGAGAATGTAATACAACTCTTATGTATGGGCCGGCGCCTCGAAGTCTATTTTGAGGCTTCGCCCTGCTCATAAATGACGGTAGGGGTAACAAACTCTATTGATTCATTGGAGCATTGTCGCAGTGTGGCTTGTGTTTCACTGTTCTATCGCTACTACAACTGATTTTGCTCGAACGAAATAAGGAGACTTGTTCCCGAGAATCATATACTAGAACGTAATACTCACGTAATACTCATTTTGCGGTCGATTGGTCAGTGGATCGCACACTGCATTACACACAAAATTTACTCTTTAGTCGTGCTATTCGTATGTGGCACTGTGTTCCAGCAGGTGTCTTTCCTGTCAATTATGATATAAAAAGATTCAAATCTAGTGTCCTCAAACAATATTACCTCTTCCGTCCTTTCAATAACATATTTTCCTGCTGCATGACTAGGAGCCATTCCCTCACTGTGGGGCGTACGAAAAAAAATTGTTTATCAGGTTAGTGTGACGAATGCAGTTTACAGCCACTCTAATTTCGGACTCATCTTCAAAGAAAGGCCCAATCGCGTCGACTTACCAAATTCCTTACCAGACAGTTGCACGTTGTGGTTAATTTTGTTCGTTATGGATTGTATGAGCCCCAATATTTCGACAATTTTGTGTATTCACTTAGCCATTCAAATGAACTTCACTTTCACGCCAACACCCATTGTACAAATTTCAGACGCTTTCCATGCCTGAGTAAACAGAATTTGGGTACGCATAAATGGCGACTTCCTTTACCAGAATTGTCTGTGAAGTGATTTGTGCAATTTTAAGTTGTTCAGAATGACTAAACGATGATGCGCAAGAACCTTCTGTCCTTCTCTTGCACATGCAAATCAATATGTTGACCTCATCAGCTACTGCCTTTTTTCACACGACCAACTTTTTTTCAGCTTTTGAGGAGGGATCTTTACAGAGGATTGTGTAGTGGTTTTTATTTGATATTGTGTTTACGTGGTGGGTTCCAAATCCCAATACAAATCTAAAGTCCAGGATTAGACTTTCACTTGAATACAGCAAGACAAGGATCATTCTGGAGGTCGCCATGTGGACTACAATTAAAAAACTTATCTTGTTTGCTTGCATCCGTTCCCATGCCATGGTACCAGATCCGCAAGGGGTGCTGAGGTTATGGAGGAAACATTTTTCTACTATTTTACGAGGCGCTGACGGGAACAATACCGCCTTTAAAAATAATGTACTGAACGATGACGTCGGCGTGAAGATTCCGATGCCTAGCCATGAGGAGGTAATTGTTTTGTTAAGAATCGGAGGTCATGAGTTGGTAGAGCGCATGCACCAGCTTATTTACAAAATATGGCTAGAGGAAAGTACGCCCAAGGATTGGAACCTCAGTGTCGTCTGTCCTGTCCCGAAAAAGGGAGATCATACGATATTCGCCAACTATAGAAGTATGTATAAGCCTTCTCCTATCCTTAAGAAACCCAGAAAAACACGTCAACACACCGTCTTTTTGCTGATTAGGAATATGTTTTTGCTATATTGTCTGAGCTCGTTATATCTGCGAAGCTGATAAACCTATGCTATGCATGCAGCAACGTTGGGCAAATCCTGTAGCTCCGTCAAGGGAGAAATATACTTCTCCGAACTTTTTGATACCGTGCGAGGTTTCAGACAAGGCGGCGCGATCTTGTCGTTCGAATGAAAGAGGATGCTCCGGCGAGACGGTTATTTAATGCGAAAATTTGCGGAAGTCGGTGAATAGGACGACCTCGTTTGGGCTGGAAGGACAAAATTGAGGAAACCCTGTCATCAATTGGCAAAGGCGTGGAAGAAGAAGAGGCTCATGGAAAGATGTGTGGAGGCAGAACGAAATCCGTTAATCAGGTTGTTAATAGTGCATTAAGTAAGTAAGTAAGCAATTTCTTTTCTCTGAAAAATTTTGTATAACTTTGTATATTTTACGTACTCGGGCCAGATTTTTCAAATTATGTAGACAAGAGTCTTTGACCATCGCATACTTTTTTCATTCGACTGCTTTGTAGTTCATAAAATTTGCCGAAATTACAACAAAAAAATGTAAAATCCTGTTGATCGCCCATGACGAAATCATTTATTTTTTCTTTGATTTGTTTTAAAAATTACTGTTTGACAGCTATAACAAATATTACGAACGTTAAACTTCTTAAAATTTAAACTCAATCTGGAGAAAATAATGGAAAAAATAAGACAATTCGAAAACAAAAATACCAGATGCCGAAATGTTGAAATGGTGATTGTAGAATGTAAATCAAAAAGGAAAGGGAAACAAATTTAGGGTTTTGCGCTCGATTTTTTTCTTAAAGTAATGGTTGTATTATTTGTTTTCATACCGCAATTTTAATTCGGAATAGAATTCTATTGACTTTATTTTGGACAGAATAACTTAAAAAATCTTAATGAAAAATGTTTAAAAGAGCCGTGGAATTACAGAACTACAAGTATGTATAACCTAATGCCAGATATCCAGGCTAGGAAGTGGACGGTAACGTTAAATAATGGCACAAGAGAAAAAAGTGAGGAGGTACTCTGGGACGATTCTAATAGGCGAAAAAACCATGAATATAATCAGATCAAGTAAAAGTAACATCGTTGTCAACGCAGTCTAGTGGGTAGTGAGTTGGATTACGTCAGGCCACCGTTCAAACCCTAGGTCAGACATCTCCAATAGAACGAAATATAAAATTACCTTCTGTGACTTCCTCTCAGCAGATTCCTTACAAAAACTCTGAGAGTAAATAAAATTTCCATGAAAAGTTTCTCAAAAATCCGTCGTTCGGAGTCGACTTTAAATTGTAGGTCCCGACGCTCCGGTATAAAATTAACACACACAACATAAATGGTGTGAGAAATTAGATTGTAATCGTGACTGAAGGATTGTAATGACCAATTATGTATGGAGGAATGGACCACTCTGAACTTTTTGATACCGTACGAGGTTTCAGAAAAGGCGGTCCTTCATCATGCGACCTCTTCAATTTCGTCAGTGATAGTGTTCTTCGGAAGGCGGGTACGTGTCGCAATGACACTATTTTCCACAAAAGTGTCAAGTTGACACCATAGGGCGTACCAAGCGGGTGTTGCTCTGCCTTCAGTGCCATTGAACGGGAGTCTATTACGATAAGATTAGGTTTGGCAGTAAATGAAGGCAAAATGAAATATATGTTGTCGACACGTAGGGACATGCGGCATATGGGATTCCGGATTACGGCCGATAACAATATTTTCGATATCATCAGTGAATTTTTTTGAATTTATCTTGGCTTAGCCGTTACCACCAAAAAAAGTCAGACTGAATATCAAGCGAAGGATCACTCTTGTCAAAAGTTGCTGCTAGGGTTTCAATAGTCTATTGAGTAGCAGAGACCTCTCTCGTACGACCAAACTAATACTCTACAAGACGCTCATCCTCTCCGTGTTTCTTTATGGTGCAGAAGAAAGGATACTATTAAGCACTGATGCAGCGCTGATGAGAGTATTTGAGACAAAAGTAAGATCTTCGTCCAGTACGACTTGGCAATGCATGTATGTGTATAAGATATGCAGCTACATATCTCAAGTTTTCTTTGAAAATTCTCCCATTTTACCGAATCAAGAGCAAGTCTATCCTTAACTGTTAATTTCTTGGGGATTCATAAATATTTTCCGAATTATATTTTATTGAACCCATAAGATAATTCCTCCGCCTCTGAAATAAGTGTACACCAAAAGTTACCATTTGGTCGAAGCTAACTCTACATTTTAGTAGTAGTTCCCGACTTAAGAAGTGTTAACGTCCTTGAAATACGGCATCATGTCAGCACAAAAATTCTCAGTTAGAACTTGACAATCATCATCTGAAATTTTTTCGTTCTTTTAATACGTTTACTACTATCCTCAATGAATGCTGAGCAAAACTTATTTTTCGTTCCGATTTTACGAACACATTTTTATTAAACTTCAACAATTTATCGTATTCATCGTTTAAATTTTAAAGTGCTTCTTTAAATAAATTTTCAATACACTTATCAAACAAAGGTGTTCGGCATATTGATTCCAATTAAAAACATTTCAAATCGGATAACATTAATCTCTGGGATTATCTTAGTTTTACACTCATAACCTTTGGACTACAGTTTAAATAAAAAACTTTACTCTCTAACATTAAAATGTTAAAATTTTATTCTTTTTAAATTAAAAAAAAATTCTTTGTTTTGTGTTTTCCAAAAACCTTAAATCTACTAAATAGACAAATTAAAGGCAACTTTTTCATACAACTTATTCCACTCATCATAGACAAATTGAATGAACAATTTCTAACAAATTTTCGAAATTAAAAATAATTTTTTTTTGCTTTTTACAATAAACTTTGAATTCAGTTGGAATTTGTTGATACAAACTTCATCTGAAAACATTATATGCTTATGAATATGTGTGTATATCGCCTATGTAGCTATTCGTGTGACCAAGTACATCTTCATTTGTATTCCAGAAGTTTTGATTTATTTTGGTTAGAATATTGTGCACATTTTAAGTGATTATTGTAAGAGGTGATTTTTTAAGAGCTATAGGTAAATTTTTCAAAAAAAAAAAACACATAAAATTCAGAAAAATGCATGAAGTCTTCATTTGAATCGATAGTACGGTCCATTTAATGTTTGAAGATTATTTCATGCAAATGTTGACCGCGACTGCGCCTCAAATGGTCCATCCGCTTAGTCCAATTTTGGCATACTCTTTCCAACATTTCGTCCGGTATCTCACGAATAAATGCTTCAATGTTATCTTCCAATGCGTCAATTGAAGCAGGCTTGTCTGTATAGACATGAGCTTTAACATAGCCCCACAAAAAATAGTCTAAAGGCGTTAAATCGCACGATCTAGGCGGCCAATTGACCGGTCCCGAACGTGAAATAAAGTGTTCACCGAACTCGCCTCTCAATAAGTCCATTGTTACGCGTGCTGTGTGGCATGTGGCACCGTCTTGTTGAAACCACATGTCATGCAAGTCAAGCTCTTGCATTTTGGCCAAAAAAAAGTTGGATATCATCTCACGGTAGCGCTCACCATTCACGGTTACGTTACGATTCGCAGCATCTTTGAAGAAGTACGGTCCAATGATGCCAAATTCAATGATTTGCAAGCGTTGTTCATTTGTAAGACGATTCATGGTTAAATTATAGACCAAACTGAAGATGTTTGACAGTGAAAAAAAAGACGAAATGTGCGTGAGCTGTTTAAACCAGTGTTGCAAAAAGATAATAGCTAAAAAATCACCCTTTACAACAAAAAAAATTATCTCCATACAAGAGACGAAGTAAGAATTAAAACTGGAAAATAAAAAATAATGAATGTATGTTTGTAGATGAAGATGTTAAAATTGCCAATGTTGTAATGAAAATCAAAAAAACTTTTGCTTCACATATTTACAAAGACTTTTCATATTTTAAACCCAATTGATTGCAATCAGTGGATCAGTTTGTTCCTATGCACGCTCCTAAATATTTGCTTTGTAACACACTGACATACTTACCACTCTGTTACTTATGCGCACATATATGAAAGGGAACGTTTTAAATTAGTATAGTTTCGGTTCACTCTCTAAATTTATAAACCAATCAACATCATAATTTTGTCATAATTGGTCATTAAAATTTAGGATTACGACCTAGTTCCACAAGTGGCGGGACCTACAGTTTAAACTTGACTCCGAACGACAGATTTTTGAGAAACTTTTCATGGTAAAGTAGTCTACGTATAATAGAAATGTTTTATTATTATTAATTATTTCGTAAACAGTTCTTTTCAACATCATAGTCCTTGACAAACCATAACTTCTTTAAAACATATTATTCTCATTTTCTTTAAGTTACTTTCTACATCACCTATACAAAGTTTTCTACAAAGTTTTTTTTCTCCAATAGAATTCCACATTTGCCATTTGCCACATTTTTTCCATAGCCGTTCTAAATAGGATGCAGGCATCTGAATCTTCCGGATTTTAAAGTTTTATTGATATTTGAATCTCATGCTATCGCGATCTGATAGTCTCAATAGAACAAGAATAGATACATACATACATAATTGATCATTACAACTCTTCAGTCAGGATTACGAGCTAATTTCTCACACCACTTATTTTATTTGTCTTCATTTTTCAGAAACTTTTTCATGGCAATTTTATTTACTCTCAGAGTTTTTGCCAGAAATGTGCTGGGAAGTAATCGCCGAAGAAATATTTTTTTATATTCCGTTTGCTTAACGATGTTGTCCGTGGGGTTTGAAACCTTTAATAAGCCAACATACTACCTACTAGGCTACGGCGTGAAATACACATAGGCAAATTGATACTCCGATTTAAATGACTGTTCAAATCTAGACTTGAGATTGACGTGGGATCAGCTTTCTATAGCAATCCTGGTTCCCAAATAATATGTTTTACGTGATTCTTTCACTTGAAGTTCTATGAAAGCAAACGTTGAGTCTTGCAAAAACCCTTCACAACATGGGTAATAAGTCGTAATCTTGACTGTAGGGTTGCAATGCCCAATTATGTATATACATATGTATGTATTTCACTTACAGAAAAGGAACTATCAAACCGGATTATAAAGATGGTTGCCATCATGATAACAGGTGTACTACATCTTCTAAAGTATTGTAATTGTATGCCACTGAACAAATAGCAAGATATTTTATAGATATTATCATATATGTTCATAGACTGGGGTCAATGAAGATGATAACATAGACGACACGCATGCAAAAGCTGGCACAATATAAAATTCAACTGAATTCATTCATGATATTGACATTTCTCTAGATTGCTTGGTGTATATGCCCGGATGCTGGAAACAGCTAATAACGGCTTTAACTGAAGATTTTCATCACCGAACATCTTTTATGTCACTGTTCTGTGCTTGGAGACCTAAGAAGAAAAATTCTGGTTCACACGGCCACGAGTTTTTGTGAGATTCAATTCAGACTTTAATTGCACAAAATGCCTTAATTGCGCAGTTAATAACATGATTCAAGCATTTTTCCAATTTTGCTGACAATGACACTATTGATCTTTGCACTGTGTATAGCATAAAGTTTATATTTTATTCTATACCACCAGAGTTCATAAAATGTTTGGAATGTTTATCAATATTTTATGCATTCGCCTTTAAGTTGAAAAAACTCCATTTAACATAACCAATTTGCAATGCATATGATGAGAAACATAATTAACCTTAAATCTTTCCTTAACCTTAAAAATAATATGTAACCATCTTTTTGGTTTGATTTTTCTTCTAAAGTGCGCAGCGAAATATATCGGGTACTTATTCACGAAAACTTTGGCTTGAAAATGCTAAATACGAAATTAAAGAAAGTATGACGAGACGTGAGGTCATGAGTTCAAACCCTAATCCTGACATATCGAACAAAACCACTTCCTACTCTCAGCAGTTTTTTGGCAAAAACTCTGAGAGGTAATAAAATTTTTAAAAAATTTGCCGTTTGGAGTCGACTGTAGGTCTCTCCACTTATGGATAAAAAATTAACACACATAACATGGGTGGTGTGAGAAGTAAGGTCGTAATCTTGACTAAAACGTTGTAATAACCATTGATGTAAGTAAGTAATGTCCAAGCACACTGGTTATGTATGAAGAGAATGCCTTCCACCATTAAAAGTTTCATAGAAATTGCGTGTGCTTTTAATAACATAAGATCACTTGATATTATAGAATCCCAATCTGAGAAAAAAGTTGATGCTCCCATCAATAGAACATTCATGTCATCCTCCACGGGCAAATGCGTGGAATTAACATCGTTTATAAAATGTTATGGGGGGAGAACATATTGAAATAAATTATTGGTAAGAGAAATACGTTCAAAACTTTCGTCATATCTAGGCTGCACAACGAAATTCACCTGGATCAACGAGTTGAGTATACCGAAACTAGAAATCAGATTCACTAGATAATAACTTGTTGTAACATGGGAATACGGGTTATGATGATATATTGGAAACGAGCTGGTGATTAAACGCATGCTTACTAGTAGAATATTCGCTGACAATATAAAGTTTCCCATAAAGTTTCTTTGGAACGTTAAATCGATGTACAAACTTGTCTATGTCCCGATAGTTGTGAGTTATTCTAAACTGTTCATTATTTGTGCCTCTGGTCAAAGGAACATTTTTCAAAACTGTTTTGAAGCCAATTTGGTGCCGGACTGGAAATTCTCCAATACGATCCATGAATACGATTTGACTGAAGGGTTGTAACGACCAATTATGTATATACGTATGTATGTAATTAAGCATTATTCTGAACAATTTTCAAATAATTCTTTAAAGCATTATTAACACATAAAATTAATCTTAATCTCCATCTTAAAATATTCAAGGTATTCTAATAATTCATTTTTTATTTTTTAAGAATTCCTAACATTTTGTAGGAACATTACAAAATCAATAAAAATTTCGAACTCATCACACATTCACTCTTATAAATGTATCTGTTTTTCTTTAAACAAATATGTTTTTGAACAATTCACTTAAGATACAAAATAAAACAAAATAAAATCTGCTTGTTAGCGCACATTTATCAGGCAACTACTAGCACAAATATGATGGTCTGACCTGGGAACTATTAATTATCTGGCCATCACTTTTAAGTCCTACTGGCTTTAGGTTCAATCTAAAATTTGTCAACATACAACATAAATGGCAAAAACTCAAATTGGGATTTATGTATGAGCCGTTGAAACTTCTCGCTTGAATTATAAATCTGTCGTTCGGTGTCGACTTTAGACCGTAGGTTCCGCCTGAGTGGTATGAGAAGCGGGATCCTAATCCTGACTAAAGGGTCGTAATAACCATTCAAGTAAGTAAACAAGTATTGTCCAATCCCTCTGGTTAGCTTCAAAGAGAATGCCCTCCAGCATTAGCAGATTCATAGAAATTGCGTGTGCTTCTACAGCATCAGACCACTTGCAATTAAAGAAAACAGCTCTAACAGAAAAGTTGAAATGCTCGATTATAAAATCCTATGGCGGCAGAACATATTGAAATAAGTTATTGGTTAGAGAGTCGGAGTCGCCGTTGTCTAGTATGTAGTGTGTTGGCTTATTAGACGTGAAGCCTCGATTCGAACCCTAGGTCAGACATCTCCAGCAAAACGAAATATGAAAAAATTTTCCTTCGACGGCTTCCTCTCAGCAGATTTCTGGCAAAAACTCCGACAATAAATAAAATTGCCATAAAAAGTTTCCCAAAAAATCTGTCGTTCGAAGTCGACTTTAAACTGTAGCCCTCGTCGCTCATGTATAAAATTAACACACAGAGCATAAATGGTGCGAGAAGCTAAGTCGTAATCCTGACTGAAGTGTTGTAATGACCAATTACGTTTGTTATCCGGCTCCAGATCTTGCCTTGAGATGTACGAGATGATGATTAACCTCTCATTTCCAGTGCTTTTTAACCGAAAATTGACCTCCAAAGTGAGTGCCGCACAGTACCTAACCTAACTTAAATTTAATATTGGTCATACGTTTATTAGCGGGAAGATACTTCAAGTGTGGGTTCCATTAGAATGAAAGATTAATTAACTATTTTTGGTTAAAGCAGAAAGTCTAAGATTTAGAATTTCTCTGAACGGTCGAGAACATTACTGATCTTAAAAGAATTGTTTTTCATCCTTAGTAATGTGGTTGGTTAACATCTATTATGGGACGTTTTAAATACAAAATAAAATAAAAAAAACATTTATAACAAGTATAACATAAATTCTAAAAATTTAAATTTAAGATATAAAGAGAATATGAACTGAAGTTTAGACGAAATAATTTATGTAGTCTTGGCACGGAACGCATTAATTTTCTAAGGGTTTAAATAAAAATTTACCCCTTCAAAAAAGCGTGTTTAAATTTTTAAGTTTTTCTTAACTATTCCTGTACAATACGCCACGGACGACCGTATGTTGTGTTTGTGCGCTGATGTATTCTCTTGTACAAAAAATTTTGCCAAAATACGCCAAATTTCCAAATGGTATTCAATTGAAGATATTTACTTTCAATTTACTTTCAATAATTTATTGTAAAATTCTTGTTTAAAAATTTAAAATTACTCCACAAACCACAAGGTAGCTAGCACGTTATGTAGTTGGCCATAACATACGATAAAATATTTTACAAAAATTTCTCTTTTGTTGTCGTTCACTTTGTTAAACTTCCTCATCACCAGCGGTCTAACCAAGCGATTTAACTTGTTCTCCAAGATTTTATTTACAACGTCAGACTACAAATTCCAATGCAAACTTTTAATGACCTTATTTACAACATACACAGTGCATTAGGCAACGTTTTAGCAAAATTTCGAAACTGTTGAAAATAGGAGGCAAACAGCAACGCCCTTGTTCTAAAAGAACAAAATTAAAGTACAAAAAAAGAGAGAAAAACGGTGAAAACCTACAAAATTATTTTTTGTTTCAAAGACAACAAAACCATACAATTTTATTACAACGTTGACATACCCTAAAAGCTATACAGAAAATAAACACATAACTAGACTTGTCTTACAGAAACACATTCACACTAACATACATGTGCATACAACACATTTATAATAAATATTTTTAGTTTGCCTCTCGTAACACCCCGCAAAGTAATAAAATTATGTATTCACACAATTGCAATTATCGAAATCAATTTATTGGGAGTTGGCTGGTGCTCTTGCCAAGATTTATGACCGAAATTAAATATGAAAGGTGATGACCAAGTGATTAAATAAAGTCATTGAACAATAAAGTGGTACTTTTCATTGCTCTGGACAATGCAATATGGGTGTATCTGATTGTCTAGACTGAATAGCCTAACTAGTTAATGTCTGTTGACCAGCAATTTCTTTTATGGTTAATACGACAACCGCTTATGGTTAATATAACTCCAACGGCATCCTCCAATATAAAATTTTATTGTTTAAAAACGAATTAACGCTAGAAGCTAAGATAAATTTAATGAAAAGAAGTCTCTGCAAATTTTGCGCTCCAAATTAGTTGAATGCTAGAAATGAAATTTCCCAATATCACCAATTTATTGAAAACCTAGACTTGAGAGATTAGATGACATATAACGCAATATCAACAATTCCCCTGAACCATGTTATCTGGCTGCTAGAGAGTACAATGTCAAACATATCATTTAGATATGGACTTGCAATATACCTAGAAGTCGGTTGCTGAATTAGATAACATAGAAATCTGTTATTCGTTTGAAAGACTAACTGATGCCATAGGTAAGAGTAAATAAAATTGTCATGAAAACTTTCTCAAAAATCTGTCGTTCGGAATCGACATTGCACCTTATGTCTCGCCTGTCATGTATTAAATTAATACACACAACATAAGTGGTGTGAGAAACTAGGTCGGAATCCTGACTAAACAGTTGTAATGACCAATTATGTATGTATGTGGCGAGCTACATACAATATTATAAAGCTGTATAGACCGTAACATTTTTATTTTTTTTTTTTTATGAAAGCAGCACTCAGGGGATGGCCCCTACTCATGCAGTGCATTGTGCAGGTTTTTTAGGAAAGGTGGAAAGGGGGAAGATGCGAACGGCAAGGAAACGAGTTGCTGCTAGGTGACTATAAAATGGCCAGTGCTATACCTTCACCATTAGACAGTCTACAGGCAATCGTCCCCAAGAAGCCCGCAGTTTCTCACACCACTTATGTTGCGTGTGTTAATTTTATACTTAAGTGTTCTTATTAACAATATTTTGTTTTATTTTTGAAATCTCAGTAAGAAACTATAAATTTTATGTAAATTTGCCCTCGCAATAACCAAAAATGTTGTTTTCTGTCTATAATAACGTCTATGATAAATTGGCATACGACCTGAATGCTAAACACAGACAAATAATCATAAAAGTTTGCAATTGTCAGTACACCTTGAACATCAACACTGTTCCTGCTATTGCTGCTGGTACTGCTAATATTAAGTTTACAAACTTAAAAGGCCTCTTAAGCATCGTATATGCTATACTGCTGTAAAGTAGTTCAGAAACAAATAACAGACAGACAGAGAATAATTTTCATTTTATTCCAGACTAAAAACGTTTCTAGAACTTTTACATTTTAAATCTGAAGTGATATTGAAGCACATACACTGTTTAAAAAAATTATTGTGTGTGTCTCTGCATAAATTCAGTTGAATACTGATTGTGTTTATTATGGGCATGAAAATATTTAGGAAAAGACTTTGTTATACTCCATTAAGGACTGTGTCTATTGTTGAACTGTTAACTGTTTAGCTGTTTGACATGCCATTTTATCCAGTTTTTGTCTAGGATTCTATTTACTATCAAGGACGCCTACTCAAATAATTTGCACATGACAACAAAACTTTATTGTTGAGTTCACTTAGCAAAAACAACATAACTTTTTTTTAAACTCAATCAAAAGTTAAAATAGAAAAACGGCGATATAATTTGAGATTTAAAAATCGTTCAACATGTGGCTGTTAAAGGAATTTAATATATAAATTTGACCAACGAGAAACTGCACGATGATGTCGATTTTGCAAAAAAAAAAAAATCATCTTCTCGGATGAAGCTCATTTTCACTTTGGTGAGTACGTTAATAAGCAGAATTACCGTATTTTAAGTTTTAAAATTGTGGAGTATGGAAAATATAATATTATTATTAAGGACGAAAATTTTTATACTCTTTCATTTTTAGTTTCATTAATTACAGCTGCCACGTATGTAATTCACCTGATTATGATCAAAACTTAGTAGAATGCATTAAGTATCATAGGATTTCTAGTCACATAACATCCAAAATTAAAAATGACAATCCCATTTTTAATTCAATCATGATAAATACTTGTAACTTTTCCACAAAAATCAATCCCAAACAACCTCAGTCAAAATTACAACCCAGCTTCTCACACCACTAATATTGTGTGTGTTAATTTTATCCATGAGTGGCAGAACATATAGTTTAAAGTGGACTCCGAATGATAGATTTTTTAGAAACTTCTCATGTCACTTCTATTCACTCTCGGAGTTACGAATATGGAAATGGTGTTATATCGTTAAAATGATAAACAAAAGCTAAAAAAAAACTATGGACTTGTTTACATGATCAACAAATAAACAAAAATATAGCCACATCAGTATAAAAAAGGGGATGAACAAGTAAACAAACAGCCAACAACAACACTGCAAGGACAAAACGTAAACAAAATATACAAATAACAATAACGTAAAGAACATGTTTACATTTATAAAAATGTCATTCTCCTTCAAGAGCATTCATCAGACTGTTTACCATGCGATATAAAAGGCAATACAAAGAAGGCAATGTGAAGAACAATCTATTGAACAATTGTTATTGTTTACGCAAAAGAGTGAAAAGAAGAACAACCAATAAAACAATTGTTGTTGTTTACATCAAGTTGTGAACAGTGGCACACAGAATTTTACGAACAATAAAGGATTTATTTAAAACTAAACACAAATTCATTTTTATTTGCAATCTACGAACTCATATTTCAAACGTTTTTAAAAGGGTAAAAACGTAACAATATGTTCGATTTAATCAATAAGAATATAATTTCAGGCGAAAATGCTGTAAAAAATTTTTGCTAATAATTAAATTATGATAAGCTATAAGACCCTATAATATTGTTGTCTACATTGGTTCACAGTCAATAACAACTCAGATTTTTTTTATGTAGCAAAACATGAAAAAACATTGTTTTATTTATGATGTTCATTAAATGTATCGGAAATAAAGTAAAATTAGACGGCGAATTGAACTCGCCATTTTTGAAAATGTAAAAAAACTTTTTCTTTTTAACTGATAATATTTGTAAAAACAAAAAAAAACTTCGTCGTAACTGTACATACACTTTCTGTTCAAATGGCGTATACTTATTACTTAATTTTTCTCTTGTATATCCTCATATCACTCATACGACCAAGTGTCTGACATGCAAACTGATTAAAGTAACAAACAATGGATTTCAGTTTAGTAAAAAAATATTTAATTCGTTAATAAATAAATGAGTAAACAAATACAATTTATATGGTGCATTGAGGTTCCCATTGATTTTTTGAATCTACAATACTTTCGATTTTATACAACAGATATAAATAAATACAAAATTTATTTAAAAGAAGATATATTCAAATCAATACAATATTAAGACAAAAGAGAAACGACAAAATTTCAGAATTTTGTTTTAATTTTTAGTGTTGAAAACTTTTTAATGCATTTGAAAAAGAAATTCTTTATCAACTCCACAGCATCACTTTACATTTTTTTTTGTTTTATTTTTTGTTCTTAAATCTTTGCAATAAACTGCAGTACTAAGTTATGTTCACAGAAATATTTCTGTAGCAGCAGGTATTTTGTGGAATAAATTATTTAACTGAAGTGCGCAAAAAGTATTTTTATTTAAACTTTTCACAAATTGTGGTTGTTAGCTGTAAAAAAATAAGCAGACCAGAGTAATAAAATGTATGATGTTTCAAAACGTTTAGATTTGTAAGGGACAACTTACAAATACATAGATACATACGTAATTGGTCATTACAAGCCTTCTGTCATTACAAACCACTTACGTTGCGTATGTTAATTTATACACATTAATGGCGGAACATACAGTTTAAAGTTGACTCCAAACGACAGATTCTTGAAAAACTTTTCGTATCAATTTTTATTTACTCTCAGAGTTTTTGCCAGAAATCTCCTGACAGGAAGTCGCCAAAAATATTTCTTCATTTTCCGGTTTGTTGGAAATGTCTGACCTGGTGTTTGAACTGCCGCTTCACGTCTAAGAAGCCAAACACTACCCATTATCTATCGGTTATTTCGAATCTTATTTTATTCTATTCTGTCATAAAATTCAGTATATTATCTCCATTGAACGTAATGAATCGATTTACGCTTGACCAACGTAGGTTTTTACTGGGCCAACGAGAAACTGCACGATGAAAATTCGTCCCATCTAATGTGCTACTGTGGGGCCACCCGTGACAGCCATATGATTGAAATAATATTCCATTTCTAAGCACTAAGAAGCAGTTATACTTCGCAACAAAAAAATAAATTTGGCAAAATTTCAAACGGTTTTTATTTTATCGCATTTCAAAAAACTATAAACTTTTAAATTTATTTGCAAAGCGAAATATTTTCATTATAAAATATGAATTTTTGTTTACAGAAAACCAACTCTTAGGAGGAGAGCCTCAACTATCACACCGTTATACAAATATTGTTTTGGTCGAAGACCGGTTCTTAGGCTACGCTTGAATAATCAAATGCAGGATTCAAGCCTGTATATTAACAGGGTAAAGAATGCCCCAAATCCGTTTGTTAACAGTATTCGCTTCTCCCTCCCGTCTTTTTCACTTATTAGCAATCCTTCTTTCATTGTTATGTTTATGTAATCTTAGCTTTATTGTCCTTCGATGCTGACATAACGATAAACTTATGCCATACACCTTAATATTACAAGAAAAATTCAGTTTCAACTCCTTCGAATGCTTTAAAAACATCGACGGAAAAATTGACTCCAAAATTGTACCTAGTCCCTCACGTCAATCAGTTGGTTTGGTTATGACAGTTGTACTATATTTCTAATTGATTGATGTCTGACATCTGTTTACATTTTACACTGACGTTATCTAAGATATCAGTAGCTTTCGAAATAGTTTTGATTCTGTTGGTAATACAGATTAAATTTATTGGTGGACATAAAAATCAAAAATATGTTAAACATTTGAAATTATAAAGTCCGTGAGTAATTTTAAATATTCTTTTATAAAATTCATCAAACCGAAAAATTGTACGCAAAGAAACTTTTTATTTTGTTCCTCTAATATAATATGTATGTATGTTATTTGTTAACATTTTAAATATTTAAAAAAATTAATTCCAGCACAACTATTTTTAATTTATTTTCTTTTTTGCATTCAATTCCATTAGCCTCATTTTAACATTTTGCAGCCATTGTGGAAATGAAATTTGATTTCAATTATGGCAAAAATAAGTCACAAAAGTTATTGTGTTGATGGCAAAACAATATATGTAGGATTGAATTATATTTACATATGTATGTACACATAAGCATATTTGAATCATAAAATATGCAAATATTATCCAATGATTTATAAATAAGAATAAATGACAATTGGAATGTTCAATAATATACCACAAAATCAAAAAATTTTAAATATTGCTTTGTGGTATAAAAAATTATCCCAATATAAACTAAATAAACTAAAACTATAAACTAAAATACAAAGATAAACTAAAATAAATGCAAAAGTAGAACAATAATGTTCAACGTTATGACATTAACGGGAGGGATGGAATGCATGCAAACAAGGTAAAGTTACTGACTGTGGCCAACATGGCGACCACCAGGACGATCCTTGCCTTGCTGTATTCAAGTTGACACGCAGCCTCCTCGTGGCCCCTCCTGGATGGCATTCTAGCACCCGCTAGATGTTAACTAATGCGTGCAGCGAAGTCCAATCCCCTGGACGTTAAATTCGGGTTGTGCGTAGGGCTTGGAACCCACCACATAAAAACTTCATCCAATGAAAACCACAACAACAAACCGTAAAAAGATCCCCTCTAAAGTTGACGACCACGGCAAACGTTTCAAGGACAACGATTTAAGAATAGGCACATGGAACGTCCGCACCCTTTACAGGGTAGGCGCTTCCGCCCAACTGGCGGATGCCCTCATGAAATGTAGGACTGACATCACTGCCATACAGGAAATGCGATGGATAGGGCAAGGATGCAAAAGGCTGGCATCTTGCGATGTGTATTACAGCTGCCATGTTGATAAGCACGAATTCGGATGCGGATTTGTGGTTAATAAGAGACTTCGTCACCTTGTCTCTGGGTTCACGCCAGTGAACGAAAGAATAGCCACAATCCGCATCAGGGCAAAATTCTACAACATCAGCCTAATTTGTGCTCACGCCCCGACGGAAGATAAGGACGATGTGGTTAAGGATGCCTTCTACGCTAAACTCGAGGACGTATACGATAAGTGCCCGGCCCATGACGCCAAAATCGTCCTCGGGGATTTTAATGCGAAGGTCGGGCGGGAAGGTATCTTTGGCCCCACTGTCGGACAGTTCAGCCTCCACGCGAACACTACCTCCAATGGTATGAGGCTGATCGATTTCGCCGCGGCGCGTAACATGGTAGTATGTAGCACCAGGTTTCAGCATCTCGACATTCACAAGGCCACTTGGATGTCCCCCGATCGATCAACATCCAACCAGATCGATCATATTGTGATTGACGGAAGGCATGTATCCAGTGTACTAGATGTGCGCACATTTAGAGGTCCAAACATCGACTCGGACCACTACCTTGTCGCAGCCAAGTTTCGATTGCGCATTTGCGCCTCGAGGACTGCGCGCTCTAATGCATTGCGAAAGCTGGACGTTAAGAAGCTGCGATCACAAAGGACAGCTGAGGCGTTCTCCGCTCAACTCTCAGATAAGCTCCGTCGTCCCCCATCTAATCTCAACGACATTGGCGGATTGTGGGCCAACATCTCCCACTCCTTGCGCAATACTGCGGAAACAGTCCTTGGTTTCGAGCGCCCACCCCAACGAAATCAATGGTACGATGAGGAGTGTCGCGAGGCAGCTGCAGCGAAAAACGCCGCGTACAAGAAAACGTTGCAGTCGGCCGCTACGCGAGCCATTGTCGAAAACTACAGAGAGAGGAGAAGGGATGAGAGACGCCTTTTCAGACGCAAGAAGAGGGAGCAGGAAAGGCGTGAGCGTGAGGAAGTCGAGATGTACAGATGTAGGAATGACGCTCGAAAATTCTATCAAAAGGTTAAGCGTCTGACCGAGGGGTATAAGCCCGGAGCGTCTTCCTGCAAGGATGAGGATGGAAATCTGGTTACAGATCCGCAGGGGGTGCTGAGGTTGTGGAGGAAACACTTCTCTACTCTGCTGCAAGGCGATGACGACATCAATACCGCCTCTAGAGATGATGTTCCGAACCCAATCGATGATGACGGCGTGGAGATCCCGCCGCCTAGCCATGAAGAGGTTAGAGTCGCGATTATGCGTCTTAAAAACAACAAAGCGGCAGGTCCTGATGGCCTCCCCGCTGAATTGTTTAAGACCGGATGTAATGAGTTGGTAGGGCGCATGCACCAGCTCATCTACAAAATATGGCTAGAGGAAAGTATGCCCAACGATTGGAACCTCAGTGTCCTCTGTCCTGTCCTGAAAAAGGGAGACCCTACGATATGCGCCAACTACAGGGGTATAAGCCTTCTCTCTATCGCATATAAGGTTCTTACAGGCGTATTGTGTGAACGACTGAAGCCACTCGTCAAAACACTGATTGGACCTTATCAGTGCGGCTTTAGACCTGGCAAGTCCACCATCGACCAGATCTTCACACTACGCCAAATCCTGGAGAAGACCCACGAAAATCAAGTCGACACACACCATCTTTTTGTCGACTATAAGGCTGCTTTCGATAGCCCCATAAGGGATCGTGTTTTTGCCGCAATGTCTGAGCTCGGTATACCTGCGAAGCTGATAAGGCTATGCAGAATGACGTTGAGCAATTCCTGCAGCTCCGTCAAGGTAGGAATGGACCTCTCCGAACCTTTTGATACCGTGCGAGGTTTCAGACAAGGCGATCCCTTATCATGCGACCTCTTCAACTTCGTCATGGAGAGTGTTCTGCGAAAGGCGGGAGTGCATCGCAATGGCACTATTTTTCAAAAAAGTGTTCAGTTGCTTGCGTACGCTGACGACATCGACATCATAGGGCGTACCAAGCGAGATGTCACTGCTGCCTTTAGTGCTATTGAACGCGAGTCTAAGAAGATGGGTTTGGCAGTAAATGAGGGCAAAACAAAGTATATGTTATCGACAAGTAGAGCCGTGCGGCGTATTGAGACTCAAATTACGGCCGATAACTATACTTTTGATACAGTCAAGGAATTCATTTATCTTGACTCCGCCGTTACCACCGAAAATGATGTCAGTCTGGAGATCAAGCGCAGGATTACTCTTGCGAACAGGTGCTACTATGGTCTCAATAGGCAATTGAGTAGCAGAGACCTCTCTCGTAAGACAAAGCTAAAACTCTACAAGACGCTCATCCTACCTGTGCTTCTTTATGGCGCAGAAGCATGGACCCTATTAAGAACTGATGCAGCAGCCTTGAGAGTATTCGAGAGAAAAGTCCTACGTAAGATCTTCGGTCCAGTGCGAGTTGGCGATGATTTCCGCATCCGATTCAACAGTGAGCTGTATGAGCTCCTCAACGACATAGACGTTGTACAGCGTATTAACATCCAGCGGCTGCGCTGGCTCGGCCATGTCGTTCGAATGGAGGAGGATGCTCCGGCGAGACGGGTATTTGATGCGGGGATCTGCGGAAGTCGGCGAAGAGGACGACCTTGTATCCGTTGGAAGGACCAAATCGAGGAAGCCCTGTCATCGATTGGTGTGACCAACTGGCGTAGGCGCGCAAGAAGCAGAGGCGCCTGGAAGGATGTGTTGCGGCAGGCCGAAATCCGTTAATCGGGTTGTTATGGCCAATTAAGTAAGTAAGTAAGTTATGACATTAACAGCCTGGCCTCATAAGCCAAACGTATTTAGAAATTAGAATCGATTCTTATTGTCGCGTTGCCTTTAAAATAATCTCTTCCATAGACTCCCATGTATTCTATTTATGTGAAATTGCTGCATTTGCTGCGTTGCGTATATTGAGTTTACAGCATCATTAATATTCCTAGTCGAAAGAAAACAAGTGCGAACGTTATCGTAAGCATTTCAACGTATTTATTAACGTAACTATTAATCTTTTAAATAAAATGCTCTTTAAATTAACTGTAAAGACATAAATACATACATATAAATGATATTACTCAAGTACAAATGAATGTAAAAGAAATAGATTAAGCCTGACCATATTTCTAAAAAAAAAATTCTTTAAAATTTCAATAAAATAGCGTTGTCGCATAGCCAGCCCAATTAATTTACAATTATTAACAATTCTTTAAATGATTGACACATACTTTCTCATAATTATTGTTCTAAGCTGCCAAATTACAGAATTGCCACTTGCACAACGAATGGCACCAAATTTTTAAAGTTCTATTTTAGTAAGCCACCACATTGCGATGTCTATTGAATTAAAATTAACTTTTTAAAATTTTACTCTGAGACAAAAAATAGTTGTCGTAGTCTAGTAGCCTGTTGGCCTGTTAAACGTGAGGCCACGGTTCAAACACCAGCCCAGACATCTCCAACAAAACGAAACATAAAAAACAGTCTTCGGCGACTTCCTCTTTGCAGATTTCTGGCAAAATCTTTGAGAGTAAATAAAATTGCAATAAAAAGTTTCTTAAAAACCTATCGTTAGCAGTCGATTTTAAACTGTAGGTTCCGGCACGGCAAGTTTTGGAAATGCTACTCAGGAATTTTGCACTGGATGTACACCCTGAGTGTCAGGACAATACTAATCTTCGGTGTTATTTTTTTTTAAATGAAAGAATAAATTTGATAACAGAGAAAACAAATTTGAAAATAGAAAAATAGTGTTGGACTACATCGGATATAGCATGGAGAATGTATCCTATAGTGGCATTGCCAGCTCTCTTGAATTTAAGTTTGCTGCACATTGTATTTAAGACCAGAACAGACAATGGTTAGGGTAATGGGAGACAAATCTAGCATGAAATTTATTAAGGAATTTCGTTGCCTAGAGAATTGAGTGACGAGAGACCCTCGGTAACAGTCTCCTGGACAGAACCAGTACATTCTATTATTTTGGAAAGTGCTTCGCAACTGGACTTAATAACAAAAATTACTGTAGTAATCAGGAAGCTTTAAAAGGGAAATACAGAGAGATCAAGAATAGCTCTTGGGACAGAAGAAGGCGTTTTTGGTTCCAGAATGAAATATTTCGTTCCCATTGAGAAGTTTAACCCTCTGCTTGGTCCTAGGTCATGTCCGAATTCTTGGCAATGAGCAGGCAGACGAACTAGCGAAGACCAGAGCTTCCACGTTGATGGAAAATTTTTGTGTTATGGGAACAGATGCTATAAAGGTAGAGTCAACGAAAGGGGAGATAAATATCAATCAATCAAAAGTATTCTTAGGAAATTACTAGACATGAGTCAATCATCAGACAATTCAGGAATAACCTGTTGTTAGTAACCAGTCCATTGTAAAGGCAATCTACAGTGCCTTGTACAGAGTGGAGGCTCATCTTGAATCCAATATGTAGATTCTGTATTAATGCATTCCAGAAGTAAACAATTTGATGCAGGCAGGTGTTGAGCAGGAAATTGTCATTGTTGATCCCGAACAGCATCTTGAATTTTGTCAATGTAATAAGCTAGGTCCCGCTACTCATATATAAGATTAACACACACAACATAAGTGTTGTGAGAAGCTGAGTCATAATCCTGACTGAAGGTTTGTAATGACCTAATATGTATGTATGTATGTACTTCAGAATCAGATCAGGATTTGATTATGTTGAGATATAAAAGACTAAAAAATTAATGAAATGTCAATAGGAAGATAATCTTTTGGATACAGTCAGAGTATGATTGCTTTTCGCAAAATGTGAATTATTCAAATGGTGTACAAGAAAGTTATAGCCCATTAATATATATTATAGATTACATTTTTTAAGCGACTTCCTTAAACTTTTTAATGCATTACTAAATAAATAAACTGATTTTTATGCGAAGAGAACTTTAGAAGTAGTTTCAAGAGGGTTTGAAATGTTGTTTACCATCAGGCCAATTATCCAAATTCCATCTTTATTTATCGCACAATATTTCACAACTTTAAATACTTTAAATTAATATTGAATGACCAACCTTGACCAAAATAGAAAATATTCATGTTTACTGGCAATTTATAACAAACACACTTACTGCGGCACACAAAAGAACAAAAAAGGTCCAAGTATTTGCAATTACGTGCATAAAACATTGAAAATGAGAACTGCATCTGCGAAAGTTTTAAAAAAAGTTGCAAACAATTTCATAAAGTTTTCTCTGTAGCAAAAACATCGAAAAAAAAATAAATAAATAAAAAAGCAACACGAGAACGCAAAACTAATGCTGTTATTTAATATCGATTGGCCCATGCCAGCACGCAAAGACAGTGGTATAGATTGTATTATAAGCATCTGAAAAGTATCGGTCTTCTGTAAAATTCTTATAATTTAAAGAAATTCTTTCCTTATTTTTCTATTTGCAAGACAATTTTTGGCGAAGTTTTGCTTGTGTTGTGTTAAATAGATAAATTATGTGCAATTAAGAGCCAAAGCTCCAAAGAAATGCAATATTCTCTGGTATTGCATGGGATGCTTTGAGCTCAGTGTTCCTACATTCTGTTTACCAACAATGCTGACCTTCATATAAAGAATGGAGAATATGCCATGTACCATGTGCCGTGAGCCAACTAAAAACATTTTGTGGCAATGAGTAACCGTTTTTTTTTTTTTAAGTTTTTATGAGCGAAGCATTAATATTTATATTTATAAATGTATTCAGTTAGAAAGTACTACGGAAAAATAGCACAAGAAAAATTATATAATTAATTAATAAAAATTTATTATAATTAGTTAGGTTGGTGATGAAAATTTTTACTATTCCGCAGCCCATACAGACAGGCAAGATATTGGGTAATCGAAAACTATTCGGTCACAAAGGATCAGTGATAGATGGGTTTAAATATTGTATTTCTGTATCGTTTATCTGTCACAGGCTGCTGAAAAAATTTGTGGACTTTATGGAAACGATGGTAATACTTTGAAAAGATTTCGTAAAACTTAACTGAAACTTTTACTAGGGCACAGGATATCTACATATGAATGTGTGTGTTCGTTAAAATCCAATTTTATTACAACAGTGCCTAGTTAGACAGTAATGAAGTCAAAAACGTTCCTATAATTTCGTCCAAAAATCAATGAACGGGTAGGCATCAAAGCGTGGAAAACTTTTGAATTAAATCACTTTCAGAGCCTTACATGCATACATACATAATTGGCTTAATTGGTCGTTACTACCCTTCATTCAGGATTGCGACCTAACTTCCAATTATGTTGAGTGCGTTAATTTTATACATGAGTATCGGGCTTACAATTTAAAGTCGACTTCAAACAACAGATTTTTGAAAAAACCTATTTCATTTCAATTTTTGCCACAAATCTGTTGAGAGGAAGTCGCCGAAGAAATATTGAAATTTCGTTTTGTTGGAGATGTCAGACCTGGAGTTTGAACCGTGGCCCCACTTCTAATAAGCCTACATACTATCCACTAGACTACAGGGATTGGAAAAATTTTATAAATTTTCTTAGGACTTTTACTAAACTTCCACGTGAAAAAATTGATTTAAATTGCATGGGTCGTGGAGGACGAACAAGCCTAATTTTGTATGCACGTTTACTAAGTGCCCATATTTTCAAACTTTCTGTCGCCCACAAACCGATGACGTCTGTTTTGAAGTGCAGAGCACTCACATAAAAGGTGTTATACTATTTTCGTTTTTTCCACATCATGGCAGCTTTTGCAATAACCCTGGTGGAGCAGACTGAGCTCTTCAGCGAAACTACGCAGTGTCTCATTAGAGTTCCTGTTAGAGCGAGAACTTTTATCGAACAGAAGCTGTTCTCTGATTTTATAGTTGTCTACTGCTAGACACAGCAGTTTTGAACCATCTATGGTGTGTTGATTTCCATGTTGCTTTGTCCAGTTTGAAAAAATATCCTTGTAGGGGCACATACATATACCCTTTCTATCATTTCCTCCTCAGACATCTCCGATCTCTACCCTGCCATTTCGTTCGACTTTTCGTTTTCATCATGCCACAGTAGCCCAGTTAAGATGAGTGTTGTATCGATGTTTACGGTGTAGAGTCCACGCAACTTTTGATTTCCTTTGATTTGACGAGCTTGGATACCAGTGCTTTATTTACTGCTTGACTGTCCATGTACATGTGATCGAATTCGAATAAGGTAGGTTTCTAAACTAAATCATATGAAGGCCTGGTTAGATACGTTCAGTGCCATTGGAATTGACCTCAGAATGTAGTATTAAAATCTCCTGTAATATTTTCAATATGTCTCCTCTATGCGGTCCACGAGAAGATGTCCTTAGCATAATATTTGTTTACTTCTTAGTGTTTATGTAGATTGCAACAATACGGTCATTTAAAACTACTTACATTTATTAAATGCCTTAAGTTCTCTATATAACCGTAGATCGAGCTTTTTATCAAAAATGATACATTTTAATTTTTGTGATACTATAACTTTTGTTCAGAAAAGGTTAGCTTCCTGATATTTTTTAATTCGTTAGTATTGTTATCGCCATTATTTTAAACCAACTAAAAAAAGAAAATTTTAAACAGGACTTAAAAAATTCTGAAACTTGATAATTCTAGCTTATGTATCATTTTTGATACATACGACTTTCCTAGCGATTCTTTGGTGTTGTGTATGTAGTTTTTTTATGTTTTCAAAGATTTTGTGTAAATAATACATTATTTATGGTATTTGGGAAGGAATTGATAGTTTAGTGTTGCATGAAAGTGAAAAGGTTGAATTTTCTGTTATTGATATGCTCATGATATTGATCATAGTCCAGTATCAAGCGTGTTAGCTTATTAGACGTCAGACCAAGGTTCAAACCTCAGGTCAGATATTTCCAATTTATAACGAAAGGTTGTAACGACCGATTATGTATGTATGTATGTAATATTCCTGTTGCTGAAGAAAACAGAAGCTCGTCTTATGAACTGATGAAAGTATTGCCAGCAACAAACATTACAATTGGATGCTTAACGCCAAATATGGTACTACTGTAGTAGTTTGGGAAGAGTTGGGGCAGCTGTTTCTTGAAATGTTTTAGCGCCTTTCTTACTGCTCTTCTCATATTTATCTTACGTGACAGACAGACTTTAGAAAAAAAAATAAATCGTGCTATGTTTTATTCCATTGATATTACAGAAGGATACTATTTCGATCAACTACGCATGTATGAGATAACAGAATCATTCGCTTTAATAATGTACTACTCGGAAATAATGATACATTTACACCTATTACGCCTTTTCGAAAAATGAGCGGAAAGACTTTCAGCTTTTAGTAATCCCAATAATTTTGTCGTGTAGATGAGTAATTAAATTTTATGGTCGTTATAAATTTCGTGGTCCACCGAAATCGAATTGGCAGTTGTAGATACCTGTATCCGGGAAACCAGAGAGGAATCAAAGAGAGAGCATTGTTATTGACAATCGATGTTTTATTGCAACGTTAAACTTTTTTACCTCACATGACGTTGACAACAAATTTTTCTAACGAAATATAACAATGGTTTGTACCATCAGGTTTCAGCCAGCGCTCAATTGAGAGCGGTACTGATGCGAGTGGCAATAAGCTGTCCCATCTAAAAAATTGGAGACTTAGAAATCGCCGCAAAACAATGGTGATAGGTATCAAAATGTTACCATTTAGAAAAAAATAAAACCAAGCTGACATGAAGTGTTTTATTTTTGCGTAAAAAACCATGCTGAAATATATACATCATGTCAAAAAATTTTACGTAAATTTCATAAAGGTGATAATAAAATGTAATAATGTAAAAGTAGTTTTATTAAAATTAATTAAAATAAATGATAAATAATATATAAAAAATATGAAATACAAGTATGTATCAAACATGTACATCATGTCAAAAATTTTGGCGCAAATTTATTGAAAGTGATAATAAAATGTTGGAATATAAAATAGTTTTATTAAAATGAATAAAAATATTTAAATTTTTCAACAAAATCTATCAATAATCGTGACAATTCTATGTAGTACAAGTATGTTTCAAAGGTGATACATAAGGTAGAATTATGAAGTTGTTTTAAGGTTCGATCTCCTGTTAAATCAATAAAATTTCACTAACGAATTTCCTCTAAAACGAAAAAACATTTTTATTTCTTTAAATAACACCCTATCTATGAACATGGTTTCTAAAAATGATTCCAAGAACTTTAAATGGCCCCTAATAGTATCATCATTATTTAACCATCTTAACCAACCACCACATACAAGGAAGAACTTTTTTATTAAAATTAAATACCAATTAATCGTGTCGTTTACTTAAACCCCTTGATTAATCAAAAGACCAAAAAGAGAAGAAAGAATAAACTGTATGTAAAATAAAAACAAAATTAAAAAACAACAACCACAATATTTATTCATTTTTTAATATGAATTCATGCATCCACCACTGGTGCTGTTTATCACAATATTTACAGAAACGCATAGCGAACATAAAAGTTTAATAAATTTCTTTAAGTTTTAACTAAAAAGTTGGAAAAAAAAAAAAAACAAAATATAACAATAAAAAAAAAAAAATTGTAAAATCATAAATCATATGATAAAATATAAGAAGGTACATGGCAACAAACAGCGCATAACTTTGTAGAGAGGTGCCCTATCAGTCTAATGGAGAGCGTGCTAGACTATGAGCGTGAGGGTCGTGGGTCTGTTATGCTACATCGAGAATAAGGTCTATGTTACAATTAGGATATGATTTGAAATTGTATTTGTAATTAATAAATAAAGAAATAGACTTTCTAGACAACAGAAGCAGTAATCTTATAGGGCAACAATTAAAATTTTAAATACAAATAAATATATTCATAATAAATAATTACCAGAACTTTTTGAAAGCACACAACAAAGTGTAGTGACATACATATGTATCGGGTGGCTCATCTATCGGTTTAAATTTTAATCATCGGTTATTTCGAATCTGGCAATACTTATGTCATTCTATTCTGTCACAAAATTAAGTATATGTATTATCTCAAACAAAGACAATTAGTCGGAATATGCATACAAGCGTCGCAACATTGTCGGGTACACGCAAGTTTATTGCTTAAGTTCGTGAGACTGGTTTCATTTTTGATGCCCCAAGACGTGATCGTGCTCATACAGTACGTACACAGTGAAAATATTGAAGCAGTGCTGAGAGTGTGCGTGAGAATCCATCACCATCAACGAAAACGATGATAACTATAACGAGATAACGATGACTATCTAGAAACATTTCAAGTTTGCGAAAAGATCTCGGTATGACTTACAAAGTTCAATTGGTTCAAGAGTTGAAGCCGTATGACCATCCGCTTTGTTTTCGCTTCGCTAGATGGGCCAACAAGAAACTACACGATGATGTCGATTTAGCCAAGAAAATCATCTCTTCCGATGAAGCTCATTTTCAGCTTTGTGGTTACGTTAATATGCAAAATTGCCGTATTTGGGGCTCAGAAAACCCAAACGTGATCATACAGAAGCCAATGCATCCATTACGAATGACTCATTTATTGGCTTAAATTTTTTTATACCAGCTCCTCATGGTATTAATGTGAACGATGTTTGTTTTCAACAGAATGGTGCAACTGGCCACACATCTCATACCACAATCGATTAATTGCGTCAAACGTTTGATTGCCGTTTAAGAAGCTGGGATTTAACACCGTTGGACTATTTTCTGTGGGGCGCCGTTAAAGGAAAATGTTATGCCGACAAACCATAGATGTTTTAAAAATTTATCAATACATCGAGACAATTCATAGTTTTTTTTATTGGTCAATATCGATTAAACATCGATATTTTTTTCGATACATCGAAATTAAAAACTTAATACACAACATAACATATGTAATTAACCCATAAATTTGAAGTTGCATAAGATATAGAGTCGAGCTTGCGTTGGTATAACCGTGTCAATAAGAACAAATTTTATAAGGGCGCTGCAGGTTCTGTTAGATTTATCCCGGTTACATGCGATAGAGAGGAAAATAGTAATTGAGACTGTGCTCCAGTTAATGGGATACATGGCTAACGTGAGATTCATCACAAAGCATTCTGACCTAGCAAATCAATTGGCAGAAAGTTGCCTCATTAATTGTCATTAATTATTCCAGTAAATTCAATGATTTTGGGAAATGCTTCACAACGAAAATGAGTAATAAAAGCGAAAGAAATAATTTGGTTACTAGATACTCTTTTAAGAGAGGGACTATTCTGTGTATATATGTAATGTGGCAGAAGCGGAGTATTCGGTACCGCAGTGAAATATTCGTGTGTGGCTTACAAGTAAAAGTTTATGCTGTCGAAAGATGTGTTGCATTCAAAATTGAACGGGAAAAATATTCCTAAAAAGATTGACTCGAGTGTGGAAGAGTATATCCGATAAAACAAAAGATGAATAGAGGCAGACAGCCTTCTGAAGTCAGAAGTTATGTACAAGGCTACTAAAAAGAAGTTCTTGAAGTTTACCAGGCCAACAGGATTATGGGAGACATTACAACGATAAATCGATATAAAATAGATTCAACGGTTCAAATACCAGGTCAGACATCTCCAACAAAAGCGAAATATGAAAAACTATTTCTTCGGCGACTTGCTCTCACCAGATTTCTGCTAAAAACTCTGAGAGTAAATAAAATTGCCAAGAAAAGCTTCTCAAAAATCTATCGTTCGGAGACGACTTTATACTGTAGGTCTGATCACCCATGTATAAAACTAGCACACACAACATAAGTGGTATGAGAGTTAGGTCGAAATCATGACTGTAATGGTTGTAATGATAAATTATGTAATTAGATAAGATCAGTGACAGGCAAAAATTAATAATAATATCTGGTAACTCTTTTAGAAGTTCTTTGAATATGAAAGAAAATTTCTTTATTTCATTTAAATTGTACGTCATAAACCATTTCACAATTAGAACATAACTTTTGTTGTCAGTTGTATACATTTTTGTTCTGCATGATGATGCAATAACATTAATGAGCGTGTACAAAAAAATATAGTCGGGTATATGATGGATGAATTTTAATATAAACATGCAGTGGAAACTGTGCAGAAAGATAATAAAAAATATGACAGCGATACCAGACAAGCGATACGGATGAAGAAACTCTGCCATTATAAAGATCTGCATAAATACGAGTCTGACATGGATGATAAAGTGTAAAAACTTTTGTGTTAAGTATGATTGTTGGTTGTTTACACATAAATGTATTAAAACAAAATATATACACATTCATTCCCACATATTTTTTTATCAGCGCAGGACTCAGGTGCATGTGTTAAAATTAGAAGAGGAAATTGCAGGAGGTGATAAACAGTGTGTTGGAGTAATGTTTGTTTTTATTATTATTAACCAGTACTAGATCGTCACCATTTATTTATTTTTTATTAAATTTGAACAGATGGCCACCGCCTGCAGTTTCTGATTGTTATCCAACCCATACATGAACATATTCCAATGTGTGTTCACATAGACGTAATTAAACAAAACTCCATATTTTAATGAATGACTGTATATTTTTTCAGCACAATAATACACAGATTTAGAGAAAAAATTCTTGAATACAGTCAAAATAGAAAATGCATATAAATAGGTTCAATTTCAATGTGCAAAAGACCCAGTGTTGTTTATTGACACATAAGGGCAGCAATAATATTGCCTCATCTGTAGTTATGGTTGGTGTACATATTAGGGAGTTAAACGCTCTTGATTTTCTGAGCGATGTTTCAGTGTGAAGTTTGCTGGAACCTGCACATTTTTCAAGTGTCGAAAGAAGCAATAAGTGCCTTGGTTTCTTAAGACGGTGCAAGAAATACTTATCTTATTCCTATTTACTTCACTTATATCCGACCGAGAATGTAATACAACACTCATGTATGGGCCGTTGCCTCAAAATCTATTTTGAGGTTCTTGACCACGTACAGGAGAGAGTTAAGGTGCTCATTGATGACAGTAGGATATCCAACTCTATTGATGCGTTGGAGCATCATCGAAATGTGGTTTGCGTTTCACTTTTCTATCACTACTACGTCACGGATTTTGCTGCTCTAGTGAGATAAAGGGACTTGTTGCGGAAAATCG
Organism: Sarcophaga caerulescens; assembly: GCA_927399465.1. Taxonomy (NCBI): domain Eukaryota; kingdom Metazoa; phylum Arthropoda; class Insecta; order Diptera; family Sarcophagidae; genus Sarcophaga; species Sarcophaga caerulescens. The sequence continues at coordinate 70,254,336 of OV656873.1, forward strand.
TATGTTTTTACGTATCACTCGTCTTTTTGCAGGGCACATCCGTTTGCCATCAATCGGACTTTAGCCGCACTATCTGTATGTGGAACTCCCTACATGCAGAGTTCTTTCTTGTCACTTTTAATATAAAAATTTTTCAACTCTAATGTTCCCAAACACTAATCCCCCTGTCCTCCTTCACAAAACCTATTTTCCTAATTCCAACACAATCTACTGCATGAGTAGGAGCCCTCCCCTGAGTGTTGGTCTTATAGAAAAACCTCTAAAATGTAATACAATCTTCGAGAGAAATAAAAAAATTTTTTATTTCTGTATTTTAATAATGTTTCATTTATTCTTTTAAATTAAATTATTCTTTCCGCATCAGAATAATCATTCTTCGAACTGTTAACACGATTGCGATATATGCATACTCTTAAGTTCAGTCCCAAACGTAATGAGTACAAATATTTCCACTTTGACAAAAGGAAAAAATTGTAATAAACTTAAAGTCACAATAGTTTACCAAATAAATATTGACAAAAACACAGTGTGGAAAAATTAAAAAAATAATAATACTAAATAGAACAAAACGATACTGTAAAACAAAATTTAAAAATTCAAGCGGCTTAGAAAAACCATTTAAGCACATTTAGTACGTTATATTCAATATCATGAATAATTTATTAAAGACTTATTTTAACTATTATTTTTTTTCACCAAAATATATGATATATAACACGTTATTGATGTAAGTTGCTTGATAGATATCAATATTAATCTTTTGTATTCGGTCGCCGTAGTCCATTAGGTAGTGTTTTGGCTTATTAGACATCTGTTCAAACACCAGGTCAAACATCTCCAACAAATCGAAATATAAAAAAAATATTAAAAAGATACTTGTTCTGCGACGTCCTCACAACAGATTTCTGGAAAACTAATACAGTACGTCCCATAACATAAGTGTTGTAAGAAGATAGGTCGTAATCCTGACGGTTGAAATGACCAATTATGTCTGTTATGTATGTCTTATTAATTTTTATTGACACAATCTATTTTAGACAAGTTTTGGATTCTGATATTAAGAAAGTTCTCCTTGTCTTTTTTGACCACAGTATCACATCACATTGATTGTGAAATTAAGAAATTCAAAAGTTGTTAAAGAAAGAATATTCGATAAAAGTAAACATATGTGCAATAAACTGACTGTGTGTTCAATGTATAATCTTTTTTATTAATGATTTAATTTATTTTAAAGTTTTTTTGTTTACCTGTGGTGTGACTTCCTTCCGTTTCTGTCCGGTTGCATATTTTTTTTCAATTTCTATCCTTTCCGTCACTTCAAAGTGTATTTATAGTTTTCGTTCTTATTATTTAATTCCTCTCATTTAGTAGATTTTCTGTCCTGTTTTAAGTAAAGTTTTTTTTTGTGTTTCTTATCCTTACGAAAACCAACTTAAAGATGGAAGCTTTTATTCTTGTAATTGAATTTTAAGATAAATTTAAAATTATTTTTTTCATGCCAAGTGTAACAAGGGCACAGCAGAACAAGCCTGAGAAAAGTTATGCTGCTGACTTTGTTATTTTCTAAAAAATAAAACACTAGCAAATTAATAAAAAATGGAATGAAGAAAATCTTTGTGTTATATCAGCATTCATTAGTGACCATTACCGGAAATTAAAATAATTGCAATAGAATTGCTACAGCAAAAACAAACATTCTACAGAAGCTTAGTTGCAATTAAATCATTTCAAACATGCCATGTACGAGTAACGTTACAAAGTCTGTGTTACTTATACGGATAATAATGTCTGTTAAGTGTAGAATAACGACGTAAAGAAAATTGCCTGAATTGAAGCACTCATCTGACTTCAAGTCCACGGCGGGCACATGTATTACAGAAATCAGAAACTTTAAAGTTTTGATGATTTAAAATACTTTTAAAATACTATAAAATAAAATCGTTAATTACTCTGGTTTTAATAGCTAAGTATTAATTTTTTCAAAAGCTTAAGGACAAGACAGAAATATTCCTAAAATTGTTAGAATTTTTTTATTTTTATTATAATCTAGTAGATACTTTCATGAAGTGTTCTATTCGGTCAGTCAAATTTGCGACTACTTTTTCGAATAAATTTATCTATCGTAGTGGCTTGATTATTGGCTACTTCAAGAGTTACCGATTGGTCGTCCTAAACTAATGAACAGAAAAAAATTGTCAACAAATTCATATTGTTATAATAATATTTTTTACTCATTGAACTATTGGCATAAAAATATTAAACGAATTTGGATAAAAATATAATAAAATTAAAAAGTACGAATTTGAGATAGAATATGTTTTACTCATTAGCAACGCTTCCATTTTCACCGTCAGTTTGAGATGAAGACAATGTTTCTTCATCTGGTTCGAAATCGTTCCCTGATGAATCATTATTATCACTTCCCTCTAGGATACTTTCAGTTTCATATCAAGTCGCAATATCTAGAACATTTCCAAATAAAACTCAATAAAACCTAGAATTACTTGATATCTTACCAAACAAACACATCTAAGAAATCTGATTTGAGCCTAAAACATCTTGAATATGGTTGCAAATACATCGTACAGTGATTTTACAAGTGAAGTATCGCCTATATATGGGACATTTTTGTATGAAATTACGTTTAGGTTAGAGGACGTAAACTTGAGTACAGTACCCGGAGGTCAAGTTGACCCATTGTACAAACGTTCTAAATGAGAGAGGATAATAGAAGGGATAGGGAACAAGGAGAGGTAGTACGAAATGGAGAATAAGGAAGCGGAGGAATTACACAGACTAAGAGCGCAACTACACTATTGAAGCCCTAGCACTTCCCAATCAGCTCAAACTAATAATGATTCTATGGAGAGCCTACTTAGGGCTAGACAGTTACAAAGGAGGTGTTCGATAGTCTTCAACTCCTCCTCATCGCAACATACTCAGCAATAGTCCGGCTGGGACCTGTTCCAGATCCTTGTCCGCGATTTAATTTCGCAGTGCCCCGTAATAAACCCAATAACTGACCTTAAACTGGCCTTACTAAAGCCCAGCAGATAACCTGTTCTTACACTGTCTATAGCAGGCCATAGACACCTAGAAACATAACAAACATTCCCCCAACGCCTTTTCTCTTCCCCCCTCAGCCATCCATTGATGAGGCCGTCGAAGTGGCAGATTGGGGGATCAAGATCAACTATTAAATCGCCCTCAGAATGTGAATGAGCGAGAGCATCCGCCGTCTCATTACCGAGTATTCCGCTATGACCCGAAACCCAGTATAGACGTATTCGGTCTAGTCCAAAAGTCCTTAACGACACATTGCACTTGCTGACGAGTCGTGATTTGCACCAGACCGACGCAATGGCCCTTTGGGTAGCCTGACTGTCAACGAAGATCATATAAGATTCCGAATCCGAAGTAGGCCCACCAACTATGGCCTAAATAGCCTGTAAGATTGCGAAAATCTCTGCCTTTAACACGCTACAGTCATCCTTTAACCTGAAGTGAAGTTCAGGACCGAGAAAACCCCAGCACCTGTACCTCCACCTAACTTCGACCCGTCTGTGAAGATGGGTATACCTTTCTGCCCCTGAAGTACCCCACCATACCATTGTGCCATATCCGATATAAGTATCTTCAAACCCGGCAGGAACATAGCCTCAGGCACAATATAGTCAGTAGCTTTTTCCGACGTTTAGAACTTTTGGAGTGACCTATGGCACTACGCGCTGCACACCTCTTGACATATAAGTCAAGCGGAGTCAGACAGAGCATAGTGTCAAGAGGAACCTGAGGACAACTCTTCCTCACTCCAGTGATACTCAAGGACGCAATCCGCTGATCCTTATCCAAGATTTTGAAGACTCTTATCTAAGGCACAGCACCAAACAACGCAACCATAAGTAATAACCGGTCTAACAATCGCCAGATATATTCAGCGAATGGCCCTAGGCGGAAGACCCCTGCTCTTACCTATGGAGTTCCTACAATGATAGAGGAGAGCATTCAGTCCCTTCTTCATTCTTTCCTCGGTGTTTCTTTTCCAGCTCAGCTTGATGTCCAGAGCAACACCAAAGTACTTGACCTCAGAAGACAACGGAAGTTCCATACAACCTAACCTCAGCGTCCTGAAGGTTTCAATTTTGTGCTTACGCGAGAACAAAACGAGGTCCATCTACAGTTCGTAGTCCAAGAGGATAAAGTTCCAAGCGCAGACTCCATCAGTTCCCCCAGCGTCGAAAAAAATTTTCCACCTACCAGAATAACAATAATAATAAATTGTTAAACAGAATCCAGAAATCTAATTATTAATGATGGCCGTACAAAATGGTTTAACGGTAAAATTCAATCTTCATCGACAGCAAATTGGACATTTTTGACCCAAAATGCAACACTAGTATCCTAAGAAAAAGGGAGTATAAAGCTTAATGAATGAGATGAGAAGAAAAACAAAATACACGCGTCTAATAGTAATTAAAATAATAAAAAACTAATTAATAAATTACCTTTTAATTACATTAAGCTTAAATTAAGCATTTATTTGTAAACGTTTTAATATTATTTTAAATCAGTTTTAACTATCTATGTCAATATGTATGTACATTAGAGCGGGTCGCTCTCTATGGACAAAAAAAAAGTTGTGTCAGTCACCCCCTAGGATTAAAGATATATTAATAACATTTCCAAAAATATGAAAATTATTTTTTTGCCACGCCTAGAAATACAGCCCTTTTTTTATATACTACGTCGCCATTTTAGGTCCGATCGTAACATATCATATATCAAAGTAAATTTATCTAATTATTATAAATTATATGTAATTGATAACTATAAAAATTATACTTTTAGAATTTCCATGTCACTCTCAAAATACAGAACGTTTTGTACGAGTGGTAAGTGAATCTGCTGGTAAAGTAACAGATGATAGGCGTGTTGGCTACATATTTGCAACATTAAGAAGTTGTGAGCATTACCAACAGCTCGAATCTCGCCAAAATCTACAACGCATTTTTTAAGTTTGTTTAAATACTTTAATAAAATCTTAAATTTGTTAAATTTTTATTACGATAAATTTACTTTTCTTTTAGTTACTTACTTTAAATGTAGTTCATGTAATAATCAAAAAAATGAATTTGTAATTGCTTTATAACTGTATAATTTTTAAGTATTTATTAATAAAATTTTTCTTACTTATTAACAACTACTACTGAATAAAATGGCCTTTCTTATTTTTGATAATGGGACTTAAGAATCCGAAGATCCAATTTGGTTTCTAACAAAAAAATAAATACATATATTTTTTTTTTAGAAATTTATTTAACCCAGATATGCCGAGCGTACTACATGTAGTACACCTATTATGTTCAGGTTTCTGCGTTTACTGTGCTTTAAATTTTCAAATCAACTTGTTGTTGTGCTACAGAATATACGATCTAAGTGAGCATTTTAAAAGCGAATATTTTATATAATTAAATGCTCTTTATTCCTGCATAGCCACAATTACTGATTTCGGGGAAGGATCCGAGATATCAGAAGTCGCGAATAGAATATGACGTCGAATTAAAAAATTGTCTGAGAGTGAAATGTAGCTGCCGTCAAGCCACAAACACTGATATATGATATGTTACGATCGGACCTAAAAAAAACAAAACTTAAACAGAAACAAAACAATGCAACTACAAAACATAAGTAAAACAGAAATAAACTTGGCAACAAAAGAAATTCCATATAAAATGTATGAACATACCCGGGTATGCTTCTGTTGACGTATGTATAATTTTTTATCTGTTGACATAAAGGTTAAAAGTGGAAAGGAATAATCTTTACACTTTGGTCAAGAAAAGGTATATGTTGACAAATTTTATCCTCTTATATAAGATTACAACAAAACCTAACATAATTTTGCCAGTTTTAGAGGTGTAAGTAAAATTTAACGAAAATATCGAAATGTACAATCATGACCTAAAACATATGATGCCTTTTAATATTAACTCATAATACGTTGTCTAATTAATTCAATTTGCATGTGTTGTGTAAAATATGTGGTTTCTGTGGTCTGCCTCTAACATGTAATGTGTATTGCTTTTTTTAATCTAATAAATCTTTTTTTTTGCTTCATAATATTTACATAAATTTTCGTTAAATCATAATTTATATGGTATTAAATATTTAAATGGTTTTTAATTAAACAATGTACATACGTCTGTGACTGTTTACATTGGCACTGCGAATACATTTCTAATTTATTTTTAATAAATTACATAAAATTGAACAAAATGATAAATAATAAACAATTCTGGTTAAATTTAAATGTAATTTAAGATAGAGAAGAGATTTTTATTAAGAGCTTGAAAACAAAAATTTTACCAATTATTATAGAATTTAAAAAGCTTAAACCCAGCCAATTTCCTGTGGTTCAACGATGAATTTTAACCAATTCATCATTAAGCATCACAATGTTTTACAGACCTACTAAAGTACTCCTGCCCTCATCTGTGTACATGTGGACTGTACTATGCAAAACTTGTTTCGGCAAACCGTTAATATATAGTACATCGTATATATGTACATAAATTTAACTACAGCCATTGTATCTATTTCATGCCATTATAATAAAACAAGAAATTAATATTTGTAGTCATCGTAGTCAAAAAAATCTGTCGTTCGGAGTCGACTTTAAACTGTAGTTCCCGCCAATCATGTATAAAAATTAACACACATCATAAGTGGTGTGAGAAGTTCGGTAGTAATCCTGACTGAAGCGTTTTAATGACTAAATTATGTTGTTTGTAAGATTTGTGACAGTTGATAACGGCCAAACTTGAAGATACATCTGTTAAATTAGTTGTCATTTATTCAATCCGTTTCATTTTTAAAGCACCTCGGTCGGAAATGGAATATGTTCGCTGAATGGGCTCTGCAGAAGTTGGGCAACTGACCCCAAATTTTCATCAGTGTCATAAATAGGGCCCATTTCGAAATGAACGATTACATGGACAAACAAAGTTGTCGAATTTGAGTTAAAATGCATGTACAATGCATTCTAGAAAAAGCGCTATTTGTTGCGGAATAAAGGCTGGCGGTGTCATCGTGTCATATTTTTTTTTGAGGACATCAGTGGCGAGTACTGAAGCTCGATTTATACCAACTTCTTTTGGCTTGAATTTAATGATCTGGATACCATTGACAAAAATATGATTTCATCAGGATGGCGATAAGTACTACTTATATAAGGTCACATTAAATATTCTGTACGAGCGTTTTGAGAGCATACACATCTCACTTGGAGGTGATGTGAACTGGTAACTGAGATCGTACAATTTGATCCTGTTGAACTTTCTCTTGTGGGATTTTTTAAGCCCAAACTGCAGCGGTTCACAAAGCCTTTCGGATGCAATCCACCCAGAGAATGACATGTTGTATTTCACGCATAATGACGTTAATAGGTCTCTCAAACCAATAAAAATATGTTAATGATATCTCACACACAATTTGTTTTATGAAAATTTAAAGATTGGAAGCGCTTAATGAATGGCCCTGTACTTTTCTGTGAAATAAAGTTTTGTTATTGTTAACTTTTGTTTATTTATTAATTAGAATACAATTGCAAATTATATAATAACTATTACGAGCCGAGTAACGTAGACCTTATGCTGGGTGTAGTGTAATAGATAAGAGACTCTAGTGGGAATTGAACCAACTACCCTTACGCTAATAGTCACACTACTCATTAGACTTTAGAATAGAATTTTTTTTTTTTTTTTGGTTTTGTTTCTTTTTGTAATTTTTATTTTTGTTTTTTGTTTATTAAAATGGCTTATAATTTTTTATTAATACAAGACCGATTTAATTGAAATTTATTTGATTTATAATAATAAAAATCAGAATTAAAGACAAAACACGTTTATATCTACCGAAAACAAAAACATAATAAAAAATTACCAGAATATTCAACGATGGCTTTGTGCGAGTGTTGTATTTTTCAATTAACTTTGCTTATACACACACATACGCGTCAATACATATTATTAACATATTCCTATTGTACATTATAATAAAGTAATTATCCTGTGAAAACTTTGGACTAAAATACTAATTCTTTTAAATTTTATATCTTCTCTCTATTTAATTATTATTTGTAAATTATTTTTTTATGGATTTTTCTGATATTTCTTAAAAGTTGAATTAATCCTCTGAATTTTAATTTTCGAACGACTATTCGTTATGAGTTGCTGTATTCCAACTGCATTATTACGGTTCTTAACCGTCAACGACCACATTGTTTGTAACACTGATTTTAATGTTGCATTCTGATTTTAATGTTGCATTGAAGACATCCAAACAATATATGATTCCGGTTTTACCATTGCACTGTTTTATCAAAACAAAATGCATACGTATATCGTATTCTGCAAAATGTGTTTATTATTCTCTTATTGAAAATTTTACTTTCTATAGATATAGGGTAGTTTATATGTTCTCTTCACTCTTTACATTCTCTTTACTTCTATAAAAAGATTCAATAAAGGAAGACCGTAATCTGAAATTCAATATAATGCAATGGAATTATAAATTAATGTGTTGTAAAAACAAAAAAAAAACTCGTAGCAGTATGAGGAGTTGGGGGGAGAACACCGCACAGAAAGAGAATATCTTGGATTAAGTAGTCGTGCACGATCAACGGTAGATAATATCTCTATAGAAAAAAGGAGAAACGCCTATTACGACGTACAAAGAAATAAATAGAGTAACATGTTGGACTTGATATTGGAATCACGGACGAAAACGGACAGTTAGTATCAATGCAGAGAGCGACCAAAAGGATACCCCAAAATAATATGATAGCGTTATATGCCTGTCCCCCAACAAAAATTCAGTTCAAATTGCAACTACATACATACATAATTGGTCATTACAACTCTTCAGTCAGGGTAACAACCTAGCTTCATACACTACCCATGTTGTGTGTGTTAATTTTATTCATGAGTGGCGAGACCAACAGTTTATACTCGACTCTGAGAAGATTTTTCAGAAACTTTTCATATCAAAAATTTTTTTTACTCTCAGAGTTTTTGCCAGGAAGTCGCCGAGGAAATATTTTTTATATTTCGTTTAGGTGTAGACCTTTGACCTGTTGTTTAAACCGTGGTCTAATATCTAATAAGTAATAAATTGCAACTACCCGATCAGGAAATAACAATTAAACATTAACTAGGTGCTAACCTAATACTTACGAAGGTTTTCAAGACCGGAATTGATGAATTGGACAGATACATGCAACAACATATTCAAACTATATGTTTGAAACAACATACTATGCTTGATGATTAAAACCTCAACATACTTTATCTTGTGGAGACATAATAATATCGGCCAACTAAGGGCTATAAGTCCTCAAGTCCCAAATAAAAACAAATCCATCATCGATCCGATTTTTATATTACAAGAAACTTCATCAAAAATTGCTAAAGAGAAACAAAGCTTCACACTTCACCTCTTCTTCAACGAATCAAAAACAAAGTACTCTGGTTTTATTGGGCGACATGTGAATGTTGATGAGCTATGTGGCACGTATTGCCATTCAGTTGAAATAAATTGACATTGGAGTCCATATTATCCATTTCAGACCAAAAGAAATAGTGCTAGTAACAGTGATAGCCTGGTCATTCACGTTCTCAAAGAAATATGGACTGATTATGCCGTCAGCACAAAATTCACAACAAACAGTGATTGGGACACTTTCTTCGATGCTCGAAGATCTCATTTGTATTGGTATCGTCCCAAATTCTAAAATAAGGTTTGATGACTGACTCATTAATCCAGAAATGAGCCTCATCGCTGCAGATGATTTTTCTATGACAATTAAGGTCGGCTTGTAGTCGTTCTAATAAAGTACGTATTGTGTTGATTTATTAGACGTGAGGGCACTGTTTAAACCCCAGTCAGACATCTCCAACAAAACGAAATATGAAAAAAAAAATTTCTCCGGCGACTGTCTCTCAGCAGATTTCTTTCAAAAACTCTAAGGGCCATTATTACAACTTGCCTTTAAATTTGGGTTTAGTTAAAGGTACCTTTAGCTAAAGGGAACTGTAAAGTTACCTTTAACTGATTTTCGTTATTACAACTTACAGATAAAATAAAATTAAAATATGGCAGTGCCGGAGCAAAGTCGATAAAACTGCTCAATTAACAAGTTTTTTTTAACGCAGTGGCAACAGCGGACTTCGTTTTTTTTGTTGTATATGCTCATTTTGTTTAAATTTGAAGTTGCCATATCGAAAATAGTATATGATATGGCAAGTTCAAACATAAAGTAACCTTTAAATTTTAAAGGTAGGATGATCTTCCCTTTAGCTTAACGATCACTTCTATCTTATTGAGTACTCATAATAATGAAAAACAATTTATCTGCCCGTTAAAATCCTCTCTTTAGTTAACGGCAAGTTGTAATAATGGCCATTGGATTAAATAAAAAATTGCCATGAAAAGTTTCCCAAAAATTTGTCATTCGGAGTCGAATTGTATCAAATTAATACACACTACATAAGTGTTGTGAGAAGCTAAGTTGCGATCCTGACTGAAGAGTTGTTATGACCAATTATGTATCCGTCCATCATGATTGTGCAAAACAGTTTGAAAGTCCCAATTAGAAGGCCCAATAAAAGCACACCATGCCACCATGCCAGGGATAACATTTTCATATTAGGCCTTTGAATTATAAATTTATTCAGGGTTCTCCTTGAGGGTACCTATGGAGTCATCTGAAATTTAAAAAATTTTTGAAAAACATTAAAAAACTGTTTTATAATAAAACAGAAATAAATTAATAAAATAAGTTTAAAAACCTTAATTTTTTATACAAACTTTTGGTTAAAATTCATGAAATTGTCAAAATATATTGAAGTACTAAGACTTTTGCTGTCCACTGTATCTGTACCAGTATTTGTGGGTGTTTTATCTTCTACAGAAAGCACAATGGGGGGCAGTATATTTAAATACAAATGTTTGTAATCCTGAAAGTTTGCTTTAATTGAATGGCCACCAAAAGTGTTATTTTCATTAAATAAATCTACTCTAAAATTTTTCAGTTGCTTCTTGTATTTGCGGCCGTTCTGTTATAATATTTTGTATGAATTGTTCGCAAATAATTTTTAAATTCTCTTGTTAAAATGGTGGCTTGCATGATGATCCTTTTCGGTAAAATTGTTTTGTTGTCGTTGGCAGTTTTGTTTATGGCTAAAAGTGGCTTTGGTCGCATAAAGAGTTAAACATTTAGTGCTGCTGTCGTTTGTTCCTTCTGTAAGCACGTCTTAAACAATTAAAATAACATGTAAATAATGAAAGTATTAGTGTCAGCAGAACATTTATGGTAATAAGTGCTATTAATTTGCGAATGTAAATTTGTCAACGTTGAGCATAAAAATAATTATCAAACTTAAGCGAAAATTCTGAGAGGCTGAAATTTAAGTGGCTTAAATTAATCAGCCATTTACTTAAGTCAGTAACTAGGGCGTTTATATTTATCGTGCTGATAAAAATAGTTTTAAATATTATAAGACTATTGGCTTGAAAAAGGTGGAATGTCACAATGGTTTCAATCTCCTTCAAAACTAATCCAGGGAGGCAATCCTTGTCCACAGTGAAAATAACATGCAAAACCCAGACGTCAAATCTATGACTCTAGGATTATTTAAAATAGTCCCACAACCGGTTGAGCAAGCAAATACATGGTAAATGGAACAGATACAAAGAAAAGAAATAATATATTGAAATAAAAAAAAAAAAGATTGGTGGCAGTCCTCCATTCCCTTCATTAAAAAAATTATTTTGTTTTGGTAATTAATGTGTTGAACTTTCAGATATTTGCCTGTCTTTACTGCACACAACCGAGTGCCAGGAAGGTACTTATATGCGACTGTACAAAAGTTTAGCAGAAAAATTACATCAATAATATTAGAGAGCATCTTCTCCAGTGGCAAGAATTTATCAACTCGTCTGAATATAACGCAAAGAATATGACCAATACACGTCATTCTCCAAAAAATTTTATTGAAAGATCTGTTTCGGACGGTGGGCTAAAGTGATGTAACACCTTGATATATAACATTCTTTACATTGAACCGATTTAGTGAAAAGGAAACAGGAGTCTACGACTCAATAAATGTTTTGTGGATCACATCAATATTGTTCGTATTTTAGCAATTCATCTAACGAAACCGTTAGAACCGTTACTTTATGTTGATTTGAAAAAAGTTTTAAGACTCGATCTGTACGAAGGAATTCGCAGCAAGGCTTTCCCTATAAAATAATCACTCCTCGTGAACAATACAACGACTCAAGGTGTAAAGTTAGATTAAATGACGTTATGAATAACGTTTTTGAGTATATGTTGGGCGTGAATCTATAGAGTATTCAATTACTTGCAATTATGAAGACAATATTTATCTAATAAGCGGTGAAGTTGCCATTGTGTGTTGGCTCATTGACGTAAGGCCACGGTTCAAACCCTAAGTCAGACATCTCGAACGAAACGCAATATGAAAAACAGTATTTCTTCAGCGCCTTCCTTTTAGCAAATTTCTGGCAAAAACTCTAACAGTAAGTAAAATTTCCATGAAAAGTTCGTCAAAAATTTGTCGTCCGGTGCTGCCACTCATATATAAAATTAACACACACAATATAAGTGGCGTGAGAAGGTAGGTCGTAATCCTGACAAAAGGGTTGTAATGACCAATTATGTATGTTATGTTTATATTTATCTAACGGTACAACGCCATGGGTACATCTAGAAAAACATAGAATACCTAGATTCTAATGAACTCTAAATCCACACCTGCAAAATCAAACCAAAACCCACAGCCACAAAACATGAGAGACTAATTACATTTAAGGATAAGATTACATTATGGATGTGGACTTGTCATATTCTGTTAAGACTATAATCAAGGATGGTGGCTCCCAACGGGTTATTGCTGACTGTGGTAACAAAACGTGTATTGTTTTTTGCTCGCTATGTGAAGTATGGTGGCTTCGCAACATACGTTTCAAAAAATTTTTGTGCAATTTTTGGCCTCAATAGGATACAAATAAAGAACTGTTACATATAGCTGGAATGTATACATTAGAGAAATTACCATGAAAAGGTGCTCAAAAATCTGTCGTTTGGAATGGACTTTATATTGCAGGTCTTGCCGTGAGTTGACCATGTCCACAAATAGATCGTATAGCATGAGCTGTGTGGCTCATTGCACCGTCGCGTTAAATCCACATGTCGTTGGTGTCCAGATAATCCAATATAGGCCAAAAGAAGTTGGTAATAAACGACAGTGATGCCTTGGACTAAGTCGTTCTCAAGAAAATATGAACCGTTAACGCTACTATGATAAATTTCATACCAAACAGTGATCTTATTGGATTGCATTGCACGGTCTTGGAACTCATATGGATTGGTATCGTTTCAAATTCGACAATTTTGATTGTTTACGTTCTTATTCATTCAGATATGAGCTTCATCGTCGGAGATTAGTTTTCGATGACTATGGCGATGAACTCGCGTAGTTGTCTCTGATGTAACTTCAACAACATGGCCTTTATCGATATTAAATTTCGAAACTCTCTGTTGGAATACTCTAAACATTCCGGTTGTCTTCCTTCGTATGGAGAATTCTTGCAACAATTTTAAACCATAATTGGTTACTATTAATCGTGTGATCATCGTATTTTTTGGAACACTTATAAATATGAAGTAAGCTATCCCAAGCATCTCAAACTATTCTAAAGTGGTGAATTTGTGTGTTAAAGTTAATGGTAAAAACTGCCTTACTAAAATTTTATAGGGTGGGCCATTTATCGGTTTAAATTTGAATCATCGGTTATTTCCAATTTTTCAATACTTATGTCCTTCTATTCTGTCACAACATTATTATATATTATCTCCACTGAAAGTAATGAATCGATTTACGCTTGAGCAACGTTGGGATTTTTTGGAAATTTGGGCCAACGAGAAACTGCATGATGATGTCAATTTTGCAAAAAAAAAGAAAATAACCTTTCCGGATGAAGCTCATTTTCATCCTGGTGGGTATATTATTCAACAAAATTGCCGTATTTGGGGTTCAGAAAACCCTCACGTGGTCTTACAGAAGCCAGAAGCAATGCATCCATTACCTGTGACTTTTGGTGCGGCTTGTGGGCCGGACGCATCATTGGTCCATACGAAGACGTCAAACGAAGACGACAGAACCATTACAGTCAATGGATAAACGATTTTTCTTTTTGTACCCGCTCTTCATGGTATTGATGTTAACGATGTTTGGTTTCAACAGGATAGTGCAACTTTCTGCACATCTCATGCCTCAATCGATTTATTGCGTCAAAGGTTTTTTGATGGCCGTTTAATTATTCGAAATGCTGATGTCAATTAACAGCCAAGAAACTGGGATTTGACACCGTTGGACTATTTTCTGTGAGACGCTGTTAAAAGAAGTTGTTATGCCGACAACCCAAACACAATTGAGCACTTGAAGGCCAACATTCGTAATGCCATTCACGAGATACGACCCCAAATTGCACGAAAATTGGTCCGATCCGAAAGAGGTGTCTCATAGCCACGGCAGCCATATGAATGAAATAATATTCTTTTAGTAACCGGAACAATTGTACTTCACAACAAGAAGTAAATTTGACAAAATTTCAAACCGTTTTTGTTTTACTGCATTTTTAAATTTAAACTTTAAAATGGCCCATCGATTATATTTACATACATACATCATGGCTCATATTTAATATATAAAATTCATTCATGACAAGTACATATGTGACGTATGAGTGATATCTAATTCCATTAGTTTCATACATAGCAAAATCAAAGATTTTTTATTGCATACTTTTCAGAGTAATTACTCTAGTACATGTAATATGATGCGTATGAGTAATTTATTTCAAATTCAGTTAAATAGGAAGTAAGCCATAATTTCTAGAGGAGTTTTAAACATTTAAAATTTTCCTATATCCAACATCAACTTTTTTTCTTAAAAACAGGCAATCTTATCATTCATCGTTGTATGTCGAATGTTATTTTTATTTATTTTATTTTTTTATTTTTTTATTTTATTTATTTTATTTATTTTATTTATTTATTTATTATAATTAACATAACACAACAAGATTTTAATCTTATTAGTTATAGTGCTATGCTTAGGATCAATAAGATATAAAACATAAAAAAATAATAATAATTGTGAAATATAAGAAATTAAGCAAAAA
Source organism: Sarcophaga caerulescens (assembly GCA_927399465.1). Classification (NCBI taxonomy): domain Eukaryota; kingdom Metazoa; phylum Arthropoda; class Insecta; order Diptera; family Sarcophagidae; genus Sarcophaga; species Sarcophaga caerulescens. Next base: position 70,269,603 of record OV656873.1, read on the forward strand.
TAGCAAATTAATATAAGAAACAAATTAATAAAAATATTAAATTTAAGTAGAAAATATAATTTAGAAAACCAACAATTAGATATACAGAAATAATTAAAAAAGTTAAAAAAAAAAATTAAAGAATTCTAAAAATATAAAAGAAATATTTACAAAAATCAGAGTAAGAAAGTAAGGTTAAATATTTAACCGATATAGTAACCATGCTAAGGAAGTAACATACTTTTCATTAAGAGAACAATTTAAATAACTCCTTTTTGAACGCATTTTCATTGCCTAACTTTTGTATGTAATTTGGAAGGGAATTCCAGAGACTTTTGGTGTGTATAAGAAACTGACGCTGTGACAGAAGAGTCCTGTACCGTTGTTGAATAATCTTCATGCCCCGGAATGACCTAGCAAACTTAGGTTAGAGGACGTGTACTTGTCAACTGTGACAAGTACAGTACCCGGAGGTCGAATTGACCCATTGTACAAAAACTTAATTCGGCCTAATAAATATTCCGGCTGTCCCGTATTTATAATTTTATGTAATAGAATGAGGCATTCAATTTTCAGAAGATTATCAAATTTCACACTAAATATCTGGTACGCTAAATGAGAAATATGATCACGGCGAACACACAAAGAACACGTATCTTGCTATATTGTTGTATGCCAAGTTTAGTTTCCGGTTGTCATTACTATCGCAGTTTGCGAAGATTTCGCACCCAAACAATAGCACGGGAGTTAAATAAGTTTTAGCAAGTTGCATACGAATTGCAAAAGGAGTTGAATCACTGACCGCCGATAAGTTTCGAAGCATGCTGTATATTCTGCCAACAATGACGCTTATATGGCTAGACCACGATAATCTGTCATTAAATACAATACCCAGATTGGTAGCAGACTTGACACAGTCAATTTTATTTCCCTTGATACTCAATCCAGGTATGGCAACCGAAATATTGGCTTTTGAAAGCACTATACATTTGGACTTTGAGGGATTAATGAATAGTCCATTTGCCGTAGCCCAACTGTCAATCCTATCCAAATCACGGTTAACAGAGTGTAAACAAGAAACAATATTTTCCTTACGAGTACTGGTATAAATCTGCACATCATCAGCATACATATGAACACGGCAGTCAACCAAAACATCCGGTAGATCATTAATATACATACAGAACAACAGAGGCCCCATAATTGATCCCTGGAGAACACCTCTACTAATATTAAACGAATCTGAAATATTACCATTCAAACCTTCTGACATCTGTCCAACAAATAAAAAAAAATTAGACTAGCGGCAGAATTATAAAAATTAAACAGTTTCCGGAGCTTATTCAATAAAATTTTATGATTGATCGAAAGCCTTGGTGTGATCGAGAAGAACTAAAAACGCTACACTATTTACATCTAGCTCCAACCTAAGGTCCTCAACTGCATTTAATTGAGCGGTAGTACAACTCCTACCTTTCATGAAACCCGACTGACTAACTGTTAAATAATTGTGACATTCCAGATAACCATCGATCTGTCTAGCTATAATGTTTTCCATTACCTTCGACAAAAAAGGAAGAATAGCAATTGGCCTAAACTCATTGTTTGATTTTGGAATGGGAAGGATTTTAGCTAGTTTCCACTCATCAGAAAAAGTAGATTTAGTCAGCACTGTATTGAATAAGTGGGTATAATACGGCAGGTTCTTCGACTTTTTAAGTAGTTTCTGAAATTCATTTCATTTAAGTTAGGAAATCAAAAGTTTAATGGCTGCTTAATTAGACGAAATGCTGATGTTAATTGGCCGCCAAGAAACTGCAATTTGACACCGTTGGACGTTGTTATGCCGACAAACCAGAGACAATTGGGAATTTGATGGCCAATATTCGTGTTGCCATGGTCGAGGTACGAACCCATACACCCGAAAAAGTGCACGAAAATTGTGCCGAATGAATGAGGTTCAGTGAATAATATGAAATAACATTCAAAGTCTAACCGCAGCAATTGTATTTCACAACAAAAAATAAATTTGGCAAAATTTCAAACAATTTTTATTTTATGGCATTTTTACAATTTAACTTTTAAATTTCCAATCCTATAAAACCAACAATTATGCTTAGGGTAGCGGGTACTAGCTTCCCGTTCACAGACAAGTCCACTCGGTGGACTATGTGGGCCATTGTGTTACACAATTATGCTTAATCGTTTACAAAACAGTACTCATAACATACATACCTAATTGGTCAATCCAATCAGTCACATACGTTGTGCGTGTTAATTTTATAAATAAGCGGCGGGTCCTACAGTTTAAAGTCTACTCTGAACAACAGATTTTTGAGAATCTTTTCAATTTTAATTACTCTCAGAATTTTTGCCAGAAATGTGCTGAGCTGAGCTGACACATTAAAAAAAATAATTGTTTGGTAAACTTTTAACAACTTTTAACCCTTAACATTTTTTGCTTCAATAAGTCAGTTACTTTTTAAATTTCAAATGTCTGAAGTCGTGATGTGTTCTTTAATTTTTTGGCAAAGGATTTGGAACAGTTTACTTTTAAGGCAACTTTTCTTTCAGAGCAAATCCTTATTAGTTTACCTGCTTTCCATGTTTCCTTTTTATTGCTGCGTACTCCTTACATCGAATACGGAAAAATATTTTCTTTACATTGTAATACGCAGACTAAGGCTACTAATAAAAATACTAGTATACGAGGGTTTAAGTTTTTGCATAAATTTTATGGTTCTGTTTGTTAAGTAAAAAAAAGAAAAAACATTTCGTGAAGAAGAACGAAAATGGTTTGTCTTGCTTGCAACGACTACAGTTATAAAACAAACACTTTATAATTTTTATTCTCCTCCCTTTCACTTCAGTGCTGTAACTCTTTCAACGTAAACTTTAGGCCACAACAGTGCAGTATATGATTATGTTGCTCTCGATGTGTTGTTTACAATTTTTTTTTCAAAGCTATACATAAAAACCGAAGCGTAAGGAAAATATTCTGTGGCTACCACCATCCTAGTGTCTGATGGGTAAATACAGATTATTTTTTCACAAAAAAATTTTAAGTAAGAAAAGAAAAAATAGTTTAGTAGGGAAATTTCTGGTTATTTTCCCAAAATTAAAACCAATATACTCTGGATAACAGTTTACGATTATTTATAGTCTTAAGCACAAAAACTTGAAATCTGAACGGTTTTGGTTTTACATTCTATTTTTTAATATTTTCTTTACCATTTTTCTTTGGTAAACTTTATATAAACTTCCTATAAAATTGTTATTAAAATCGGAAAATTTAATATGAATGCAACGCACTTCCAACAAAAACAATTTTAGTATTTTAACTGGTATATTAAAAATTAGAAGATTACCTACTTACTTAATTGGTCATTACAACACTTTTGCCGGAATTACGACTTAGCTTCTTACACCACCAATGTTGTGTGTGTCAATTTTATGCATGAATCCTCTGAGCTAGGGTTTCGTAATAACCGAATTTTCAGTAACCGCGGTTATCGGAAGGAAAATTTAAAAAATATATAACTTCAGTAGAAATAGTTTATTTCTAACATACATATATTGCTTTAAAATACATACATAAGTACTTAAAATTATTTTTGCTGTTTTTCATGGTTAATATAATAATGTTTTAGAAACACTTAACCATTCAGTGACTTACAAAATAAAAGAGAACGAATTTAGGTGCAAAAATTTCCTGAAACTGAGAAAGTTCTCTCGGAGTCTGTTGCTGTTGGCTTAACCGTTTTTAGAGCATTATAGAGCATTTCAAGATTGGGAGTTCTTTTCAGTGTTCTTTTGAAAATGTTGAATTCTTGCCTCAAAGTGTTATCTGAAGGTTTTCCCAAGTATTTTATATTTGATGCTTTTGTTATGTAAGAGTTCAGTTCTTCTACTAAATCAACTTGGTGATCAGTTACAGCTACTTTATCCTGACTTTCGTTGTCCGGATCTTGAATGTTACTATTCGGAAAAAGTCTTTTAATGAGAGTATTAGCAAAAGCAACCACGAGATTGGAAGAATATTTTAGATTTACAAGACATTTTATTAAATTAGCAATACACCTATCCCTCGTTTTGCACAATTTCGATTTAACACGATTTTTTTATTTCTCGTGTAAATCGAGGGATGAAAAATACCTCGTTTCGCACTATTTTTTTATTTAAATGAAAACAAGCTTTTGACACAATTTATAGTAAGTAAATAACTAAAACAACATTTATTTACTGATATTTAACTATTTTATTAAAAATACAGAATATAAATATTAATCTGGCAACATTAATAATGGCATTAAAAAGGGAATTCCCCGTTTATGTACTTAAACAATATAAATTTACTATAGGTAATTTAACTATTTTTTTTAAATAACGATAATATGTATGTAGGTACATATACTGAAATTGGTTGAATATAACTTATTTATTTTGCTTAACAGTTTATGTATTGATTTTTTTGCTAATAACATTTTTATACGTATGTATGTATATTTTTGTGCTTTCTCTTATTTGTATTGCATTTAATTTTTAAGTTTTATGAGTTTTATAACTATTTTGGTTGTTAAATAAAATGAAATTGTTTTCTTTTGTTTGCTTTGTTACGTTATTCACACTAAAACAAATAAAATTATATTAAAAAAATACTATATATACCAGTTTTTGTAATTTTTTCGATTTACACGATTTTCCATACAAATTTATTTCAATTCGTTTTACACGATTTTCTCAGGAACGTATCTATCGTGCAAAACGAGGGACAGGTGTATTATTATTTCTCCGGGACTCAATCCGCTGTTGAATTGACTGTAACAAATCACGGCTTATTTCAGTGTTGTGAGCTTTCATTTTATTGCTCAAAAACGACAAAACACCCTCCGCACTAAATAAATTTGCGTCTTTTCGACTTAATGCATCTACGGCAAATCCATCAAAAGAAATGAATTTAAATCTTTTAAAGCTTGTGCTATTGATGTTTTGAGCTTCAAAAATCTTTCTAACATTGGCGAAATTGAATTCCATCGCACTTTGATGTCCAACAGCAACTCGTATTCACAATCAAATTCCTTTTTAATACGATTTTGAAGTACGCTATTACGCACAGGAGAATATCTAAAAAAAACTACAATTTTTCTCACCAACTTAAGTTACTCAAAAATGGAGATATTATCGTCTATATAATTTTCGATTTCATGGTCAACACAAGAATCTTCAAAAATATCTTCTTCATTGTCCTTCATGTTTTCATCATAAGACGTTTGTGTAGACTCAAGTTTTTTATAAAAGTAGTCACAAACACCAAACACAAGTGTATACTGTGATTTAAACATACAATTAGTTCAGCTGGACAAGTTTTTCCATACTTGAGCATTATTGGTGCTCCATCATTAGTAGTACTAAAGAAAATAAAGTATAAGTATATATATCCATATTCTTTGGTAGTACATACTATATCACTCGCAAAATCTATGTTGAATTCAGTTAGATGATTTTTAATTTTCTCAACCATTTCATCCGCATTGCAAGATCCTTTGATTGGAACAAGACCCAAATTCATGAACTCATTGTTTTCTCCGTGTACAATTACATTCATATATCGACGTCCTCTGAGGCTTGTCCATTCATCAGTAGTAAAACTGAATTTTCTCCCATCTATTTTATGCTTTTGAATGATTTTAATCATTACAATTTTTTTTAATTCGAAGTTATTATGAATTAAGTTCATGACACCACTTTCACAGTGTGGCAAAGAATAACCTCGATTTGAAATTGATTCTCGAATAAATTTTAAATTCGTTATAGTGTGTATTGAGATGTTATCAATTGCAGCCAATTTTGAGACAATATCCACCAAACTCTCTCGATTAACAAACTCTAGCATTGAAGTTGAAGTTATTTGTAGTTTTGGTTGATGCAATTCATTTTCCATAGAAGAGCTTAATGATATTTAATGTATCAGCTTCAGATGGTTTATCATAGCGCCAGTTGTTCTTTTTGCATTTGTCACCTTGGAAAAGCATTTTGAACATTGGGCTTTATTTTCTTCATCCAATTTCTTGAAATAACTCCAAACTGATGATGTTGGTCTTTTTAATGACATTTTCTAGGGTAAATATTTGTTAATTTATGTAAGTACAGTAGGACCTTGATTATCCGTGGTGGTCGGGACCGGAAGCATTCCAGATAATCGATTTTCCCGGTTAATTGAGTATCAATTTTGGTTGGTTTTTTAATAGATATTTTTATTAGTTAATAAATGAATATGTACATATTTATATAAAAACTAAATAATTCAAGGATTTTATATACATACATACATGTTTCAAAAATATAAAAAAAAAATAATTTTGTCAGAAAACAGTGAACAGTATATAAGGATTGCGTATACTAAAGAGAGAATTCCCCTTTTTCGCTTGTTTGTCCAAAATAATAGAAAAAAATTTTTGCTTATAATCACGGATAATAGAGGTAATCACGGTTAAACGGTGCAGAAAAATTTAAGTCGATCCAAAATAAAATTAAATCGATGCAAAAAATTTTCTTTTTCCATCCCCGATAATTGATGTTCCCGGATAATCGAATCACGGATAATCAAGGTCCTACTGTATTAATACATAATAATTTTTCATAATGTTTTATTTTCTGTGTATGTTTTTTTACCAATTTTATTTTGCTTCCACTTGGTGCGTAATGCGTTGAATATTCTTTCTCAAAAAGTTTTTGTTTACAAATGACAAGCATTCACCAAAACTTCTTTTACAAATAAAACAAATTTAAAACTCATGGCCTACTACATAGTATGTGTGCATATTGTTTACAAAAAATTGGATTTCATTTCAAATTGCATATGCATTTTATGAACTCGTTGCTTCTAAAAAATAAAATTGCTTGTGACTGCAAATATATTTTTATGTATGAACATTAGTTTTACAAATAAAAAATTTAAAAAATCATGCCTTACTAAATATGCGTATGCGTCCGATTTTCATCCGTTTACGGTTACGGTTATGAGCACAAATAACCGCGTTTACGGTTACGGTTATAAACGTTTACGAAACCCTACTCTGAGCGATATATTTGTGAGAAACTCTTTCTCACTTACAGAGTCGCGAAGAAGACTTTCTCATAATTTCGTTTTGTCAGCGATGTCTGAGCTGAGGTTTTAACCACGAGCTCGCCCCTAATAAACCAACACCATACCAACTGGTCTACAGCGACTTCTGTTAAAAAAAAAAACAGTTTTCCCAGCCATACTTAAAAGCTTTAGAACTGTACTTATAACAAGAAGTGCATAGCGTGTTGTAATAGCCATCAAGCGTAGATTTTATTTCCAGATTTCATTTCCAATTTTACACCTGGTCCTTATCTATCAATTCAGAAATATAAGGTGGGCCATTTAAAAGTTTGAATTTAAAAACACAATAAAACAAAAACGGTTTGAAATTTTGGCTATTTTTTTTTTTTATTGTGAAGTATAATTGTTCCGATTAGAAATGGAAGATTATTTCATTCATACCCCTGCCGCGGCTATCCTCACAGTGCTTAATTCCATCAGACTAAATTTCGTGAACTTTTTCGAGTGTATGGGGTCATATCTCGGCAATGGCATCACGAATGTTGGCCTTCAAATGCTCGATTGTCTCTGCTTTATCGGCATTACACTTTTCTTTAACGGCGCGCCACAGAAAATAGTCCAACGGTGTCAAATCGCAGCTTCTTGGCGGACAATTCACATCACCATTTTGACTAATTAAACGGCCATCAAAAGCTTGACGCAATAAATCGATTGTATCATAAGGTATATGGCAAGTTGCACCATCCAGTTGAAACCAAACGTCGTTCCTATCAATACCATTAGGTTATCATGGTGCGATCGTGGTCTCTATTGAAACACCCGATATAAGATTTTTTCATAAATTTCATCACTTAAACTCTTTAATAGATTAACATTGCAGTGGGTCCTTACTATACAATACAATTAAGTAAGTAGGTAATCTTCTAATTTATAATATACCAGTTAAAATACTGAAATTGTTTTTGTTGGAAGTGCGTTGTATTCATATTAAATTTTCTGATAATTTATGATTTTAATAACAATTTTATCGGAAGTTTATATAAAGTTTACCAAAGAAACGAAGTAGTTGCCGTAGTCTAGTAAGTAATGTGTTGCTCTGATTTCCATTTGATCATCCACCTTGATCTAGCTGAAACTGCTTTGTATTCTTTGAACGCGAACTTTTAACAATCAAAGAATGCAGTAATCTAGAAGCTTCATTCTCTCTTAAAAGGGTGAAAGAAGCCAATGTGGTCAATATAACGTGAAAAGTTGTAGTAAAAACGACGGGCCAGACCGGCATTCCAGCACTCGGCTCTTATCAGATTATATCCAATATAATAAGGACCCACTGCTGGGTCCCAGGTCATATGGGAATTCTCACCAATGTGCAGATGTCTCCCTAGTATAATAGGTAGTTTGTTGGCTTATCAGACGTGAGCCCACTATTCGAACTCCATGTCAGACATCCCCAACAGAACGAAGTATGACGACTTAATCTTAATCAAATTTTGGGGGAAAACTCTGAGAGTAAATAAAATTTCCATGAAGAATTTCTCTGTCGTTCGGAGTCGACTTTAAATTGTAGGTCCCGCCACTCATATATAAAATTTACACACACCATAAGTAGCGTAAGAAGCTAGTTTGGAATTCTAATTGAGGAGTTGTAATGACCAATTATGTATGTTTGTTATGTATGTGCAAGCACATGAAATTGCTAGGTGGGGAGATTCTGTGCCCCACCTTTATGGGACCAAAACCCTTCTGTAGAGGTATGATCAACGAAAAGGGTAATGAAGAGAGACGAAAACTCTTCGCAAACCAAGTCCATAATAAGAAGCGAACTATTATGGAATTACCTGAAGGTACTCGTAATAGTCGAAGTTTTAAGAGTGCTCTGTACTTACACAGAATGTAGATTCTCGCCAGCCTAACATGTACATTCAGGGCCGATGGGAATGAATATGAAATTCTAAAAGGATCTGGGTACATACCAGATGCTGGGCATGAATTTGTTATTATTATTACTGTGCAGTATCCTAAAGTTTATCGTGGGAAATACTACATTAGTGTATAGCGATTTTCTTCGTAGAGGGTGGGTCATCTGTCGGTTTAAATTTGAACCGTCGGTTATTTCGAATTTAACAATACTTATGTCATTCTATTCTGTCACAAAATTCAGTATGTTATCTCCACTGAACGTAATGAATCGATTTACGCTTGAGCAACGTTGAGATTTATTGGGCCAACGAGAAGCTGCACGGTGATGTCGATTTTGAAAAAAAAATGTTCGGATGAAGATCATTTTCATATTGGTGGGTATGTTAATAAGCAAAATTTCCGTATGAGGAGCTCAGAAAACCCACAGTTTTACAGGAAGTGACTGTTTGCTGCGGCTAGTGAAGTAGAGGCATCTTTGGCCCATATTTCATCGGAAATTAGGACGGCGCAACCATTACGGCCAACATTCGTGATGACATTGCCGAAAAACGAATCCATACAATTGAAAAAGTACACGAATACTGGTGCGATCGAATGAGGTACTATGAGGCCAGCTGCGGTAGCCACATGAATGAAATAATATTCCATTTCTAACTGAAACAATTGTACTTCACAACAAAAAAAAAATTTGGCAAAACTTCAAACCGGTTTTGTCCTATTGCATTTTTAAATTTATACTTTTAAAAGACTCACTCTATATATTTTTACAGCTGCTGTTAATCAGTAAGAATTTTATTTCCAAATCAAAGAAACAAAATGCAATAACGTTTAAACTATGGTCATCTATTTGAGAAGATGTTATTTTCCTTTTAAATTTTATCCTATAATCCTTTTTTATCCTTTATCTTTTATAAAATTGAAGAATTTTGTTTGAATAGTAAAGAAATAATTACGAAATATCAGACGCTAAGTTTGAAAACACGCAAAAATAATTCTCTTAAAGTTTTTCTGATAGGAGAAGAAATTTTTTTAATAAAATTATGAAAGAACTAACTCATATTAATTTAATCACCTACAATACCAAACATGTGTTTATAAGTAATTATCGTATCTTATTTGTGTTTCTGTACTACTTTCCCAAACAACAATGCAAAGATAAACCACATTTCACTGTCAACTTATATACGAAAGGAAGCCACATTTCGGTAATACAATCTTGAGGCAAACATTTGGCCATAATCTGTAATTATGTTTGTGCTTGCATTTGCCATTTAGATACACATACGTACATATTATACACATGTGGAAGGCTAATTTAAGCATTAGACAAGATAAGAAAAGTTTTGTTTTGTTTTGTGTCAACCAAAATATGCAGGACTACAGCTGAAATTACTTACATTGTAATCAATATTAATGCATGTGGGACTGAATATTGTTGTAATTTAAATTCTTAATATGAAAATGGAAATATACTAATTTGTGAAATAAAAAAGCTTTGGGCATTGCTAGCTACACATTTTTTTCATCCTTCATGCAATTTGTGAATTCCACGTCGATATAACTGCTCGTCTTTTGAAGCAAATCAAATGGTAACACAGTTTTCGACCTTCCCGTAAAAATCTAAGTACTGCCAACGCATGTCGGAAAAATTGTATCCTGAACCGGTTTTGCTTTGTGTGCAGTTGCATCGCCATGTTCCAAAATTATCGTGCTTTGTCTTGTCGTTTTTCTATCAAACTGATCATTTATTGTCTGTAGTGATCTATTATACACCAGGTTTTAGGAGCTCGTGGTACACCACACCCTTCTGGTCTCACCACATACACGGAATTGCCTTCCTTTCAATTTGTTTTGGTTTTGCAGGATTAACCCATGATTTTTTCCGTTTAGTATTCTGAAAATAAATCAATTTCTCATCGTCAGTAGCAATTCGATTCAACATTGAATTTCTATCGTGTTTTTGAAGCAAAATTTCACAAGCGATTCTTCGAAGGAAGTCTACGGATAGGCTTTATACGCACACTAATGTGAAAATGTGTTTTTCTTTATTGATAAAGTTCAATTACACACATATGTGAGATATTCTCTGTTCGCCATTCGTGGTACACCTATACGATTTTCGAAATAAAACATGCGTTGCGTTGAAAAGTTCTTCTTTCATTGATGATTTCCTTTTTTATAGAATCATGGAATGAAAATCGTTTACGGATATGTATTATACACACACTTTTGTGTATTTCATACATTTTTGTTATGAGAAATACATTCAATCAGTAGGTTCTTGTATGTTCAATGAAGAGTGGCTCACAAAAATCAACGCCTTGGATCTGTGGAAAAAAAACTTATTTGATCTTCCTTTGTTTAGCTGCAGAGACCAGCTAGTGAAATAAATTAGTGCTATATAATGTATGGAGATATGTTAAAATAGTGAAGCATCGATTATGACTGGCTATCAATCTTGGTTTGTGTTGTCAGCTGCCGACCATAAATTGATGGTTTCGGAAAAATGTTTCTCTTTTCAACAGAAATTTTAAAACGTTGCCTATCAGTTACCATCTCTAATATCAATTTGTACCATTAGTGAGAACTAACAACTTAATAGGATTTCAGTTTCAATACTTAAATATATATATATATATATATATATATATATATATATATATATATATATATATGTTCCTTTTACTCCTCTAGGGAGCATAGGGCCGCAGTTTCAATACATAATCAAACAAAAAGATTTACCGTCAATGTACGCATTCAATTACAAAATGATTCATCAACTGCCCATAGATAGGTTAGGTAAGGTGGCGGAAGAGGTCCTACTGAGACCAACATTTGGGCCCATTGCGTTACCTCAATCAATTCTAATAGGAGATCAACCATTCCCTTGAAGAAACCAAACCGAGTCCAAAATAAATATTGCAATTGCAGCAATCTTCATATTAGAGAACTCGGTCAAAGGTGTCAGCTCACAAACCTCCGTCTTTTTATGACAAAATCTGGGCACATGACACATGAGGTCAAAGACTGTCTCTTTGTTTTTCGACATGCCTACCAAAAGAACAGTGGCCCTTAAGTATCGCTATTGTGCAATGAATGAATATGTGTCTAGCAGAGTCTAGCAATATTGAACGTACCCTACTACTATCATCGAGATTGAGCTCTACGACATTGGAAATATCGAAGACTGACTGTAGGTCGGATGTGAGTGAGTCATTCATATCACGTCCTTTGGTTCTCTGCCTAGTCTGATGTAATCTCATCTATAACAACCCGTATATATAAATAAGAACGACCTGAGCACGCTAATAAGCGTACTTACGGGATACTCCGCCTTACATGTGCATCAGAGCCGTATTCATGTGGTGGAAAATGATGATGCATGGCATGCGGTGAAGACATCGAAACGATAGACCACTTTTTATGTCACTGCCCAGCTTTCGTAAGGTTGAGATTTCTTTGGGATAACACATAACAAACATAACTCTTCTTAGAGAAATGGACTAGAAGAAGTTAAGGAAGTTTGTACGAGATACAGACTCCCAGAAAATAAGGTGACATTCCTAATGGTGAGCGCAGAACACGCCTAGCTTAGGTGTATGTCAATTAGCATGATTCCGTTGGTTGGTTGCACTCCTATAACTTACCTACTTAATATTTTCTTACAGGAAATAAGCAAAAATGTTTAGTAAGCTGGAAATAAATTTATATTTCCTACGTGATACTGACCCCAACTATCAAATTTAGCCATTAAAGTAGTTAAAACCCCAATATGTATGTATTTGTGTGTGTAAACAAAGATATAATAACAATCACACATATGTATATAGTAAAATATAATTACGAATAACAGTAAAAAGTCAGCAGAAGGCAACTAGTAATTGAATTCTTTAACTGGGGCAAAGTCAGTAAGAACGAGAGGAAGTGAGCAAAATTTCCAAAAACTAAATTTTTAACACGTAGCATTTTCCCTTTAATAATAACAAGGTGCGACACTCAAAATACACCCACGTAATGACATAGTGTAGGTTGTGAGTTTTGTTGAGTAGAACTCAAAAATATTTCTTATATATTTCTCGAACCCTCCAAACTAGTTTTATTTGACATAAATGGTATTTTTGATTTTTTCACACAAAATTATAGATTAACCAAACATTTCTTAACCTATTTTCGAAATCCAAAGTTTTTGAAAAGTTTTTTATAAAAAATACAACATGACTGTTATACTAGTTAAATAATAACTTCTGTAATTTTTGTCCGATTTGATAAAACGAAGTGTCAAGCTCTTCACAAGATAATGCACTTTCAGAATTCCATCACTTATTTCAAATTTTTTAATTAAAGTTTGCTACTATGAACGGACAAACTTCAAAAAATATGAAAAATATTCATAATAAATAATATATAGTACATATATGTATATCATTTTAAAGGCCCATCCTTCTCCTGTGTAATCAATAAATTTGTACGGAAATTAAAAAAAAAAACAGTTTTTGTCTAATAAAACACTTTTGGAGTTATTTTATTTTTGAGTTCTACTAAACAAAACTCACAACTTACACTATGTTATTACGTGGGTGTATTTCATTTCTTTTATTTTGTCGCATAGTGTAATCAATTCTAAAAATGTTTGTGTTTGTATCTACCAGTGAATAGATACCTATACCGATACAAATTTAAATACATGGTTACTTCACCGCCATATTGTGCAAGTGTTTTCGCCAGCGTGTTGATAATAGAAATACTGTTGTCGTCAACTACCATACAAACGGAAATAAAATCAAATGGAAAAGTGAAGCAGTTATAAAAATTCAAAACTATAATAAAACTGCAAGAATTTTTACGTAGATACAGAATATAAAAATTGATTTCTCAATACCATTTCATGTTCCTAATTCAAATAAAAACTAATGATTGCTGATAATATCGACTGCTGCACAGTGCATTTATCAGTTCTTATTTACTTACTTATTAGGCCATTAACAACCTGATTTACGGATTTCGGCCTGCCTTAACCCATCCTTCCAGGCATCTCTGCTTCTTGCACGCCTTCGCCAGTTAGTCACACCGATCGATGACAGGGCTTCCTCGATTTGGTGCCTCCAACGCAAACCGTCCTCTTCGCCGACCCAAATCTCCGCATCAAATACCCGTCTCGTCGGAAATTCCTTTTCCATTTGAACGACATGGCCGAGTCAGTGCAGCCGCTAGATGTTAATACGTTGCACAATATCCATGTCGTTGAGTAGTTCATACAGCTCATTGTTGGATCGGATGCGGAAATCAACGTGATTATTCTCACTCCATTTTTAAGTATTCTTCCAACAAATTGCAAAGTTCATTACCACTGCCTTGCAATTTTTTCGTACAAATAGATCAAGAATGGACTTCTAATAGGAGCGGTAGTTTTTGGTCCCAGAATGAATTATAGTCATGGGGAAATTGGCGGGAATCTTCCAAACGCAAAATATATGCCCTTGAAAAATGTGGTCAATTCAACTTAAATAGGTAGAACACACGACATGACATGTCTAAATTCTCCACAATGAGCAAACAGATGATGGGACCAGAATCCCTCTGTGGAGTTGGAGAAAATGTTTAGAAAGATATGCTCAATGAAAGGGAAGATAGAGAGAGTCAAAGACCTTTCTCAACCAATTGGATTTAAGGCATTTAAAACTTTTGTTGCGAAACTACAATAAAAGGAGATCTGAGTCATGCATTAGACTAACTAGGCATAACCTGAGGTTAGTAATCGGCGCTTTAAAATCAGAGTACGCTTATTAAGAATGGAAGTTTTCTAGAGCCCTGTAAATTCAGTAACGATGAAAATGAATCAACAGACACGTTTTTATAACTTGGGTGGCATTAATACATACGTCTTAGAAGAAAATATGTGTTTATCACATGCTAGGCGGTGAATAATCATCGTTGGTAGCGAGCAGCAGCTATTTTCAATACAACCAATGTGCTATATAAACATCGAATGCTATGCTTCTAGATTCACGTGATGATGATGAAGTGACAATCTGAAACATAACTTAAACTGAGTACATGCTACTGAAATGTGCTGAAATGAATTTTACTCTCAACAAAACGACAGTATGTACACGTATAATGCTGTTTTATAGTTTTGAAAAGCAATTAATAGAAGAATTAAAACTTTTCAAATAATTTATTTTCCCGCTCAAAGCACTGATACTCATGGATTTATTTCACAATTAAAACTGTCCTATAAAAGACAATAAAAATAACTGCAGTAATAAAAAACGTTTTATAATTTAATTATCATTGAAACTCATTTAAAAAAAAAAAAAACATTTTATTGTAAACTCGTAACAAATCAACACACTTTAATTAGTATTTTAAACTGCTGTTTTTTTTGATTTTAATCGCTTTAATTAAATAAAAAACTGAGATCACATCATTGAGTTTACAATGCGTTCTAAACGAGTTTATTGATAATTATGGTATATTTTCATTGTAATTACATTTAAATAAATACATATACTATACATAGGGCCATTATTACAACTTGCCGTTAACTAAAGGGAGGATTTTAACGGGCAGATAAATTGTTTTTCATTATTATGAGTACCCAATAAGATAGAAGTGATCGTTAAGCTAAAGGGAAGATCATCCTACCTTTAACATTTAAAGGTCACTTTATGTTTGAACTTGCCATATCATATACTATTTTCGATATGGCAGCTTCAAATTTAAACAAAATGAGCGTATACAACAAAAAAACGAAGTCCGCTGTTGCCACTGCGTTAAAAAAAAACTTGTTTAATTGAGCAGTTTTATCGACTTTGCTCCGGCACTGCCATATTTTAATTTTATTTTATCTGTAAGTTGTAATAACGAAAATAAGTTAAAGGTAACTTTGCCGTTCACTTTAGCTAAAGGTACCTTTAACTAACCCCAACTTTAACGGGAAGTTGTAATAATGGCCCATAGTATTAAAAACTAAACAAAGTTAATAATGACAGTGGACAGCAAAAGTCTTAGTACTCCAATATATTTTGACAAAAAAGTCCCTGCTAGTTTAATAATATGACTTCAAGAGAGTATTTAGGAGATCATTTGAAAGAACGGTTCCGTAATCGCTAAACCTCAAACAAAAGTCAACCGAAAAACTTGTTCATGGTGCCACCAAAAACCACAAAACAAAACTTGTACATTCATTTCCAAATTGTTTAAAAAGAATGCTTGACCTTAAGGGATTCTACTAAATACAAAGGATAACATTTTCATATATTAGGCCTTTTAAATTTAAATTTACTCAGAATTCTCTTTGGGGGTACCTATGGAGTCATCTGAAACTTTTGCTTATTTTTCTCTTATTTTATGAAAAACATTAAAAAATTGTTTGTTTTATAATAAAACAGAAATAAATTAAAAAAATAAATATAAAAACCTTAATTTTTTATACAAACTGTTGGTTAAAATTCATGAAATTATCAAAATATATTGGAGTACTAAGACTTTTGCTGTTCACTGTATATAAAGTCTGCATATATAGTATTCCCTAGCTATTCGATATATGGATAACGCTTTTAAGCATACCACGCTTATAAACTCGAAAAATAAAATAAAATATTCACCATTTACGCTATACAGCAGATTTATTGGTGAAAATAGTAAGAAGTTGAACAGCACAAAGCATTTCCATACAATGTTCCTTATAGCTTCATTCTTCTCGAGGCAGAGGCTTCACTTGCTCTCATCCTGAAGTCCTATTCAACTGAGACAACACAATCTCAGATAATTGATTCCTTATGGAAAACGTGCAATCCACTCATATTCGCCTTTCATAGTGTGTAAAGCTCTTCTTCTACTAATCTGGCGTGATGCAGATCTCTAGTTAATGCTACAATAGCACTCTTGACCGTGCCTTTAAAATCTGTTGCGGTCCACCACATTGAGTTGTAGAAGATGACCAAAGCCCTCTCCAACCAGATGGCATTCCATCGAATACAAAGCCAGTGCTGTCAATGAGACAAATATAATTCTATCAGCTTGAATGAATAATGGCTATTTGCTTTCAGGTGCTGGATTTCTATACAAAAATTCCCCGTTTATAAGCACTGTCATGCGTTTTTGAGAGTATCTTGTATCTTGTTGAAACTGATGTTCTTTAATGTATTTTTGAATTGTATTTTCAATAAACAAAAATAGACGAAAAAATAAATGCAACAGAACATAAATTATTATACGTTAGGTTAGTTTGCTGTTCACAAGCAAAATCGCTAGCTGGCTCGTATGGTCCATCGTGTTACTCAGTGTGAGGTAAGCCCTCTTCGGATGAAACCGGTCAGTTGACTTAGTGACACGTTGAAATTCTTTCGGGATGTCAACCTATCCTGGGTCAATGAGGAGTCCTGCTTCACCGCCAGACTCACCTGGCCCCTGATGGATAGAAGACGCACCAACCAGTTACTTGGACTTGGTCGTAACATCATCTCAACCACAGTGGCCATGCTTACAAGTCATTGCGTTATGGGTAGACACGCGGAAAGTAAGCGGCTCCCATTTAACGACTACTGCCGTGGGTGCAGAGCCGCTGAGGAAGAGGAAACTGTTATCCACTTTTTCTGTCAGTGCCCGTCACTTGCTCGGTGCAAATATAGGTTATTTGGCTCTCCATTTCTTGTCAGCTTGACGAAGCTATCATATATTGGCATCAAGGATACAGCTTCGTTTATCAAACTTTCTGGCTGGTTTTCCAGCGTAGGGTAGTCGTGCTTTTGATGGGCAGCCCGTGCGCTGACCAACTTCTTCCTCTTCCCTGGTTTTGGTAGAACTTGGGCAGGAACTTGGAACAAGTGACCTTTGTGATATCAGAGCTACCACTCCGACCTAACCTAGTGACACGTTCGCCAACATCCATGCCCAGATATTCAAACTTTCTGTCCCCAAAAACCGATGACGTCTGTTCTGAAGTGCAGCGCACTCACACTCGATTACGTTTCCTCCACATCATGGCAGTATCTGTAGTCCTGATGGGGCACACCGAGCAATAGCGGAGTGTCCTTTTAGAATTCCTAATATAATGCAAACCGTTCTGTTGTCGAAATCAAATAGTTCCTTCGTTCTCCACCTGTACAATGCCGGACATAGTAGGTTTGAAGTTCGGTAATTAGGTATGTTGGACCACCCACGATTTGTTGAATTCCATTCTGCTTTTTCCAATTTAGAAAAGTATTTTGTAGGTGCCTTTATCGTCTTCTCTTCAGACAAAACTTTGTATAAATTTAATGGAAAGAAGATTAAAAACTGTTAACTAAACGACAGGAAGTTATTCTTCCATCCAATGATTGATGAGTATGTATTTAAGGCAGACCGCTTCCCAAATAGCAAAGTATGTTGATATCAAAAGTAAAAAACACTTTGAGTTGGGGCTATTGAAAAAAACTAAAAAAACGTGGATACCATAACTGTGTAGTATGAATAACTTTTGCTCTATAAAATACAAAAGAGACCGATGTTTGCCAAAGAGCATGTATAAAAGGTATCAGAGTTCTGGGAAAATGTAATTTTTTGGATGAAATAATATTTTAGTGACCAAAAGTGGAAAATATGAGTGCTACTCCGTATAAAGTGGTGAGGAGCAGTGATGGTTTAGTTTTGTATTGCATCATGTAAAGTGGATCTGTTTCAGTTCATTGTGACAATGATGGATGAGTAGGGAAACTTTAAAAAACCATGAAATTAGGTATTCATGATAAATTTATCTTTTAGCACGATTATGGCCCTTTGGCACCAAAAGCACACTTGAGCACGCATAGCGGCCCGTTGTGACGCCACGGCCAGCGGTCGTATTGACACAGTGGCTGCTATATAATATCTCTAAACAATTTCGAATATCTTCTCAATCATCCGACCTTAATCCTTTTTAGTATTTGTGGGATTTTTTTTTTCGATAGTTTTTTATTGTATCTTCATTTTTATGAACTAACAATAAGTGTTCAAATCTTAAGTTTAAAGATAATAAGTATTGATGTCCAGCCAGTGCCAGACAAAAATTCTAATTTTCAAATGTTAATAAATGATTTGTGAAGAAAACATCTGAGTTCGATGGTGTCCCTCCTTCTCAAGCGGGTATGTCCACGATGATGTAGGATGTTTCGAGCGAGAGGATTTGGATGTATTTCCAGCTTCTTTAAATATTTGGTCACATATTTTGAGATTTCGCTTTTGACCAGTGGGACGTCAAGGTCTTTATGAATATTGCTGTTTTTAATATACCAAGGAGCGGCAGTTATCATTCGTAGGATTTTATTTTGACGGCGTTGTATTTTTTCAATATTAGAAGCAGAAGCCGTGCCCCATAACTGGATACCATAACTCCATATTGGCTTCAATATAGATTTGTAGAGCAAGAGTTTACAATCAAGGCTAAGAACGGAATTTCTACCGATAAGCCAATTGATTTGGACTGCTTCAGTTTCATTTGGGTCAATTTTGCATCGATGTGTTATTTCCATATGAGACGTTTATCCAAGTGAATACCGAGATATTTAACATGAGTATGTTGCGGCACCCTCTGCTTGTTGATACTGATGGGCGGACATGTTTCTTTCCGTAGGGTAAAGGTGATGTGGACGCATTTTTGGTGCTGTAATTGACTTGAGGCATCTTAACGTCGACTCCGAACGACAGATTTTTGACAAACTTTTCATGGCAATTTTTTATTTACTCTCAGAGTTTGCCAGAAATCTGCTGAGAGGAAGTCGCTGAAGAAATATTTTTTCATATTTCGTTTTTATGTCTGACCTAGGGTTTGAACATTGGTCTTACGTCTAATAAGCCAACACACTACCTAATAGACTAAGGCGACTTCATAAAAAAAAGATGTGATGAAGCAGAAATGGAATACAGTAAAAATAAGTAGTTCATAGTGATTCAAATTAATCCTAGTGCTCCTCTTTAAAACCGCACAATTTTAAGAAAATAGACTTATGGTGCAAAGTGCTTCAAAAACACATTCTCAGCAAATGAATAGTATTCAAAAGAGTTTAATTTTTCCAGCAACATCTGCATCTTAATACATATTTGCAACAACATGCTATGGTTTGACGAAATTTGTTTGGGTCACATCTCAATTCGCATAGATGCTGCTAACCACAGAAAAAATACTTTTCACGAAGATAAATGCCAATGATGAGATTGTTTATGCAGTAAATCTACTAAAATAGTGATTCGACGATAATCTAGTATTCAAAGTTTTTAAATATCTAAAGTATTGATAGTTTTATATCTTTTTAAATTGAATTGCATTTTTTGCCATGTAAAATAATCGTAAAAAATCAGTGGGCTCAACCGGGATTTGAACCCGGGACCTCTCGCACCCAAAGCGAGAATCATACCCCTAGACCATTGAGCCGCCTACAGAATTTTTGGCGAAAACATGTTCTTATTCTGCAAATTGTTGATATCAATTTATATACCAGTTTTTTAGATGTTAAATATGTTTTTATCAGGCTTAAATATTTCCCATTTTTTAATCTGACAGTGTGATTTTTTTAGTGTGATATCCAAGCTGTGGAAATGCCTGCGTGCGAAAAGAATGAACAGTAGCTGGTAGTTTAACTTGCTTACAACACTATGCCGCAACACAATTGGCATGCAACAAAAGACTCTATTATCCCTTAGTAGAGATGAAAAATAAACAAAAAACAAGCTTCAAAAGTAAGTCAAAAAGATTGATAAAGAACCAAGGAAGTATTGTTGAAGATCTGATAGAAACAAAATTTATGCATCTGCATCGAAACAAATGAATGCAAAAAAAAGAAATGTAAACTGAATGAATGATTGACTGAAGGACTAAATGAAAGAGTGTATAAAAGAGTGATTGTGTTTGTTTTGCCGTTTTTCAGATTTCTTTGTCTTTTATACTATGAAAGAGAAAAGATATGCTAGGTGTCCTTGACTTTCTTGTCATTTCAGTCAACAACTGCAGAAAGCTACAGTGTTATTTACCTGGTTGTTTGTACGTTCTTTTTATCAATGATTTATCGTAGAATTTCCTATAAATCTGGGTTTTTCTTACACAAAGTTTTTTGAAATAACATTTTATTAAATTGGAAAACATTAAAGCAAATCCCCCTACTATTCTACAGCAGACATATTAATCAACTCTGTTGTGGTTCAACCATTAAGCACGATATTTATTGTTAGTCACACTGTTATGTCAAGTTTTTTTACCCAACTTAATTTGACATTTCTTTGTTTCAGTGTTAGACAAATTCAATTATGAAGAGTTACACAATTGAAGCCGTTAACGAAAATGGGCGTTCAAATCAAACTGCATTTCGTGCACTTCTTGATTTTTAATTCAGCATTCGATGTATTCAAATGTGTCAACATTCGGTGGAATTGTGCGTAAAATTCAGCAAACCGGGTCTGTAGAAACTATAGAAACAACTTTGCATGCGCGCCCAATTTATTCTGCAGAAACACTGCTGTTGTTTGCAATAGTGTAGCAGAAGAGCCTTCAACCTCCATTTGTTGTCGTGTCCAAGAATTTGGAACAAAGATTTGAAAGATTATAAAGTTCAATTGACATAAGAAAACTGTATGCCAAATGATTGGTTGAATAGGCAGAAGTGAATGATGACTTTACAAAGAAAAAAGTATTCAGCGACGAGTCTCACTTTTACCTCAGAGGATTCGTCACCAAGCAGAATGCCCGCGTTTAGGCAAACGAAAATTATCGAGTGCGTTTTATGCGCTGGCGGTATCATCGGGCGGGTTTTTTTCGAAAATGAGAACATGATAACGATCTTCTACTGCGATATGATAACAAGCTTCTTGTGGCCAGAAATTGAGGAAACAGACCTGGATGGTATGCCGTTCCAACTTGATGGTGCCAATTGCCACATAGCCAACGACGCAATGGCTCCTTTGTTCGAGAAATTCAATGGTCGTGTTATCCCATGTCGCGGAGATGTTAATTGGCCGCCACGATCATGTAATTTGACATCGTTGGACTTCTTTCTTTGGGTATGTTTAAAAGAAAAAATGTACGCCAGTAAGTCACGAATAATTCAAGAGATAAACGATGAGCTTATTTTGCATAATTATGTCTCATTACCACCCAGCCCACTGTTAGTTAATACATCGCGATTTTTTGAGTCCATTTGTAAGACTATAATCTCTTTGGAAGGAGGATTTTCACTTTTGGAATGTGTTAATATGTATGAAATTATTCTTTCTTTGAGTTGACAACACGAACTTATTTGACAATGAACATTACCTCAGACAAAAGTTTGTTATGAGCAGAGTGGTTAGGCCCTTTGTGATAAGACAATTCAATATATTACCCAGAGGTCAAACAATTCCCAAAGGGACCTATCTCAACTGCAAAATAAAACTTGCTTTTGCACTAATCCTTCTTTATGAGAGTAGAGATTGATATTGAGACTAATAGAGAAATCCAAAAGCTCTGCTTTTTTATAGCAAATAAAGGGCAGACGCTCATCTTGGGCAGAAGTCGATTAAAGGAATCGACATGCTTTAAACGAGGACAGTGACCTGTGAGCACCGCAATAGTGAAACTGATGTTCTATACGATTTAGAAAAAGAAGACTTTTATATCCCTATCAATGTTGCAAATACTCTCTTACTGCCAATGAAGTTGAGACTCTCTGCAAAATGGCCAGAAATCTCCTTTCTAATATTTAAATGTTGCTTAAAATACATATGTACATAATTAGTCATTACAACATTTCAGTCAGGATTACGACCTAGCTTCTCACACCACAGTTTTAAGTCGACTCCAAAAACAGATTTTCGACAAACTTTCCATGGCAATTTTATTTTTTACTCTCAGAGTTTTTGCCAGAAATCTGCTAAGAGGATGTAGCCAGTTTCATTTAGTTGGAGATGTCTGACCAGGATTTTTAGCCGAGGCATCACGCCTGATAAGCCAACACACTACCTACTAGCCTACGGTGACTTCAGTTTAAAATATCCAATCCTAAAACAACACTCTGTAGTTCAGGTCTAGACGTAACTAAGCGTAAATATTCTAATCAAAGGAAATACAATTTAAATCGCAAGTTCTATTTTGTTCATAGAAAGGGTGAGGAAAGATATGCTTTCAGAAGATTGTCGGTAAATACATACTAAAGAAGACATCAATCGTTCAAATTAAAACGCATTAAAACTTTAACTCACATCAGAAGATAAAAAAAAACACTTTTACTTTGTGTAATTCATCCCACATCCTTTTGCCCATTTTTATTATACTCCTTCTGTCAAAACTGTTTAATTACCAGTCTTGCAGTTACTTTGAAAATTCATTATCTGGTTCCACAGAATGATAATATTGGTTTCCCCCAAAGTGCTCTGTTCACATGCACTGACTGCAATATGGGCGGCTAAAAGTGTAATATAAAGGCGTGGTGTTGTCTTATCTTTTTTCGCCCTCAAAATAACATTTTTTTTGTGTTCTGCTTTGAAAACAATGTGACATGTAGAACGAGTTTTGTTTTTTTTAATATATGTAGCCCTTAGGAAGGGCGAAAATATTACTATGCTGGGTTTTCTTTTTTTTTGTTTTCAGTTTTCACTTTATTCTTTTTTTATTTTTACATCCCTTTTTATATGCTTTTTTATATACATTTTTTACACAATACCTTACAAATCAATGTGTATTCCATAGTTTACATATTTTACATCATAATAATTGTTGTGAAAAAAAAATGTATTGCATTTTCTACATCTTTTGTTTCTATTAATAAATGTCTGTAATTCGTATCTGTATGCAGTAAACAGCAAAAGTCTGGGTAGCCCAACAAATTTTAGCAATTTTATGAATTTTAAGCAATAATATGTAAAAATTATTCCTATTTTTTATATTTACTTTATTAATTTCTTTCTTTTTTATTGTAAAACAAAAACTTTTAACATTTTTCAGAAGCCGACAGAAAAATACGGAAAAGTTTCTGGTGATATCCCTTACAAAGATTCTAACTAGGATCTCCCTTAAGGTCAAGCACTTCATTTAACCTATTTGGAATTTAATGTACCAGTTTGTTTACCTTTTTCTGTAGATATTTTCCGCCATTCACTGAATTTGAATTTGTTCTTTAGAGTGTTTAAATACTCTCTCTTATTTATTATTTCCTCAATAAATTCCAATCTCAAAAAACGTTTTTTCTTAGCAATCACAGATGGAAAATTCACCATCGTAGCACTTGCTACCTGACCAAGTACCTGATTAGCTACAAAAACCTTAGATTTATAAAATTGAAATAAAGTAATAATAATAAGAGATTAAATTAATAAAGTAAAATCAAAAATAAAATCATAACGTATTCCTACTGTTAATAGATACAAATTATTATTACTATTTGTTAATTTATTTATATATTTTTTTTTTTTTTGGAATTCTAGATTCAATAAATAAGGAGATTTAAAAACAAAACATTGTTATTTGTACCAAAGATGCGATTGCAACTGCAAATTGAAAAGAAAAGTACAAAATCAATGTACACAATATGAAATGGGCTTAGAGCCACTTGTCATTGGAATTGAAGTTAAACGACCATAGACTTCGGAGCAGTTAACAGCTGACTCCAATTCTCATTGAAAAATCACCTTCAGCGATAAAGCCAATTTCGTGATGAATGACTACGTGTAGAAACAAAATTGTCGAATTTGGAACGATACGAATCCATGTGAGATCCAAGAATGCATTCCTGCACTGGTTTGTGCGGATTTTGGGCAAACTGGGTCGATCAAGATTTCCTGGAGGACGACATTGACTAGGCCATCACAGCAAACAGCGCTAACACTATGTTCGATGATTACTTACTTCTTTTGGCCTGAAATGATCACCAACGAAATGTAATTTCAACAGGACAGCGCTATGTGCTACACAGCTCATGCAACATTTGATATTCTGCATGAGCGTTTTTTTCGGGCAAGGTTATCATACGTGAAGGTGATGTGAACTGGTAACCGAGATGGTATGATTTAATCCCAATACAACGAATCCTCAATCTCATTTTCTTAACATCTTTAAGCGCTTTCTGTCTTTAGATTTAAGTAAAATAAAATTTCAAAATTCCACTATGTGTAGCACCATGTCTGAATTTAATCGCTGGTATGGGTTACGTTGACTTTGATGACCGCTGTGATTTGTGGCTTATTTGCATACACCTTCGACTTAAGAAAATCTTAAAAGAAAAAGTGTAACAGGATCAAATCGCTGTTTGACAATATCCAATGTGCCATGGGCTATGTGACTTGGAACCCTATGTCGTTGATGCCCAGATTATACAATTCAGGCCATCGAGGTATAGTGCATGCCGTCTACAGTGATGGCCTGTCAAAGAAATATGTAACGATGATGCCGCTAGCATGTATTGGATGATCTTGGACCTCATGTGAATTTGTATCGTGTCAAATTTGATAATTTTGATCTGGTAATGGGCCTTATCTCAGAAGATGTTTTTTAATGAAAATTACAGTCAACTGCAGAATTCACCACAGCCTATTTGGCGAACACATATACATAGTTGTATATTGTCGTACATGGTGATTTTTTACAAACAAACTGAAAAAATCACCGCTAATTTGACACATGTAGCTTCAATATGATGATCATAACTGATCACAGCTCAGAAGTCCTCTTTATTTCCTTATATTCGAGTTAAGTCCAAGAAGAAACGAAATCCATTCATTTTGCTTTCAAGTTTTGACTGTCAATGTACAAATAGTGTAACTGATATTTAAGTGTGCTTTGTTAAGAATATCTATTTATGTTTGCATCGACATATACAGCAATAGACAGGGAATGTAAAAATCCATTTACAAACAATCATGTGAATGTATATGAATCTTTTAATAACACACACGCTCACATTACATAGCACCTAAGCTCTAGATTTCAAATATTTCATGGTGTTAATAATCTCACTCGAGTGCCACTGGTCTCACAATGTTAGTTTGTTGTGGATCCTATTCCCATCAGACCCTATGATCTGTTATATTTCTTCAAGCATAACATTACATTGGTAAAAATAATGATAATATATATATATTGCTACGTTTTTACCTTTTAAAAACGTTAAAAATATGAGTTCGTAGATTGCAAATAAAATAAAAATAAATATGTGTTTAATTTTCAATCAATTCTTTATTATCTGCACAACTTTTGTGCCACTGTTCGAACTTATTCCACGTATACAATGATAACTTTCGCAATATGTGCTTATTCGTGATATTTCTCTGCTTACAACCTTTTTTGTAAGCAACAACAACACTTGTTAGTTATTCTTCTTTGCTCACAACCTTTTTTGTAAGCACAATATTAACAACTGTTTTCTTCACGCAACTTGTCTGCACACAAGTCTGACTGAATTACAACTCGATCTCGTATCTTCACACACCACTGGTTGAATTCTCAATCAATTCAACGCTACGTCGTCACACGACTAACTTAACTCGATATCCGAGAATCACGTGTCTTCATTCTAACTGAATCATCGTTGCTCGCTTTATCTTGCCTTTTATATCACTGGATCAACAGTGTGATGAATGCCCTTGAAGGATGATGACGACCTTCGGGAACAATCCAAAAATGTAAACAACTTGTTTCCATTTTTGTTGTTCGTGTATCTTGTTTACTTTCGTCCAGACAGAGTTGTTGTTGTTTTGTTTGTTTGTCTTTCCGCTATATTTTTTTATACACGGACGTTGTTGCTATATTTTTGTTTATTCATCGATCTTGTAAACAAACCTGTTATTTTTGTTGGTATATGTTTACTCATTCGTCGATCACGTGAACAACTGCATTGTTTTGTTTTTTGGAGCTTTTGTTTATCATTTTATGTGTGATCAAGTCCATTGTGTTGTTTTTGGAGCTTTTGCTTATTATTTTAACAACACCATTTCCATTTTCGTAACAATATATATTTGCACTTTCTTTTTTAAAACCTCTGTGTCTATGGTTTTCTTTGTGTGTATTTAAGCATTTTATTTTAATTTGTTTATATATGTGGTTGAAGGTGATTCAATTGATTGTAATATTGTATCATCCAAAAATACTTTCTATTTCAGTCGTCCCATTAATGATATTGTTATGAAAATGGAAATGGTGTTACATCGTTTAACATTAAAATTAAAAACAAAAGCTACAAAAACAAAAACAATGGACTTGTTTACATGATCAACAAATAAACAAAAATATAGCAACATCACCATTACATTTATAGAGATTTCGCGAAGGCGAAGCCATCCTCCATCAAGAGCATTCTTCAGACTGTTTACCTTGCGATATAAAAAGCAAAACAAAGCTGGCAAAGGAGTCAGCAAAAATTCAGTCAGTCTTGTGTGAAGGCGCATTGCGTGTGAAGAGAATAATTGTGGTTGGAAGATATACGCTATAAAGATCGGTCGAACAATTGTTATTGTTTACCCAAACGTGTGTAAAGCAAAATAAGAAACAAAGCATTGTTTTTGTTTACATCAAGTTGTGAACAGTGGTACACAGAATTGTGCGAACAACAAAGAAATTAATTAAAACTGAACACCAATTTATTTTAATTTTTACTGCAATCTACAAGCTCATATTTCAAACAATATAAACACAATATAAACACAATAAACGCAATGCCCTTAAAATAATCATTTCCATAGACACCCATGTGTTCTTTTTTGTGTTTGCTGTGTAGCGTTTATAGCATAATAAATGGGGTTATTTTGTTAACATAGTGGTACATTATTGAATTGAAATTCTCTTCATTGAAAAACAATTTGAAACAACAATACTAACAATATTTACTAACAATATATACGAAGTTATAGAAATGACACAGGGACTTTATAATTATGTATCACAGTAAAATTGCTCCACTTGCCATTAAGGACTTAAATATAAAAAAAAGTAAGAAACCGTATTAAATTTATAAATTCAAGACTCAATCAAATAAATGGTAAGTCAGTCAGGATTACAACCTAACTTGTCACACCACTTATGTTGTGTGAAATAAATTAATTTTATACACGAGTTTCAGAACCCTTGAAACTTTTCATGACAATTTTATTTACTCTCACAGTTTTTGCGAGAAATCTGCTGAGAGGAAGTCGCCGAAGAAAAATTTTGTCTTATTTCGTTTCGTTGGAGATGTCTGAGCTGTGATTTAAACGACGAACTGTAGTGTAATAAGGCAACACACTACTTACTAGACTACAGCGACATCGTCAGTTAGCTTAATTCCTTTAAATGATAAGTAAACAAAAAATTTTAATTCACTGTAGCATTTAAAAAAATTTGGTGTTTTATACCCGTAGGTTAGGTTGGGTTAGCGGATAGCTTGCAGTCCACAGGCAAGTTCCCTAGGTAAGCTCCCTTGTCATGATCCGTTAGTGGTGGCTTTGTTATATAAGAAAAATTAATAAACTAAGGTCATAAAAAATTATTGATAAAAATTTTTGTACGTTAAATATATAAATCACAGAGAATATAAATAAGTTTTCAATATTTAGTAGTACAGGTTGAGCAAGCTTCGGATTACTCTCTGTCCATCGGGTTTTTTTCCAAATATTTTCAACCAGAAATATTAAACTGGCTTTCATCTGGACAGGACAGGACAACCTTCCAAAATGAAATTGTATCATCAAAGCAACAATCAGCAGACTGCAATCGATAATTTTTATTTCCTTTTTTAATTGATTCTTGCGTGTGGTGCTGGAATTAAAATTATTCGGCGTATTGTATCGACATTATAGCTGGTGGTAAAATGTTTGCAACCACTTTTCACAATTTCAGGGCATTTGTCTTGGATTGATCTTGATCTGGTTGACGATCCTCTTTTCTTGCCCCTTATTTTTCATAGTACTTCACAATGGACCATTTTTATTGTGACCCGAACTTCTTACTGAAGTCGCCTTAGTCTAGTAGGTAGTGTGTTGGCTTATTAGACGCGAGGCCACGGTTCAAACCCCAGTTCAGACATCTCCAACAAAAGGACGAAATATGAAAAAATATTTCTTTGGTGACTTCCTCTTAGCAGATTTATGGCAAAAACTCTGAGAGTAAATAAAATTGTCATGAAAAGTTTGACAAAAATCTGTTGTTCACAGTCGACTTTAAACTGTAGGTACCGCCACTCATGTTAAAAATTAACACACACAACATAAGTGGTGTGAGAAGCTAGATGGTAACATAGTACATATGTAGACTATATTCAGTCAATGCAAAAATTGCCTTCTTTAAATTTTCTTTGCGACTGTTATACATCGTATACAGATGGAAAACAAATTTAAATTTTAAATGCGTGCAAATGCTGGCACGTATGCATTGATATTGAAAATAAATTATTCTGCGTTGCCAAGACACATTCTCCTTTGGAATGTTCTTGTACCAGTAGCCGAGTACAAATGCAACTGTATTATTTGCCGAAACTAAAGACAAAAAAGCAAAACCTATAAATGAAGCAATGGAAGACTGACTGAATATTCAAATTACATTTCCTATTTTTCAATTGAACAAATTCCTGGAATCTTTCCATTTGCATCGATAGATTAAAAGCAAATGTTCGTTTATGTTCTCCTATCTTGGAACTTAAATTGAAAAATAAATATTTGGTTGGGGCAACAATAACATTCTCGTTTTATGCAATGACACAAAGTTCATCTGGGTATCAATTCAATATTTTTGTTGAAATTTAAGATAACGCTTATGTTATTGAATGTAATTATGAAAAGTATGACGCGAAAGTCATGCATTTTGAAGGTTCTAGTATACGGAGTAAAACGGCCACCATCCTATATCAGGATGACAGCATTACACCCTTCACTTGCGAAATACCGCCTGAAATACTGTTAGAAGTTTACTACAGTGTATTCCACAACATATTCATTCATCATATGTTCAAATTGATTTATTTTGAATACGCCAATTTCTTCAACATTTCTGTTGAATTCGCAACCCAAATGTCTTCTTCGAACATTATTGAAAAATCAGCCAACACATACCATAAAACCTTCGTAAAACAGCACCGTTCAAACCCACCATTAATAAGGCCACGCCATTGACAAGGAGCTTACCTTACACTACGTAACGCAGCTGGCCATTTGGGACACCGAGTGAACTTGCTTATGAACCCGCTATCCACGCCAATAAAACTGTTCGCCTTTTAAAGCAAACGTATTAGTCACCCCATATTCGACCTACTCGTAGGAATTGAAGTACTGCTCAGTCAGTGAGCAAATCGATTAAAACAAATAGTAGCCGGAAGGAGCCAAGTATGGTGAATACGTAGTGTGTGGTAGTAGCACCCAACCTAATGTTTTGATTGTATCCTGAAGCGATATTGCTTTATAGCAGGTGCATTCTCTTGATGCAAAATACCTTGCCGTGTCTTATGATCCATTCTGTCGTTTTTCGAACAACGCTTGGTTTGAATTGATAATTTGTTGCCGGCAGCGATCTGTATTCATGGTTTTACAAGGTTCTAGGAGTTTCAGCAAGGAAAAGAACTTCAACAACACCGACATTAAAGTCTTCCTTCAAGGGTTAACTCAGAAACTATCTGTAGACAAGGATGTTTCTTTGCTAATATCCGTGAAAATTGTTACCATCGCGTTAATTATGATGAAAAAACATGGCATCCAATACTCTTGTCTACTATGACATACATGATGGGATTTAATGTGGATCCCCACATCTTTCGAGTCCTGCCAGACACACAGCGTTGTATTCTTGCGGAATCGATCTGGTTTTGCAGACAAAGTTGATGGTTGCCTCGTATTAATCCATAACTTTTCTGTTTAGGATTATTAAAATAAATACCTTTTCCATCGTCTATAACAATTCGAGGCAGAACTGATTTTCTATCGTGTTTTTGAAGACAATTTTCTCAAGAGATTTTTTGGTTTTCCATCTATCATTCAATTCATGTAACATCCATTTTCCAGACTTTTGAATCTTTCCCATGACTTTTAAATGATAAGAAATTGTTTGTTCTGCAGCACTTAACATTTCTGCCAAATGGTTTTGTTCTCTTCCATCATGCCTCACGTCATCTTCAAAGTTGTTTTGATGGTTTTCCGGGTTTTTCACATCAAAATCATTATCTCCGAACCGTTCTCTGCACGTTGCTTCTGATAGAGCATGACCACCATATGACTTGACAAGGATTCGATGCGATTCTCCAGCTCTTTTCTGCAAATGAAAACAAAAATTTAATGCTGTCCGCATGTGGTACAAAATTCGCCATTTCTATGAAAACATTTGTATTTTGACGCTTATTTCTCACCAGTACAGTAACGGTAATTATAGTTTTTAATAAGGGTAACTGGGATGATACGATTATGACCGAATTGTGTAGGATCAATTATGGATCGTTTAGTTTGGTTTACTAAACTATGTATTCTATTACTATGTATTCTTATAAAAATGACGAATCGAATGCCAAAAATAACAATTTAGTCCAGATTAAGATTTCGCTAAGGAAAATCTATTCTAATTTCTAATTGCGCTTTGAAAACAAGTTATACAAGGTAGGAATTAATCGATTCTGAAAGTACAAATTAAAATAGGCTGAGTATTTGTACAAGAAATTATTCTAAACTTCTTCACACATATTCTTTCAAAGCCAATTTAATTCTAAACTTTAAGTAGAAATACCATCAAATTTATGTGTGTGTAAGAATGTATGTCTGTTCGTATGTGTGTAAAACAATTTTTGTTGATTTATGCTTCAAACTTTTTTATTTTTAGGGCAACCTTGTTGACCGAGAATGTTAGGTAATTGGAATTGATTGGAATTTTCTATGGTTTTCCTCTTTTATTTCTTTCCTACTTTCAGTTGCCAAAACTCTTGTTTTATGAAATTGAAAGGCAATAAATTTAGTTTCAATGTGATTCTTAATTTGCAATTTAAAATAAATTTGTAATCAATAAGCAGTAATTACAATGATGCTACCACAGAGACATTCGTTTGAAACTAATCCTCTTACTATAGGGATATTCTATAATTTTAAAGACAACAAACAGTTCGCTAAAAACTGATTAAAAAAAATCACTCGGTAATGCGATAAATGTTAACGATTTTTATTGATAAGTATCCGATATTCCCTTTAACATTAGAGAGCAGTGCAATAATTGCAACGTCTATGTAAAAAACAATGACTCGCTAATAGTCACACGATATATGACTTCCATATGTACCCAGCAAAATCAAGTTTAAAGTGTTAGGCATTCTAATACATTCAAACAAAACTTATATGCATATCGCGTTATGGTGAATATTTTCTCTTGAATTTTTTTTAAATAAAACAAGATGTATGTCATCGAAATTTTTCAATCGTTTGAAGACCTTTGATGCCATTATGTATAGAAATGCCCGCAACGGCTTCTCTGGATAGAGCGCTGTGATTTGCGGGTTATTCGCATACATCTGCGACTTAACAAAACCACACAAGAAAAAGTATAATGAAGTCGAATTCTACGACCTCGGCTGCCAGTTTACATCACCTCCACTTGAGATGAGCATGCCGTCATATCGCACATGAAAAATATCCAATGTGACATGGGCTATGTGGC
The DNA here is from genome assembly GCA_927399465.1 of Sarcophaga caerulescens. Classification (NCBI taxonomy): domain Eukaryota; kingdom Metazoa; phylum Arthropoda; class Insecta; order Diptera; family Sarcophagidae; genus Sarcophaga; species Sarcophaga caerulescens. The sequence continues at coordinate 70,302,155 of OV656873.1, forward strand.
ACTTAGCGCCGTTCTGTGCGAACTGCATATCATTGCTTTCTCATTCAAATCAGACCAAAAGAAGTTGTGGCCTTAAGTCAGGCCGACCCAAACTGCTTGCCGTTGACAGCTAAAGCAAGGCCAAAGTCATTCTCAAAGGAATACGGACCGATGACGCCGTCCGCTTCAAATTCACATCAAGCAGTGACTTTTTCAGAATACATTAGACGCTTTTGAATCTCATGTGGATTGGTATTGTCTCCAAATAGAATGGCTCATGTAGTCATTCATACAGAAATAGGACTCAAAGATGCAGACGATTTCTGGATGAAAATAAGGGTCAGCTTCAGAGCTCATTCACGTCGTTGTCTATGGTCGTTTACCTTAGATCAGTTGAATTTTGCACGGGTGCAACCCGTACACTCTCACGGACAACGGCGAGGTTTTCGGCATATCTAACGTTTCGTCAATCGTTTCGTCAATCATTTCATCGATCGTTTACTGAACCTGTGGACTCGAATTATCTAATACGATGTTATGGTGATTCCGGTGAAAAAAAATGGACGAAGTGCGCAGTACATTCTTTGAATAAAGTAATAATATTGAATTTTATTATTCGCATTTTTTATTCAATGCTATATCCATCCACGGTGGTTTAGCAAAGCTCACTAAATAGATGACAACTAAGATGACAGATGTAGCCTCAACATGGTGCCGTTGTCAATTGTCAAAGTTTTGAGACCTAGTATTTATAATATAGTTTCTTCGAACTCACCAGAGATTCTGTGTAACTAAGGTTATAGCAAAAATTTACTCTAAAGTAGAAATCGATGTATGTATAAAGTGAAGTCAGGCCCAAGACGACTTTTTGTGTTATGACCTCTGTTGGCCACTTGGGTGTAACAGTCTTAGCAAATTTTACAAGATCTTTAACATGTGCTATAAAATTACCTGCAAGTAAATCCATTCTGCTATTATCGAAGCTGATTCACTTTTTGAAATGGTCGAGCCCAAAAACGCAGTCACAATATTTCTGCTTCTTACATACACACATAATTGGTCATTACAACCTTTCAGTCAGGATTACGACATAGTTTCTCACACCACTTGTGTTGTATGTGTTATTTTTATACAGTTTAATATCGATTCCGAATGACACATTTTTTGAGAAACTTTTCATTGCAATTTTTATTTACTCTGAGAGGAATTCGGCGAAGAAACGAAGATATATTTTTTTATATCTCATTTTGATCGAAATGTCTGACCTGGGATTTGAATAGTGGCCTTGTGCCTAATAAGCCAACACACAACACTACGTCGACTTCGACATCTTTCATTTCCATACAAAAAAAAAACGTCGAAAGCTTTATTAAGGTATTCCTGATTTTGATTGCGTTTTAGTACTTTTATTGATCTTAGTTTTTAGGGTTTGCACATTTGTTATTATTTAATTTCAAACTAAAAATTCAATAATTAAAATCATTTAAAAAAATTGTTATTTGACGTTCATTTTATAACACGGATATTGTTTTGCATACTCTCATCCATTATCTTAAAAGTCCTGACTGACTTCATCCTATATTTGGATGACGAAAATAAAACCGAGTGCATTATGTTATGGTGGGATAACTAATTAGCCTAAAATTACCCAAAAGTTTAAGGCAAATTAGCGAATTATAGTTACAATAAACATTTTTACGTGTTTACTTTATTGACCATTACAACTCTTTAGTTAAGATTACAAACTAGATTTTCACATTGCCCACTCCATGTGTTTTAATTTTTGTTCATAACTGGTAGCATTTACAGTTTAATGCTATTTTCGAACGATAGATTTGAACGGAAGTTAGACCTGAAGTTTGAATACTGAGCCCTTGTCCAGTAAGCCAGGGAACTTGAAAATGTTAAATCATTTGAATTGAAAGGCATTTTAGAAATTTGTTATAATTTTAAAATATTTCTCAAAATTATTTGCTTTTTTAAACGGTATTTCATGTACTTTAGTTTTTAATATTGAGCGCAGTTAACATGTAAATTTCTAATCATAGAAACAATGACGTTAAATGCCAGTCATAAACAAATATTTTTCTTATAGTCAATACCCGTTGTTGCTATTAAAATGCATTGTTGATGTGACAATACCCACACATGTAATAATATGAACAAAAGTTTAAGCTGAACATCGATGTGTAAATGACATTTACGCTTTACGGTGATGAATTATTTTTCCTATACACTTAAGCTATATATTACGACTGTCTAATGGATAATTATCGGACAGACACAAATTAATTTATAGCCAGTGTGTTACGTTACGGTCTGTTTAACTTGTTCTTCTTCCGAAAAACATCACACAACACACACATATGTAGTAGTCGCATGAGGCTGTGTGATGAAAGCATAAATGAGTGACCATTAATGTTTATTTACACTTTTGAATTGCAGCTTTTACACAATTTTGTTTTCAAATTTCCACTGTGTGTGTGTATTTTCATTGTACCATATACCCCAATGCCACACATGTATTGTATTAAGCTGTCGAATTTATTAAAATAAACATTTACAGTGAATATCAGCAGCAATCGTACAGCAAAGATAAAGGGAAGTGCAATTCAACATAATTTGAAAGAATAATTATTGAAGCAGTGGAACGAGCAATACGAGTAAGTCATTCAATAATAAGAAAAAGCGGAATCCAGCAGCTTTTTATATTGCAAATATAGTTATAAAACAGTCACCAGGATTCTGAAATGTTGTTGAGTTATTAACAAGCCTGTCACCCGGCTCTATAATATATCGACAGATAGTCGTAGATCATATCTTAACAATATTGACTATTTCCTTCTTACTTTCTTGTTTGAAAATAACTTTTCGCCTCTCCAAAACAGATTGCATTAACCCTCTGCAACTGACGTGACTTTTTTTAACTATTTTGCTGACGTGGTAGTCCACCAGACACCTTATTGACGGCTTATATTTTCTAAGATCCGTTTTTTTTAGCCTACTGAAATTATTTTAGTTTTTAGTTTAAGGGTATATGTTTTTATTTATGGCAATATTTTTTTGAATTCAAAAATACAATATATGTTAAGCAGTAATTATTGACAGAGTACATATTGGCCCTCAAAAATTTATATCTACACAAAAACAACAAAAAGTTATTTCATTTCATATTTTTTTTAATAAATGTTTTACATTTATTTTTTTAACACTTAAATTAAGCAGTCTTTAAAAAAATGGACAAATTCAATGGTTAAAAAAAAATATTTCATGTTAAACATTGGACACAAATTAGTCCTGAAAACTTATGTCTATACAAAAGCAACAAAAAAATACTCCATATTTTTTCATGACCAGTACCGTCTGTGGTGAATATTGTACTAAGATCTGCATTATTGCACTTAAAAACTGAAGTATAGTACAATAATCCTATGAACGCCCTCATTTCTGTTACATATGTATCTAAAAGCTCTACCTTTGTAGTATCTTTGAATTGTGCCCGGTAGCTACTGAGCTTTTGGTTAGTATGTTGCACCAAACTTTCAATCATGGATATGTCAAATAGTTTAAACCTAAGGTTCAAATATCCTTCAAAATTTGAAGTATGCAGACGACTGGGTAAACTGATTATGTTGTGGGCAGTGGTACGAGGTGTTCTTGGACGTTCATTTTTACTCCACATATATTCTTTCTTTGTAAAATTCGTCTGATGGTTTCTCACGCACTTCTTCAGAGGTAGAAAAGTCACATAGTTCTTGATCTTCTTCATCAATTGAAATTTCGCTGTCACTTAAAAGTTCAGTTTCTAGCTCAAAATTCGGGTCAATGTCTTCGCCATCGACATCGCTGAACTCGTGCTCGCTTTCTTCCTCCAACCACTGCAGTATTTGCTCCTCACGACTTTTAAAAGTACCAGATGATGTTCTTTTAGAACTTTGAGGCTATTCACTTCTGTTTAATTGATCCATCGAAACAAGACTAACAAGAAATATAAGATATCAAAACAATTTTACTGACGTGTTGTTTAGGAGACACTATAAAAATATAACAAAAATACTGAGGTGGTTGTCTCTCAGACACCTACTTTAATACTGACGTGGTTGTCTCGTAGACACTTTTCCGCGTAAAACGACGCGTGCGCTCACCTCGATCGTTTTCAACACACTAATCTACGCATGAGTACGTAATAAGAAGGTACTGAGAAAGCCGGAGTCGATGTTTGTAAAATAAGGGCGCAAAAAGCTTTTTTCTGGTTTTTGGTGTCTGCTAGACTACCACGTCAGTCACAGAGGGTTAAGATCTACAGGAATTGTAATACATCGAAGATAAAAGTGAATGTGAGTTCGATGTCAGAGGAATATAAAAGAGTATTCCTAACTCTTTGACGACCATAGGCAAGTATGCTTGCCCGGGGGTTTTTGGCTTATATATTTGTCCAGGTTACAGATAGAGCAAATATGTGTTTTATAGAAGAAGATTGGGGCAATAAAAATGTAGTTAAGTGCAAAACCCTATCTGGCTCCACTTGAACTCTACGAGGCTCCAAATTTAGCCAAATAATGGTCTTTCTACCGAGGGCTACTACAGGGTAAAGATAGGGCACAAGGGGATGGGAGTCAATTATGTTTTGAATTTAGCCTTTGTCTATCAAAAAATATAATGAACAATTTTGGACAAACTCCAAACTGCCTAAAAATAGTCATTTTATGTTTGGCAATTATGTTTGCCTATGGGTTGAAGCGAAAATTATCATTCCTAAAACACTCTAGAATTAAAACCTCCAAATTGTCATTAAATTTGAGCGTTTCTTTAAGCGCGTCTGTGTTTAGTATTTTGCATTCACATATGGAGGAAATTACAGCCAATCTTCAATATTGCGACAACAGTAAGGCTGATGTTACTGACCGTGGCTACAAAATTCGTCCAATTATAGAGCACATTAACAAGGCTATGCCTGACCCATATACATTTTCCAAAAAAAACTCTCAATTGATGAACATATGGTAAAGTTTAAGGGACATAATGCCATAAAACAGTATAAGAAGGACAAACCTATTTCATGGGGATTCAAACTATGGTGCTTATGTGAGTCAGAAACTGGATACTTGTATAATATTGACATTTACACCGTTTACACCATTTGTTGTTCTTGCCGAAGCTGTCGTCCTGCAGTTATGTAAGCGACTGGAAAAAAAGTGGTTGAAGTTTACTTTGATAATTTCTTTACAAGTCTAAACTTTATGCACATTCTCCAGCAAAATGAAATAATGGCATGTGGAACTATTCGATGTCCATAGTAGAAAGCACATACCGATGAATTTTCCGGCGGATAAAGAAATGAAAAGAGGGGACATAAGTTACTTCATGTCAGAAAACATTTCCGCCGTCAAATGGATGGACAATCGTGGTGTCTACCTCACCTCAAATTTTATTGACCCAACAGAGGTAATCAAGGTCAAGCGACGTGTTGCTGGACAAGCTAATAAAATAGATATTGATTGCCCTCTGATTATACAGCACTACGACAAAGGAATGGGAGGCGTTGATCTAATGCACCAAAAGAAAGTTTATTATGAGTACTATCGCAGAAGTAAGTGGCGTTTTTATTTACGATTGTTCTTCGACCTATTTGAGCTATGTGTCCATAATAATTATCCTAATATATTATATTATAATATATATTATAAATCTTTCTGTAAGTCTGTTTGTTTGTTTGTTGGTTTGTTTGTTAGCCAATCACGCCTGAACTCCTGGACCGATTTTCTTGAAATTTGGGATATAGATCGAGCTTTTGTCGGTGCAGGTTATAGGCTATAAATCTGTTAAAAAAATTTACCAAAAGGGGAGAAAAAATGGGACAAAGGGAGAAAAAATTGGCAAAAATTAGTACTTTTATGCATAAATGCTGTATTTTATCTGTTTTAAAGGTATTTTTTTACGGTTTAGCTTGGTTAAGTTTCCCAAATAGCTATTGGAGGTGTTCCGTTTATAGAGTTGGACCAAAAGGGGTCCAAAAAGGGGAAAGGGGCGAAAAACGGGCAAATTGAGTGCATTTATATTTAGGACTTAGAGTATTCAAAAAACTGGGTTGTTTGTTAAACCGGTTTCCGAATAATTTGAATTTTTTAAGAAACCGGTTTCAAAACCGGTTTCGAAACCGATAAACCGGTTTTTTATTTATTGTTACTTTTAATGCAAAAATGACCCAATAATAATTTTTTTTTAAATTTAAAGAAAAATTTATGCAATAGAGTGTCCTGACCCAATAATAATTTTTTTTAAATTTAAAGAAAAATTTATGCAATAGGGTGTCCTATGGCCTTTTTTGTAGAAATACCTCCCAAACGATGCCTGTCTTAAATTTAAAAACATTTTTCGTTTTTTAAATTAATCCAAACTACTACCCCGCAACGCCGGGTACAATCTGCTAGTATAATATATAAGAAACTCATATTGGTTAACAGTTCCTCAATCAATGTGACTTCAATTGAATTTCGAGCAGCTTTAGCCAAAGAACTGATAAGTTGCTTCGCATCAACCAAACTTTGAACTCATTTTATAAGTAAGCCCAAATCTCTTCATAAAATGGAAAAGAGTGAATGTTGGAAACGCTGCTGTCATTGTGCTTCCTATAAAAATATAGTCGCACAAATGTTTTTTTCGTTCAATGCAACGTGTTTCTTTGTTTCACTACATCCCGTGATTGCTTTGGAAATATCACGAACAACACTAATTATAAATTTTTAAGATTTATTGTATTTTACTTTATATTTTTAATAAAAAAAAGCTGTTTTAAAATCATGTCTAAAAATTAATAATTTGGGATAAAAAGATTGCTTTCAACTCATAGGCAACTATATTCGCCAAGCGAAATGGGGGACTTAGAGGATACCCAGGAGGGATTATTAAAATAAAACAAAAGGTTAAATCGCTTCAGCCGAAAATATTTGGTCGTCAAAGGGCTAAAGGATCGTCAAGAAGCCTTAAATGGCCTTCACACAATTTTCATTCACTTTATAAATTGCCGGGAATCTCTAAATGAAAGAGTCAGTCAACCATACTTCAACCTCGCCTGTGTGCATAGTGTGGTGAACGATTCTTGTTGAAAGTTAAAATCAGAAATTTTTTTTATCCATGACGTAAAAAATTCTTAATGAACACTTTCTACAAATAAATCGTCGTCTGTAGACTGCAATTATTTTCGGTAGTAATTTAAAAAAAGGCTGTTCATTTTTACGCTTAAATAAATAATCAACCGTGCAGTTAATAAGTTAAAGTTGTATCACGTATGACTTCGTTATTATAGTTAGTGTTCCAATATTATTATTATAGCCTAAATTCTGTATATAGTATATTTTCAATCATAAAAGAACAATTAACGAACGGAATGTAATAATCCTTTTTGAGTTTGACTATATTTAATTATAACTATATTTAATATTTCAATTATATTTAGATTAAAATAAATCCCAGCAGAAGTAAATGCTATTAGAAGTTGTTTTTAAGATATTTTTTTCTTCTCGTTTATTTATCTATAAAATTAAAGTGTTTAATTCTCTCTTTGGAAATGAGCTAATTAAGTTTAAATTAAATGAATTTTATCTTTTGTAAAGTATTAATTCAATAAGTATATAGTGAATTCAAAATGAATAGTCTTGTAAATTCTCTCAAAAAGTCGACTCCGAACGACAGAGTTTTGAGAAGTTTTTCATGGCAATTTGTGTTTTTGCCAGAAGACTGCTGATAGGAAGTCACCGAAGAAATATTTTTCCATATTATGTTTGTTCGAGATATCTGAGCTACACTACCTATTAAACTGCGGCGACATCAATTGTTATTATAAGTTCTAATATAAAATTATACCTTCGGCGGAAGCTTGTCTTTGGAAGCCCTAACTTCAGATTGCGCGATATTGAGTAGTTCGACTCACTGACCAGTATCCTGTTAGATGAATATTTACATTAGATTATCATACTGTATCTTTCGACTACTGATTTTTTAAGAACTATAGGAAAATTTTTAAATAAAAAACACATAAAATTCAGAAAAATGCATGAAATCTTTATTTGAATCGATAGTACAGTCCATATAATTTAATGTTTGAAGATTATTTCATGCAAATGTTGACCGCGACTGCGCCTCCATCCATCCAGTAGTACATCCGCTTAGTACAATTTTGGCATACTCTTTCCAACATTTCGGCCGGTATCTCAAAAATAAATGTTTCAATGTTGTCTTCCAATGCGTCAATTGAATCGGGCTTGTCTGTATAGACATGAGCTCTAACATAGCCCCACAAAAAATAGTCTAAAGGCGTTAAATCGCACGATCTAGGCGGCCAATTGACCGGTCCCGAACGTGAAATAAAATATTCACCGAACTCGCCTCTCAATAAGTCCATTGTTACGCGTGCTGTGTGGCATGAGGCACCGTCTTGTTGAAACCACATGTCATGTAAGTCAAGCTCTTGCATTTTGGGCAAAAAAAAAGTAAAAAAGTAAACTGACCATAAAATGGAAGAAACGCGCGATGAACTTTCTTAACAGAGCACGCACTTTGATAATAAAATTCAATGATTTGCAAGCGTTGTTCGTTTGTAAGACGATTCATGGTTAAATTATAGACCAAACTGAAGATGTTTGACAGCGAAACAAAACACAAAACGTGCGCGAGCGGTTTAAACCAGTGTTGCCAAAAAGATAATAGCTAAAAAATCACCCTTTATAATGAGTGTAGGGAGAAAGGTGTAGGTAATCGATTTACGTGAGGAATGTAACTGGTTAAGCTACAACATCCAGCTGAAAATCACAACAACGCCTACACAATTTTCGGCATCAAATTATTTTTCAAGGTGCTGCATTAAAAAAATTCAGAAACAATAAATTTTTTTCTTTTCTTAATTAAAACACTGTTTCAAATTATTGGACTCCATGCTCGGTGCAGTGAAACATATTAGAGTCTTTAATGGGTATCAACCTATGAAGCTCACACTAATAGACTAACAACGTGCTACTCTATCAGGGCACTCAAAAATAATAAAATACCACACAGTTTAGGGTTAAAAGTTTCGTATACATATTTTATTCTCAATACAATGATTAAAACTGGTATGCAACACTCTGTTAGTCACTGTATTTGTTCGGTATGACTTCATGGGCATTGATGCAAACGTTATGTATGCTGTATTGTTCTGTAGTGTATTTGCGCACAGTGCAACAGCTGAATATACATACATAAAAAACATAAAGTGCAACAACAACATAAATTGCAACATTGAAGAGGTGGTCGTAATGCTGTTCCATTTGTAATAATTAACATAAAACTACCAAAGGGTAAGATTATAACAAAGTCAACACACTGAGTGCGGGTGTTCGGGAATTTGAATTAGTATCAGAGAGCAAGTATGTGCAGAGGTGTGATATTTTTGTTGCAGTTGCTTTATCTTCACATGCATCTAAAAGTTATTAATTTTTGAATAATTTTTTACACATTTTCTATTTTGTGAAATATCCTCTACGAGGGTAGGATTATCTTTAAATTGCTCGCTTTTAACTGACTAACATTGCATGTTCGGTATTGCATTCTGTAAAAATTTAAAAAAACTGTATTCTTTAGTTTGAGTTTTACATGCACTAAGACTTCGCGTGCTCATTATGCCATATTTTTTGCAGTAAAAACTGATTGAAAGTAAGGCCGCGCTTAACAAAAACTAACGTTATTTTACTCCATCATTTTCATTTTTGTTAAAGAAATTTAATAAATTTCAATGTGTCCGTACGAACATGAAAGATATCAAAGATTTCGATGCCTACTGTTCACACGAGTGAACAAACTGATCATTCCCAATCCTGACAACAAAAACATCTTTAACAAATAAAAACAATACTAACACCAACACACATCCATATTCACCATACACATCAACATTCATCATACACATCACATTCACAACATTCACATACAGAAACATCACCAACATAATGGTTGAAACATCATTTTCGTTTACTTAGATCAGTTGCTTAACGATCATAGAACAATCCACAAACCCTACGCGAGCTGATTATCGATCTCCGAGCAATACTGAACCCAACAATCCCTACTAAAATATTATTAATTTAAATAAAATATAAAACTGGTGAACATAATTGTGAACATTAACAGATTTCAAATGAGAATTGTGAGTTACATATAAATTGTAAAGAAATCAAATACATATTGTGAAACTTATACATCTATTGAAATTGTGAACGATTGCGAACAATTTACATATATTATAGAGTAAATAAAATACGTTTTATAACGTTTAAAAAATATATATATACATAAAACATTAATACACTCATCATTTACATACATATATACAAATAATATAGAAAAGGTTTGTGTATCCTATTATATTATTTATACACCCCGCCCCCTCTTACCCAAACAGTAAAACTAACCCTACCCTATAACCCGTCTGTTCACCTACACTGAGAAAATTAAAAGCTTTAAAATCAAAGAAAAAATGTCTTTGTAAAATTGTAACGAAAATATCTTTGTTAGAAGGAGAAAATCCTTGCATCAATGATTTATTCTTTAAACAAGCAAATGGTGCGTCTTCAACACAAACGACTAAAATTCTTTGAAACTTAATCAAAGAAATTATCTTTTCCGTAAAGATAAAATACTTGCCACAACGATTAATTTCTTTGCTAATAAGGGATTGCAAACGTATTTAAAATTAAAGACTTTTCTTTGTTTTTTTTAAAGCTAAGCATCCTTGCTACAAAGACAAAGTCTGTAACTTTAAAGAATTTTGTCTTCAATGCATAAGTGAAAATGTTTGCTTGTTCACACATGTTTGCTTGTAACGGTAAACAAGAGAGGTTAAAAAAAATAAAGATAAAGTGTTTATCTTTAAAGAATTTAGTCTTCAAAGTTAAATTTGTATACGAATGCATAACGAAACAAGTGTAGCCGATTGATTACAATATATGAAAAAAATAAAAAGAATTGTTTTCGTGGTTGTCATTAATTGTAAGTCAGTCGATAGGAACGCTCAATTGTGCATGTGCGCATTGTCTTTGTCTTTTTTTCTGTCAAGTGATTTAATATGTAATTTTAATATAAATTGAAGTGTTGTGTTTTTTTAAATATATTATAATAACAATATAAAAAAAAAAAATAAAAAAACGCTCAATCGTCGTGGCAGCGCTTGACCTTTGTCAAGAAATGGAAGCTGAACTTGAAAGTTTACTCCGTGAGTGGGGCATCGATGATGAAGGAATTTTTTCGGAAAGCGGTATTTTTTCGATCAATGTATTAAAAATGATGCGATCCTGTGACATTAATGAAATTTTCATAAACCGATGTGACATAAACCGCAAAATTATATTTCGCTACCACTTACAAAAGTGGCGTTTACAAAATAATGTAAGTATAGGGTGATTGTTTATTAATTATTTATTTGTTAACTTTCGTGGCGTAATAATAATTTTTTCTGTTTTTCTTCAGTTTGATGCAATATCTTGCTGCGGTTGCGACAAAACAGTGACAAATAGCAGCTCAACAATTTCTGATTGGTTGCAAAATGATTGTGAGTCAACATTTGATTTAAAAGAAGTGCTTTCAACATCAGTTGCTAGACAAGATGTGCTACAAAAATATTAATCAAAATTCAACCTAAACGAACAAGATCAGTCGGCAATTTCACGAATTATTGTCGATTACTTCATACTCAAAAATATCAAAATGCAGCCGAGGCACATGTCCATAGTGGCATTATTTCCAACTGAAGTTGAATCAACTTACTATATACCCAGACAAAATAAAAAAAAAACCATCTGGAAAAATATATGACAGGTACTTCAATTGTTATAAAACCCAGAACAATTTATTTTTGGTGGTTCAAGAAATGAATACAGTATTTTTGGAAAAATTTCAGGTACACAAAATTATAAATGTATATAGCTCTTATCACATTAAAAATATTGAAGTATTCAGATACCCACGTCAGGAGTTAATATTAAACTCATCGTGTGAAAAAGTTGTTAGATTTTAATTAATTAATTAAAGTTACGCTGTATATGAACTATGTATTTTTTATTTTTATTGTATTAAACTTAAATAAAAAAATGTATTATAACTCTAAGTAAAGTTATACTGTATATGAACTATTTTTTTTATTACATTAAACTGAAATAAAAAAATTTTATAAAAATGCTGTGTTTGGTTTGATTAAATATTTAATTTTGCAGAAAAATTTTAATTTTTTAAAACATTTCTATAGCAGATTTCAAAGAAAATTACCTTTGCTTCTACATATCAGTCTTTAGTATTTCAAAGAATTATTTCGTTGAATTCTTTGTTACAATGAAAATTGTACTTAAAATCAAAAATTCAAGTCTTAAGACTAACGAATTAAAGTCTTTGTGCCAAAATTCTTTTTCCTTACTTTAAGGACTTTTTTCATGTGTTTCCAAAGACATACATCCTTGCCACAAGATTTTAAGTCTTTGATTTTAAGTATATATTTCATGGGCATCTAAAGATCTTTGCGCCTTTCCGGTAAAGATGTTTTGTCTTTGGGCACAATCTGACCAATAAAAGTCTTTGCAACAAAGTGTATTTTCTTTGATTTTACTTGATTTTATGATTTAATTTTCTTAGTGTAGTTAAAGACTCTACACTCTAAACAATTTGGGAATTAACGATATAGTTGCGTTTGATCTGATATTATATGTAAGTACAAGAGATTGTGGAAGCCGAAGGCATCTTATAGCGGTAAACGATATTAATTTTAAGTGATCAGTTGCGCATGAGAAAACTTTTCTTAAAATGGGCACTACGTACGTCCACAATATTCCACAAACGCAATAAGATGTCACCTCAGAAGTTTTAGCAGTAACCGTACCAAACATGAACCGTAACCAAACCTGAATCCACCAGAAGACACTAGACAGAACGGAAATCAACACAGTGAGCTTTTCTGAGAGAATCGATGCCATAGAAGGCCAGTGTTGAACTTATGGGGATCTTTTTTATTCATGCGGTATAACGCACTTTAACAATGTCAAAAATGTTAAACAATTAATGGCGTTATGTCAACTTATTCGATCGATTTAATCTGAATTTAAAATAAGGTCTACATTTTGCCAATCAAATCATATCCTTTTGCACAAGAAAAATGCAAGAGTAAACATAATTACAGTTTCCATGGATTAGACTTCTTCTGTATTCTATTATCCGAATTTAACACAGAGTGACTGTTTCTCTTTTAAAAAACTTAAGATATGAATTGGCCGGATAAAGATTGATTATAACGATGAAATCAGCTCACTTGATGGTAAAATAAGATCCAAAAGCGTTAAATGCATCCCAAAAAAGTCACTACTGATTAGAAATGGTGCATTGAATTCAATTGGGGTCAAATGGATTAATGGTATATAATCATGTCATTCGCCAAGATGCAACGGAAACCTTTTTCTTTTCTTTTTTTAAGCTCTCACACTTTGTGTTATGACTATGGTTTTTTTTGCTGCTTAAAAGTGTGCAAAGAAGAGAGTCCCGCCGCATTCCTAAGAAAGGATAATACGTGGAAAAATATGTTTATTTATGTGAAAGTATTAAAAAATAAGTAAATAATATTTAAAACAAAAATTTCAACATTGAATTGAAGAATGACTACTTATTAAAAAGTACTACTACTACTACTTATTAAAAAGTAAGTATATAAGGAATATCCCATTAAAACATATCTTTGTTGTTATTCTAATTAAATTCGGTGCACACGTTTTTGCAACACATAATTCAAAAGAAATCTTGAGAAAAATGAAATAAAAGTATTTGAAATTCACACACTTTTCTACATTAGCAGATTAACTGCAGATATACAGAAACCTGAAAGAATAAAGCACAACGGTAACATTAGCATCACAGGCGTGCCTATAACCAGTTGCGATAGAAGTAAACATTTGAGAAAAAAATATTTTGTGCTACACAATAGAGGATTAATAAAGTATTGTAATTATTTATATAAAATCTAAAAATCTTTTGAAAAATTGTATACCACCTATTAATATGTATTATTGCCAAGTTTTACTTTTCTTTTGAAAGAAGACAAGTTTCTAATTTTTCTATTTATAACAGAAGCTACAATGAAGAAAGTGAAAAAGTTACCAAACGCTTAAGAAAAGACATACAACTAAAACCCCTATAATAGACAGGAATACACACAACCGGAGAAATATGGTGGAATGCTGCAATAAGAGAGCATATATGCATTTAAAAAAGATGACTACCACATGGATTACAATCGATAGGAAAGTATAAGAACATATTATATTTTCCTTATAAGAAACCTAAGATAACGAATATCCATTATGAAGGCTGGGAAATTTAAAAGATTAAACTTGAAAATGCAATAACACAACAACGGTTTGATATTTTGCCAAATTTATTTTTTTTTGTTGTGAAGTACAATTGATCGGATTAATTTTCATATAGTTTTTCGTTTGTATTGGGTCGTATCTCGGCAATGACATCACGAATGTTGGCCTTCAAATGCTCAATTGTCTCTGGTTTGTGGAGTGTTATTATTTAACGGCGCCCCATAGAAAATAATCCAACGGTGTGAAATCACAGTTCCTTGGTGGTCAATTGACATCACCATGAGAGCGAGTACAAAAAAAAAACGGTTACCATGGTGTGGTAGGCGTCTATTGACCATAATAGTTGTGCCGTTCCCATTTTCAAAGAAATATGGGGCAATGATAACTCCGCTCCGCGGTTTCTCGTAATGCGTGCATTGTCTTCTGGAAGGACACGTGTGGTTTTTCTGAGGCCCAAATACGGAAATTTTTCTGATGAGCAGACTCAATCGCTTTAGGAAACTATTTTGAAATAATTGTTCCTAAGTAATAAAAATATATTAGTTTTATTAGCTCACTACTGCTCCCTAAAGTTATAGTCTTCGTTCTATGAAGCAGTCGCCGAAGAAATATATTTTTATATTTCGTTTTCTTCGAGATGTCTGACTTGGGCTTTGAACTATCGCCTCTTGTTCACCTACTAGACTACGACGACACATCATATACCTACGTACATACATAGTTGGTCATTACAGCTCTTCAGTCAGGAATCCGACCAAGTTTCTCACACCACTTATTTTGTATGTGTTAATTTTGTACATGAGCGGTGGGACCTACAGTTTAAAGTCGATTCGGAACGACAGATTTTTAAAAAAATTTTTCATGTCAATTTTATTTGCTCTCAGAATTTTTGTCAGAAATCTGCTGAGAGGAAGACTACGGAGAAATATTTTTTCATATTTAAACCGTGGCCTCACCTCCAATAAGCTAACACATTACCTACTTGACTATTGAGAAACATTATATACGTTATGAAATCTGACACAGCAGAAGCCACTGCTCTTTTGACTACACTGCCAACTTTTATTCGCCTAAAAAAATTTTAATAAATTCAATAAACAATATTTTTTTACTCCTAATTCTATATACATAAGTAAAGAATTGTTCAAAGTTTTCCTTGCCGTTTTGGTTTGGCTGCATTTAGCCAACCTTTAACTGAAAGGCAAAACCCCAGAATGAAAAAGGGATCCGGGACGATAACAATTGTTAAACAATAAAAATGTAAGCATATTATCTATAACCTTATAAAGCATTTTTACTAATTTTCTTAATCAGTTATTTAGACTGTTGGTACTATTTTCTCTTGAATTTTTGAACAAACTTCAAAAATTTTTTTTAATAAAGTTGTGCAAATAATAATTTTTGAAGTCGCCGTGGTCTAGTAGGTAGCGTGTTGGCTTATTAGACTGAAGGCCCGAGTTCGAATCCCAGGTCAGACATCAAAACGAAAATATTTCTTCGGCGACTTCCTCTCAGCAGATTTTTGGCAAAAACTCTGAGAGTAAATAAAATTGCCATGAAAAGCTTCTCAATAAAATTTGTAGTTCGGAGTCGACTTTAAACTGTAGGTCCCGCCACTCATGTATAAAATTAACACACACAACATGAGTAGTGTGAGAAGCTAGGACTGAAGGGTGCGGGCTTCTTGTGGACGATTGCTATAGACTGTCTAATGGTGAAGGTATAGCACCGGCCATTTTTAGTCACCTAGCAGCAACTCGTATCCTTGCCGTTCGCATCTTGAGATGTCCACAAACACTACTCCCTCTCTTCCACCTTCTTATAACCCATTTTCCTAAAACCTGCACAATGCACTGCATGAGTAGGGGCCATCCCCTGAGTGCTGGTTTCACCAAAAAAAAAAAAATAATAATTTTGGAAACGAAAATTTCCGTTTTGTCAAACATAGCATGCAGTACAAAACTTTGGGCAATTTTAACTTCAACTGAAGAGACGGAAAGAGACACGTTTCAATACAAAATGCTTTAAATTCTTTATGCACAAGTTTCTCTCCGCTTCTGTCTCTTTTGCATAATATTTTTATTTTTTTGCAATTCTGTAAGACCCTACAGGAATACGGTCTGTGCCAAGATCTAGTTTCAAAGAAAACAATCTTTCCCCGAACCAAAAGAAACACGTAAAAAATTAAAAAATCATTCAAAACATTACTTTTTCCCCATTTTTAACTTATACATACTATATGTATATAGGGACTTTTGTTAAGCAGTTCCTTTCTTTAAATTGAATAAAATAAAGTATGTGTGTTATATTAACGAAATTATTTATTCGTTTTTGGTGATATTATATGTGGAATATAAAATCATTGAAATGCCCATCACGGGTTCTCTGGGTTAAACGCATCCGGAATGTCCATTTTTCCTTGACTCAGTTGTAGCTAGGTTAGGTTAGGTTAGAGGACGTGTACTTGTCCGTTAAGACAAGTACAATACCCGGAGGTCGAAATTGACCCATTGTACAACGTCCTTGGAGAGGGAAGGAAATAGAGGGAATAGGATGAAAGGAGGGCATAAGGGTAAGGGGAGGATGGGAATCACACAGAAAGAAACAGACACAAAAACAAGGGTTGAGCGCGCGACTACACTTATGAAGCCCTAGCACCTCTCAACCAGCTCAAACTGCTAATGAATCTGTGGAGAGCCTTGATGTCGGCTCTCGACACAGAACTCAAGCTCTCAAAGAAGGCTCTGCCAAGGGTCCTCAACCTCAACGTACCAAGGGCTGGGCAGTTACAGAGGAGGTGTTCGATAGTCTCTAACTCCTCCTCATCGCAACATACCCTGCAATAGTCCGGCTGGGATCTGTTCCAGATCCCCGTCAGCGACCTAATCTCGCAGTGCCCTGTGATAAAACCGACAACCAACCTTACGCTGGCCTTAACCAAGCCCAGCAGCCAATCTGTTCTCTTACTGTCCACAGCAGGCCATAGACGTCTAGAGACAGAACAACCTGATCCGTTCCTCCAACGCCTCTGCTCTTCCTCCCTGACCCATCCATCGATGAGGCCATAGAGGTGGCAGACTGGGTGTTCAGGACCAACTATTAAATCGCCCCCCGAAAGCTAACCTAACCTAGCGAGGGCATCCGCCGTCTCATTGCCCAGTATTCCGCTATGACCCGGAACCCAGCATAGACGGATACGGTCCGGTCCAAAAGACCTCAACGACTCTTTGCACTCGCGAACCAGTCGTGATTTGCACCAGACCGACGCAATGGCCTTAAGGGCAGCCTGACTGTCAACGAAGATCATGTAAGATTCCGAATCCGAAGATGGGCCACCAGCTATGGCCTCAATAGCCTTCAGTATTGCGAAAATCTCCGCCTGAAAAACGCTGCAGTCATCATTCAACCTGAAGTGGAGTTCAAGACCGAGTTCCCTACAGAAAACCCCAGCACCTGTACATCCACCTAATTTAGACCCATCTGTGAAAATGGGTATACCACTCTGCCCCCGGAGTACCCCACCATTCCATTGTGCCCTATCCGGTATAAGTGTCCTTAAACCAGGTAGGAATATAGCCTCGGGCACAATGTAATCAGTGGCTTTTTCTGAAAGTCCATACCTTCCGTCAGGAAAGACGATACTCAGAACTCTGGAGTGACCTATCGAGCGCTGCTTCCAGCAACCCGATTTCCTCAGGCGTATGGCACTACGCGCTGCACACCTCTTGACATATAAGTCAAGCGGAGTCAGACAGAGCATAGTATCAAGAGCAGCCTGAGGGCAACTCTTCCTCACTCCAGTGATACTCAAAGAGGCAATCCGCTGAACCTTATCCAAGATTTTCCGTTGAAAACTCTTGTCTAAGGCACACCACCAGACAACACAACCATAAGTAATAACCGGTCTAACAATCGCCAGATATATCCAGCGAATGGCCCTAGGCGGAAGACCCCAGTTCTTACCTATGGAGTTCCTACACTGGTAGAAAGCATTCAGTCCCTTCTTCATTCTTTCCTCGGTGTTTCGTTTCCAGTTCAGCTTACTGTCCAGGACAACACCCAAGTACTTGACCTCAGAAGACAACGGCAGCTCCCTACCAGCTAATCTTGGCAGCCTGAAGGTTTCAATTTTGTACCTACGCGAGAACAGAACGAGATCCGTCTTATTTGGATTTATCCCCAGGCCACAGTTCGTTGCCCAAGAGGATAAAATTCCAAGAGCAGACTCCATCAGTACCCCCAGCGTCGGCAAAAATTTTCTACCCACAAGAATAGCCACATCGTCGGCATATGCCACAACCCTAAAACCCCTACTTTCCAGGAGCCTCAGACCAACATTTGCGACCAAGAGCCACAATAGAGGGGATAGGACACCCCCCTGTGGTGTACCCCTGGTCGCACGCTTGACGATAGAACATCCACCCAGATTCTATCGGATTAGTCTGTTACCCAACATGTGGGCGATAAACCGCACCAGAAAATCTGGGGCATGTATATCCCTTAGTGAATTCTCAATAGAAGAAGTGGTAACATTATTGAAGGCCCCCTCTATATCAAGGAAAGCCGACAGTGTGTACTCACCCCTAGCCAAATTCGCCTCAACAAAACCTGTCACATCATGAAGAGCACTCTCAACTGACTTACCCTTAATGTAAGCATGTTGCGACCTACTCAACAAAGACCGGTCCATGTTTGACCTCAAATATAGATCGATAAGTCTCTCCAAAGCTTTCAAGAGAAAGGATGAGAGTGATATCGGTCTATAATCCTTAGGGCCGATGTGACTGGGTTTACCAGCTTTTGGTATAAAAACCACGAGCACATCTTTCCAACCATCAGGTATATCACACCACCGGAGACAGTCCCTATACACGTCCACCAGATATTCGTGTAATATATCACCAGCATGCTGAAGCAAAGCCGGAAAGATACCATCCGGACCAGGCGATTTAAACGGCTCAAAGCTATTAATAGCCCATTTGACCTTATCCCTGGTAATGATATCCTCCAAAACGCCAACATCACAGAAGGGATCAGCTACACCCAATGGATAGCTTACTGGATCCTCACAATCGGGAAAATGAGTGCTCAACAGAACCTCTAGGGTTTCTTTTCTCGAGGATGTCCATGTGCCATCGTTCTTTTGGACGAAGCCAAGGACTTTGGGGTCCTTCGACAGCGTCCTACGGAAACGAGCCACATCAGCAACATCCTCGATACTCGTGCAGAAACTCATCCAGGTGATTCTCTTTGAGCGCTTTATTGCCCCTTTGTAATCATTAAAACTGGATCTATAAGCAGACCAGTCAACATCCTTGCCCGACCTCTTAGCCTTATTAAAGAGTCTCCTAGTACAACAGCGGAGTCTCTGGAGTTCCGCATTCCACCAGGCAGGCTGGCTCCTCTTACCCGGGTAAGTGAGAGGACAAGTAGCTCTATAACAAGACAACAAAATATCCGTCAAAGATCCAACTCGATCATTGATGCCAGGAGTGGAGCGTCCCCGAAGGGCTCTAAGTTCCCCCTCCACAGCACTCTCATATCTGATCCAGTCGGTTCTTCTTGGATTTCTAAAAGGCTTGTTAAGGCCCCCAGATAGATTTATACTGAAGGATATCAGTTGGTGATCAGAGAAGGAACACTCCTCTGAAACCCTCCAGTCTCTAATCATAGATCTTTCCATGTTAGAGAGCGTAATGTCAATTACCGCCTCCCTAACACGGTTTCTAAACGTTGGCGTATTACCGACGTTACAAATGTTGTAGTATTTATGTCAGCACTGCCCCATTGAGTGTGATGAGCATTGGCATCACAACCCAAGACAAGACGACATCTTTTCCTCTTAGCATGCTCCACCAGTAGTTCAATTAAGTCACCCGGAGGGGATGCAGCCTCATACGGCATGTACGCAGATGACAGCATCAAATCGGTACCACGGTCATCTCTGTAGGCCACAGTTGTTACGTCACCTGTACAAAAGGAAGGAGTGATTAACAAGTCCAAACCACTTCTAGCTAAGATACAGGTCCTTACCTTCTCACTTGTTCCAGGAACAAGTAACTTATAATCAGGATCGCTCAGACCCAGAATCTTATCCCTAAGGATCCAGGGTTCCTGGATAAGAGCGATGTCAACTTCAAGGCGGCGCAGGGTGGTTAGCAGGTAGTGTGAGGCGGCTTCGCAGTGATGCAGATTAATCTGCACCACTTTTAGCCTCCTCTGGGTTACCTGACACCGCTTATGTCCGGATGCCGGAATTTTAGGCGTGCCAACCCACATAACACTACACCACCCCTTGCCCTTAGCCACTGAAGAGAATCCTGACCAATAGCGATCCTAAGATCGCATCCTTTCTTACCGTTACCAGTCAGGGAGTTGACAACTACCCACGAGCTGGTGTTCAATCCGTCATTCTGCTTTCCAATAAGTTTGGGTACGTTATTCATCTGCCTAAAAGTAGGCGGGACCCATACCGTCGCTATTGGACGTAGAGGGAGGTCGGATTGAGGGACCACCTCCAAGCGAGCACCGAGCCAGAGTTCACCAAGGCGCTTCACTGATTCCACAAGAAACTTTACAGTTCCCTCGTTTTCACAGTTCACTACCTTGATGCCCTTGGACCAACCGATGGAAGATATGCGAGCATTACTGCCATCACAACTCTTTTCCATCATAAATTCAATGAGCCTTTCTTCAACTAGATTCCACCTTTCAGGAGAGATTTTTCCATCTAAATCCGACCTGTCGATGAATGCTAGCTGAAGGGAAGGATTAGTTCCGAGGCTACCTTGTTTCTTAGGACGCTTGGAGCCGGGGGAAGGCTCATCGTCGGATCTAATTCTCTTCATGCGATTTCCCTTGCGAGAATTCTGCAAAGAAGACATATCCACCGAAGTATTCCCCCCCACCTCCTTCGCCTCCAACCTTACATCCTTCTTCTGTGATAAAGGATTAGCGGTAGTTTCTACCTCCTTTCCTTCATCCATTGTGGAAGGAACACCATCATCCTTTCTCTTCACCGAAGGTTTGAAAACCTGGGTGGTTTTCTTTGCTCCAGTTGGGAGTAAGGGTGTAGAACCTTCATGCCCCTTGCTTGCGGCTTGAGAGGTAGAAGCAATTTGCTCCACGTTCCCATCGGCACTCAAGGGACCATCCTTCTTACCAGAGTCAGCGCCTCGTGAGAGGCCACTGCCCGGGTATTTGGACTCATACCGCGAAACAGTGCCTCTGTGTCGAGCCAGCATCTTCTGCTCCTTAACAGAGAGGGAGTCCACATCACAGCTTGCAAATCTCTTCAAGACCGTGCAAGCCCTGCGGTATGACTTCCTCTCATTATACATAGCGGAACGTTTCCGCCCAGCTTTTCCCCCCTTGTCAGACGAGGTACTTTTTCCCATGCAGTCCGAATCTATAGATGATTGTACTAGTGGGTCCGAAGCATCCTGTCTGACAAGTGGGTTCCTTAAAGGGAAGTCCCCACCTCATTGCTCCCAGTGGCAATTTGGATAGGAGTTAAGGGGAGTCTTTCGATGACCGTATTGTCACCGTCTTCATCTGATAGTGGGGAGACAGGGTCTGACTCCACGCACATATCTTCCGTCGAAGTGAGGTTTGCCAAAGCAGTCGTCTCACTAAAGATCTCCTCTACACTCATAATCCTCATACCAGCCGGGGCGAAATTTCTGACGATTTCGTTGTTATTGTCAACGATACTCGCCTGGATTTGCGCAATGAGCTGGGTCACGTCTAGTCCAAAGTCAAAAATACCAAAAATACCAAAATTGTAATAGTTATCGTCCATATATATGTAGGTCCCACGAGTGAGGGGGAAAGGAGGTCGATCATGCCATAGCCCCCGTTAGCATGACAAGGACTTGGTAGAAACCTAATACTCACTGAGGCGCCCAGGTATCAGTGAGGCTCCGTTATAATACACTCGGATTAGACCCCCGACTGCAAACCATCCGATAAGCACGGGTCGCTTTACACTCCGGATTAAGGGTATAAAAGAAAACTATACGTGATCCGACGGTTCGAAAAGATCAAGCATGACGTCGATCCGAAACAGAGTCTTCCCACGATATTAGGGTAACCTTTAGTCATGCACTCCAACTCACGCTGGGTCACAGAATGAATCGAAGTACACTTAAGCCCCCACTTCGCGACAAGATTGTTACCCAGGTGGGGGAAATCAATGCGAGTTAATGACTCACACTTACTGGGAATTCCAAGTTCATGTGAACAGTTTCACTTCACAATCCCAAGCATGAAAGTGGTTCAGCGGTTTACCCGGACCTCTCGGTCTAGGAAATACACGTTGATACTTTCATTGTAGAGCGCGTGCAGCCCAGGACATCTAAGGGCATCACAGACCTGTTATTGCTCAATCTCATTATTGCTAGACGCAATTTGTCCATTTAAGAAGCTAGTGTCCTTATAATGGGACAAACCAACAGGTACGGCTCCACCTTTATAAACACATTCAAACACTCACACATGTTACTGCATTCATGAATGAAGGCTATAAAAGCTTCAAACACCATAATCCTGAAAGCATCTATTTAATATATTTGAGTCTCGTTCGTTATCGGAATTAACCAGACAAATCACTCCACGAACTAAGAACGGCCATGCACCACCACCCATAGATTCGAGAAAGAGCTATCAATCTGTCTTACACGCTTATGTTCGGACCTGGTAAGTTTTCCCGTGTTGTAGCTAACGAATTATACATAATTAGTGTTCCAAAACAACAAAATGAGGACCTTATTGTGTTATTTTTGTAAAATATGTAAGACACTCCGGAAGTTATTGGCACTCTCGAAGCGAGAAATAAGAAGACTTCTCCAGACTGAACCTCTGTTAATAAAAAATCTGAGTCCGACTTACCTATTATTACATTCATACATAATTGGTCATTACAACCCTTTAATCAGAATTATGATTGATTCTCACACCACTTATGTTGTGCGTGTTACTTTTATACAAAAGTGGCGGGACATACAGTTTAAATAGAACAGAAGAACTAGTTTTTTTTTATTCCGTGTTCTTCGAAATGTCTGTCGTAGGGTTTGAACCACGGTGCCAACATACTACCTTATAGCCTACGGCGACTTTTGTAACGCACTGCTTTGCTTCAGCTTTATTAGCATACTTGTTCAAGCTGTCAGGATTATATCAAATATCAACTGAAAACGCTAAACAAAACTGACTCATTGAATGAAATATAGAAATATATTAAGGAAAGTCTTACTAAATATAACGGATGGTATTTTAATATATTGGGTCTTTGAAGTTCATACACTTTTGCGATGCAAAAATATAGAGCCATCAGAAAGTTTCAATTAGTTTTCTTATGGTTTAAAAAAAGAGAAATAAATTAATAAAGTAAACATAAAAAATATCAATTAATTTTACCAAATTTTTGCTTAAAATTCACGTAATACATTGGGGTACCTAAACTTTTGTTGTCCACTGTATATTATTTCAAAAAAATTTTATCACTAAAAACATTAAATCATACATTATTTTCATTCACATTTGTATTCAAAACATTTGATACGTAACGTATGAGCAATATTTAATTGAACTTATTTTGCATTGATATTGCTCATACGTCTACAAAAGACTGGGTATACATTGTCTTGACAGAATGTGGCATAGAATGGTAGTCACTGTACATACAAATTATATATTAGTCGGCTGCACAGTTTAAAGTCGATTAAAATAATATGAATCGCTTAGTATTGCGTGAAATATTTTTTGAATTTTGAAATTAAAATTTGATATCTAACGATACCGATTTATGTCAGATCAACACTCTGAATAAATTCAACTTTCGTAGTTACTAATATTTGGAAATATTTGTGATATCTTCTAACAGTAGTGTAACATGTTGTAAACCAATGGATTTGGGTGAAATAACTGCTTTTCAAGTACTTCTCTGAGTATTTAAAAATTTCTGTTTTAATCGCTAAAACATTGAGTTCCTTATTTCTTATGCGAACCTTTGATATACCGCGATGTTTTTAAAAACATTTTTTGTATGACATTTTTTTGTACGTCGACGAAACTCTAGATAGTGTGCAGAAGAATCCGAGGATGTCAATTTCGAGTTGCACACATGAAGTCAACCCTACGCAGACGTACTAATATTTACTCGTAACTTTGTCCTGTATTCGTACAAAATTCAACTGACACAGGAACTGAAATGATCATATACAAGGATATGCATGCATTGAATGGACTATGAAACAGTTGGGAACTGCTCCTAATTCTCATCGAAAAATCTTCTTCAAGCCCCTTTCTCATTGAATGAGTTTTTCCACGCAATCAAAACTGTCAAATTTTAGTCCAAGAGCTTCCAATGCGATAAAGTAGCTGGCGGAGTCATCGGTTATATTTGTAGGTCGATTGACTTCTTTTGGCCTGAATTTTCTGATCTGGACACCAGTGTCATGTGGTTTCAACAGTACGGTGCTACATGATACGCGGCTCGTGCCACATTGTATATTCTGCATGAGCGATTTGAGGGCTGGTGGAAATTTGATCCCGTTATGCTTTTGTTCTTGCGGTTTTTGGATTACCATGCCATCACACAAATTCTACCTGATTTATCCGCCTGTGCCATGGAAAATTAGACTTCGGATGCTCTCAAGCCAGAAAAACCGTTGCTATATTCAAAGCATAATAGCATCAATAGGTCTTTCAAATGAATAAAAAATTTAATTTTATTTAACTTTAAGGATAGGAAGCGCTTAATGAAAGACCCAATATATACAAGGAGCTTTCTAGTAATATATGCCAGTAATAATTTTCATTGTTATCTCAAAACACGAAAGAGGAGAAACAAAGTCAGTCTTATCATGACACAAATTCTGTATAAAAATGGTTTTCAGTTGGTCGACAAATGGGTTACCTTTCTCAGCTTAATTACGGTGGAATTTCGTAATGGAGCAATAAATTGACCAGTCCTTGAATTATTTGAATCTAGTGTAGAATCAAGGCCTTCGGAAAATCTTGGGAAAGTTGATTTCCATACAAACTCAGTCCTCTGGGCTGTTTTCTGCATTGCTTATGTCTGATATTTACGCTTCAGAAAGAAATCTTTTAACACCTAGAAACTAAACGCAATCTTGATTGACATTTAAAATAAGTTCGTTTCTTTTTACCTTAATTCATACATTTGGATCACTGCGAATTGTAAAAGCCACTAGCAGTGAGTAAGGGAGTACCCTTAATTCATTCCCTCTTTTCCTTATTATTATTAAATAATATAATGGCTTATAAACTGTTGTGACATTTGTCACTGAAGTATTTATATTTAACCTTGAGACAAAGTTTAAGATTGTGAACTCAAATGGGAAAATTAAGTAGTCTAGGAAGTAATGAGTGAACATTTCTCATAGACAAGTGATTAAAACTGAAAAGCACGCAGACATGCTAATGGCCGGATATTAAATAAAATGGACTTGTTTTCTATTTAATTAGTGCTTCTGTCTGATTAAATTGTAATATATTTAATTAGTAATAAAGTTTAATTTGTTTGATTTCTGCAGCACTGGTAAGAAGGCGATTTAATTAATATTATCATAGTCCTTATAAAATCTACTTTATTGTGATGTCAAAAGGAATCGCGAAGCAAATTCCATTCGTATGATTGATGTTTTCTTTTTTACATTGTTTAGATAATTTTTGTTCTAAAACATAAAGCTCTTTAGGAGCCTAAAAGGTGTTATACAGCGTTTTTCAACAGGGTCTTCCGAACTTTGACGGATGATAATGGTCATCTTGTTGAAGCTACATCCATGCTAAATTATCATGGACGGATAGACGGATAGAAGTCGCCGTAGTCTAGTAGGTAGTGTGTTGGCTTATTAGACTGAATGCCCAAGTTCAAACCCCAGGTCAGACATCAAAACGAAAATATGAAAACATTTTTTCGGCGACTTCCTCTCAGTAGTATTCTGGCAAAAACTCTGAGAGTAAATAAAATTGCCATGAAAAAGTTTTCCAAAAATCTGTCGTTCGGAGTGACTGACTGAATGGTTGTAATGATTGTTTAGGTATGTATGTATACTTTGATGATGAATTTATTGAGAAACTGTTTTTATAGATTTTATCTGCATATGTTGCCTTCATGTATAAGACAATTTGGTCCAAAATGATTCTCTCGATGAAGTATTGAAAGATGAATAGCATTAGCATAGTCGGATACGTAGCAATAGTTTTGCTTCTTATAACACCAAAATTGCAAATAATTTCAGACTTCGTATCCTATCAATAATTTTAGTTTTTTTTGTATTAAACGAAGAGTCTAAGCTTATCTGAATATTTTTATCTGAATATGCTGCTATAATATCAAACTATTAAATATATTTAAAATATCCAAGCCGGATGCTGTTCCCTTTATATCGATCAAACAGTCTGTTCTATCCCTACTGTTAAAACAGTATTTACGTAACTTATAATTTGAATAATACCTTCTGAACTAAATTGAATTAAAGTTTCTCTTGTTTGTACAAAATAAATACAAAATTACAAAAACAAACAAAAATATTTGTTAATATATTAAATTTATCGCAGCGTTTTAAATTTAACACGTGTTCCATTATAAATATTTAATATGTATTTTGCAAACAAATTAACACAATTGATTCTAGATACACAAAATTAAATAAAAGCAATTTTTTAATAATTATTCTTTATATCCGGCAAATATCGATTACTATGAATAATAAATAAATACAAACAATAAAATTCCATGTAATTTCAACAGAAAAGGAAAACAATTTAAAAAATTTGATAATGAATTAAAAATAAAAGCAATATTCACACAAAACTACCAAATTTAATATTTTAAAAGCAGGAACAATTCGATTAATGTGCAAAATTGATTTTATTCTACCAACTACGCTACATCTTAATTAAGTTATTAATTGAAGTAGGTAGGTAGGTATAAGTGGCTGTCTACTCAAGGAGTGTGAGCGGACACACTTAGGTCACATACAAGGCCCATTGTGATACCACAGTTCTCATTTTTCTCTTAGCGAGTCAGACAGCCAACATCAATCTTCCACATATTAATCGCCCAGGTGCTTCTTTCTCCTCCGACAAAGCGCCGGGCATGTACACAGTAGGTGAAGAATAGTCTCATTCTACTCCTCATCTCTATAGGTTCTACTTCTAAAAACAGTTGCGAGTTGTATCACTTCAACGATCAAACAACATTATATTCTTACATCGTGTTAAAATTAGCGCAAATGATGATTTGCGGAAAACATTAATTTTTTGTTTTCATTTAAAGAAAAGTGCTGAGAGTCCCATCAAATGTTTGTCGAGGCACATGGTGATTATTCTCTATCATGCTCCATCGGCAGGAATATGCAGAAAATGTTTTCGACTATTCAGAGATAACGATTTTGATGTGAGAAATAAAGAACGTGGAAAAAAATGAATTACTTTCAAAATACTAAACGAAAAACATCATGGTTTAATTCAGAACAACCATCTACTTTGGCTTCAAAACCAGATTGATTCGGCAGGAAAACTATGCTGTGTGTCTGTTGGGACCAGAATGCACCTAAAACCTGCTGAAACTATTAGTACAGATCGCTGCCGAAAACGAGTGATCAATTGGCACCAAGCATCAATCGAAAACCGACCAGAATGGACCACAAGTCAGGACAAGGTAATTTTGCAACATAACAACGCACCTGCACGCAAAGCAAAATCGGTTCAACATACAATCAAAGCATTAGACTGCGAGCTGCTATTCCATCCGCCGTACTCGATAGCGTTGACTACTTCCGACTACTATTTATTTTCATCAATTGGACATGCATTGGTTAAGCAGTATTTTGATTCCTACAAGGAAGTCGCAAATTCTGTTACTAATTGGTTTATGTTTAATTTTCACTGAAAAACCGCTCATTTCATATCGCTACACTGTGGAGGTGTATGTCTAGTTCTCATATGTATGGTGTACAAATTTTTAAAATGCTCTTCGAAAACTCATCTACTTTTGTTCTTTTAGAAGCAGAACTAAAAACTAAAAACTTTATCTTAAGTAAACATTGCCTAACGAGTACAACTTTTTTAATTGTGGTGTATGAAGATATACATTTTTTGTTTTAGAAACTTTACAATAAGTTATACGTTTTTTTTTTTTTTCATGAAATATTTTTCAAAATATTTAATTTTAACTTTTCAGAGTATAATTTTTAAACTTTAATTGTTAACAATTAAGACTGACTACCACATATATGTTGAAGAACTTGTATTAAGTTTTTCAATTGTTTTCCTTGTAACTTTTGCTTAAAATTTAAATTGTTGGAGAAAGTTTAACCATTATCGTCAGTACTTATGTATGTATGTATATTGTGTTACAGATAGCACACAGATAAATAACTCATATGCCCTTAGCGTGTATTACTTTATATCCATTTCTAAATGAGTGTATAACACGTTAACATATAAGAAGGTTAGCAAGGTTATCGTGGTTATCGAGGTTATCTTCGTAACCAAGCCACAAATGTATGAGGTTAGCCATACAATTTGTATATGAAAGATAACCAAGTTCAGCTGTAGGTTACCTCATAACCTAGTAAAATACGCAGTGTTTCATTGAAAAGTACTCAATAAAATACTCAAAAATACAACGCTTATATCTATTGTGAATATATTTACTAAAATTTGACAGCAATAGGAAAAAAAATGTCCAATAACAATAATAAAAAACAATAATAAAAATAAAAAACAATAATAACAATAATAAAAAAATTCAAACAGCTGTCAATTTCTGTCATTCTACCATATGTTTTAGGTTACATTTATCATATGTGAACGCCACAAGGTTATCTCAAAGGTTAATTTTAGATAACCATAACCATCTTATATGTGAACGTGCTATATAGATTGCAAACAAACGTTTAAAAAATGTGTATATTTTTAGTTGAATTAAATTTAATCAAACATATAAAATAAGATAATTTATTACAAAGATATTGTATCGAGTCGCCATAGTCTAGCAAGCATCTCCAAAAAGAAATATGAAAAATTACTTCTTCGGCGAATTCCTTTCAGCAGATTTCTGGGGAAATTCTAAGAGCAAATAAAATTGCTATGAAAAGCTCCTCAAAAATCTGCCGTTCGAAGTTGACTTATGTATAAAATTAATACACACAACATAAGAGGTGTGAGAAGCTAGATTGTAATCCTGACTGAAGGGTTGTAATAACCAATTAAGTCAGTAAGTATCAAAAGTATTGTATCAAAAGAATTAATTTTTAAGAGATTTTCTTTCAGTATTTGTTTTGATTGTAATGCATTTATGTATATGACCCAAGTATACCCGCTCTAACCCAGAAATCCTACAAAATGACGGGTTGTGGTTCACGATAATGCTAAATTGTTGCTGCTCAATATTTGTGCACATTAATCAAAGAATTTTTAGACGAATTAAAGCAAATTCGTGTTTAAGAGTCTTGTGGAACTAAATCGGAAGAACATAGACAGTAATTTGTAGCTTGAAAATACCATTTTCTTCCCAAATCAGGTGGTATCCTGCTGCCAATGGCTGTCCAACACGAAATAAGCAGCACATCTTGTTCAAAACTGGACTCAGAAAAATAAGTCATACCTTTTTCCATAATGGTAAATGCCCTGGCCAGGTGGATAATAACGTCTGAGATTTAGTTCCTGAAACATCCAATTATTCGCCACTTTGATACGGTAATTCAGTCCCAGTGATATACTCCGGAAAATTAATAAAAATTGTTTTATCGATATATATTCAACTACTTTATAATGGCCTTAATCGTACTACCGACAAGATTATTCGCAATGAGGTGGAGAAATTTGAGTCCACTACTAACGAGTGTGCCTTTCACAAGCAAGTTCAGTACTAATAACATACATACATAATTGGTCACTTCAGTCAGGATTACCATTAGATGAACGTTGTTTGATCTGAACACCAACGATATGTGCTTTCAACAAGACGGTGCTATGCGATGAGAACTGGCAGCCGAGAACGTGCAGTTTGACTCCGTTAAACTTTTGCATTTGAACCCTTCATGCGCTCCACGCAGGGAAGCCGATGTGAATATTTAGACGATGTTATATGCCACACATAGAGGCATCAATACGTCTTTCAAAAGAATAAAAAAATTCAATGATATCTCACACACACTATTTTATTTAAATTATTCAAATTTGGAACATGAGACCTAAAAAAAACGCCGCCGCCAGGATTATCATGGAAAATCACCCCCGTCGTTAAATTTGGGACATGAGAACGCACAGAGCGGCTGCCAACCAAGGATCGCCACTGTCTATATAATTATATAAGTATACGCGTTCCGGTAAAAAAAAAAAATTAGCACAACACCACTTATTATACTATTTGTAATTATAAATTGCTTAGAAGATGCAGTCAATATTCATTGAATTGGCACATGTTGTTATCAAAATTCGCGAAAAACTCAGTCCCTGATACGCAAAAATATCAGCTTTCGAATTCTCAATAATAAAGTCATAACAAAATGTATACATGACCGCCGTGCATATAATTAACTTTAATCCCATTTTAAAGGGCAAATAACATACTGTATATAAAACTATAGCACATACTCGGATTCGCTTACTTAATTACTTAAGTAAACTTCGTATTAAAGTAATTATTGGTCAACGCTTAAACAGCACGTAATGTATTCCAAACCACAAAGGACTACACTGGAGCGTTAGTAATTCAAATACAAATTCATTTAATTTGTAAACTTTAATGTTCTCTTAATTTGAATTTGGGGAATTTATTGGTAATTTATTAGCTCAACGATTAAATTGGTACATGATTGCGTTATAATAATACAGAAAACCGTGCAGTAAGTACAGAGAAGTTTATATATATATATATATATATATATTTATGTTTGTTTATTTGCTCATTCAGTATTTTCCTTCAATTTAAAGTAAAAGCTGCAAAAAACAACGAATTATTTTTTAAAAATGTTCATTGTATGCTTTGTACGGGTATAGTTAAATGATGTACTCGGTGCGCATTTATGCTTGCCAATAAAAACAGTATAAATATATGAGTAGAAACATGGTGCACTAAACTAAAGAAGTAATAATGATTGCAATTGTGAACATCTGTTCGAAATGCATTATTTGCACTCATCTCGGTCGTATATCAGTGAAAAGATGCACAATTACAATCAAAAAATTACTTAAAACTACAACATCGGAACTTTAACAGTTGATAACGACAATTTATTCCATGTAAGATATCATCTAAATGTTATATTCGTTTGAAAGGTCTATTGGTGCCATTATGTGTAAAATTTTACATCGTTTAAATGTTCACAACGACTTCTCTGGGTAATGCGCGTCCGAAATATCTAATTCTCCATAATTATTCATTAGTTTCTCAAGTCAGGAAATTAAAATCAGTCTTCATTTCGCAGCCGGAAGTTGTGAATTTAATACACAATTGGCTTCCACTGCTTTCTAGCCAACATGATGATTTACGAATAGTAAACAATAATGGGACTTCATTTCATTACTCTGCCAACCGCTCTTTCTACCTCAACAACAATAACACTGTTGAGGCGATAATTAATCGATTATTTCTTGGTGATTGCATATAAAGGTGCTGCAATATTTACGGTCTTGTGGTTTTGTTTTATGTAAAACGTGTACATGCTTGTATGAGAGTGTATGTGTAGTATTCATGAAAGTAAGCATTTGAGCTCTACTTTCATTTTTTAAATTCAATGCTGTGATGCACAACCATACTAACTTAAGGCAAGACAACGTAAATATGAGTATTTTGTTATTAAAATATTTTTTTTTAATGTTTACGTATGTATTTATTAGTAAATGAACATTTCCTTAAAACATCAAACAAGGTTTTTAAGATTTATCTCGCAAAATCCGGTACTATTGCATTTATAAACAAAAACTAGATTACACAGCCCTGCAAATTTGGATGGCTCCAGGTGTTTCCGAAGGCATTTTGCGCGCTAAACACGAATCTTGGTTCAAAAACTTTTGGGGTCGCTGATTACAGACCTTCATTCAGATTTTAAAAAGTCAAAATGGCGGATCCAATATGGTAGGTTTATAAAAATTAATCGGATTTACTTGAAAACCGCCATACGCCATACGACCGCCATATTGGATCCGCCATTTTGACAATTTTAACAATTTTCAAGTAAATCTGATTAATTTTTAAGGACCTGCATGGGTTTTGCAAATAACTTTGATCAGGTGTCTCAGCAGCTTTAGATGTTGATGCTCTTGTCTCTCTCCTTCTAGGCGTACATCGCGTTGATCCCGCGTCTCATCACTTCTTGATTTGATGATTGGGATCGTTTTCTTCTAAGATGTGCATCACGTTGATCAGGTGTCTCAGCAGCTCTAGATGTTGATGCTCGTAGTCTTTCTCCTTCTAGGCGCACATCGCGTTGATCCATTGTCTCATCAGTTCTTGACCTTGATGATTGGGATCGTTTTCGTTTAAGACGTGCATCACGTTGATCAGGTGTCTCAGCCGCTCTAGATGTTGATGCTCGCAGTCTCTCTCTTTCTACACGTACATCTTATTGATCTGGTGTTTCTGCAGCTACTGCTCTTTGCGATTGTATTCTTTCCCTTTCTAAACGTTCATTAAGTTGAACTGGAGTCTCAGCAGCTCTAGACCTTTCAACACTCGGACGAACGTCACGTTCTTCGGGAGTTTCGTCAGCCCTTTTTGATCGTAAATTAACTGCATTTTTGGTGCGTTTAGAAAGCAAAGATTTTTTGGTGACATTTTTTTGGTTTTTAATTTATCACAATATGATCACTCACAAAATAAATGTTTAACTCGTTTAGAATCTGGGATTCAAATAATTTGCGAAAAAGATTGTAAGTACTATTTAAGTACTTCCTTTCAATCATTACATATTAGGCAAATATACCATAACAGGTCAATTTTTTTATTTTCAAGATAAAAAATTTTGGGCAATAGAAAATATTTAATATTTTTTATTAGGGTGACCACAAATGACCTGACCATAAAGGTTTGGTCTGTATTATATAACCACAGGTAACAATTGGTTCTTTAAAAAATTATGTATGCTGTAGGTAGTTAATAAATTAAGGCATTATAGTTTCATTAATGGTCTGTTTCTACTGTTAATGGTACCTAAAGCTGGATTCACCCAAGCTGGTTCACCAAGTTCAGTTTTTTGAGAGTTTGTTCCAAAACGATTCACCCACTTCGAACAATTGTTCTGTAAAAACAAGGTTATCATATAAAATATTTTTGTAAACGATGCGTGTTCCGAAACGATGGGTGAATCCAGCTTAAATTACACATGTCCCTCTATGCGTATTTTTACAAACATAAATAAAACAGGTATTGGAATGAACAGGCAATACACGTGACTTTAGCTGCAATAGTTTATCAGATATATAATGTTTAGTATTTACTTTGTGTCTAGGTTAGGTTAGGTTAGGTCGGAGTGGTAGCTCTGATGTCACAAAGCTCACTTGAGCACGCATAGCGGCCCGTTGTGATGCCACGGGTGAACGCAGTCCCTGTACTGACCAAGTTCCACCACAATCAGGGAAAAGGAAGAAGTTGGTCAGCGCAAGGGCTGCACACTTTGTGTCTAAGAATTCATATAAAAATAGAGTCCATTTATTTCCCTAACCCGAAATGTTCATACATATGTGTGTCAAAGTGGTTCATGCTAGTTTTTAGCTCTAATAGTTTTCCATGTACACGAACTTTTGTATCATATTTATATGGGAGGGGACGCTCTTATTGCTAGTCCGGCAATTTTTTCCAAAAATTATTCATATGGATTTCAGTGTTGCCCGTGAAGTAAGAAGTTTTAAATTTAATTCATATGGGAAGTACCACACCCCCTTTTCCTAGTCAGCCCATTTTTGTCTAAAATATTCATATTAATACTAAAGTGGATTCGACAAAGTTTTAGGACGCTAACTCTTATATTTTCTTAGATATATTAATTTAATATTTTTATAGGAGGTGACACGCCCATTACAGCAAGTCGGCCCATTTTGTTCATATAGATGTCAAAGTTGTCCACACACAATTTGAGGAATTTAGCTGTTGCATGGGCGTGGCACCTCGCCTACTTGAAATTTTAAAATAAAAAGTAGCCTAAAATTCTTTCCAGACATACAGGAAGGTACTGTTAAAATTTCAAGAAAATCGGTCCGGCTATTTTTAAATATATAGATTCATATATTCATATGGGAGGTGCCACGGCCTCTTGCCACGCTCCCTATTGCTAGTCAGCCCATTTTTGTCTAACATATTCATATTGATACTAAAGTGGCTTCGACAAAATTTTAGGAGTCTAACTGTTATATATTCTTAGATATACTAATTTAATATTTTTTATATGGGAGATAACACACCCACTATAGCCAATCCGACCATTTTGTTCATATATACGTCAAAGTCGTCCATACAAAATTTGAGGACTCTAGCTGTTGCAGTTTATGAGATATGCGACAATAAATACTTATTGGGTATGTGGGCGTGGCACCTCGCCAGACATACAGGTAGGTGCTGTTAAAATTTCAAGAAAATCGGTCCAGCCGTTTAGCCATCTATAGACTTCAAACAAACAAATAAACACACATTCACTTTTATATATATAGATAGAAACAAATAAACATAGGCATATTATTGCCTAAAGTTCATGAAATTGCTAAAAAAAAAATAATTGGGATACATAAA
The DNA here is from genome assembly GCA_927399465.1 of Sarcophaga caerulescens. Classification (NCBI taxonomy): domain Eukaryota; kingdom Metazoa; phylum Arthropoda; class Insecta; order Diptera; family Sarcophagidae; genus Sarcophaga; species Sarcophaga caerulescens. The sequence continues at coordinate 70,337,267 of OV656873.1, forward strand.
CTTTTGCTGTCCAATGTATTTACTAGTGGTTAACTATATGTTCCCGTAGACGAGTAGGTAGTGTGTTGGCTTATTAGACGTGGAGTCGCGTTTCAAACCCCAGGTCAGACATATACAACGAAATGAAATGTGGAAAATATTTCTTCGGCAGATTTCTGTCAAAAACTCTGAGAGTAAATAAATTTGTCGTGAGAAGTTTCTCAAAAAAAATCTGTCGTTTGGAGTCTACTTTAAACTGTAGGTCAAGTCCATCATGTATAAAATTTACATACACAACATAAGTGGTGTGAGAAACTAGGTTGTAATCCTGACTGACGGGCTGTAATGACCAATTATGTAAGTAATCATCCCACAGTACATTACAACATTGATTGCAACGTCGCGTTTTACTTTGCTGTTGATATATGATATTTTGATGCTGCCGGCCTGTATATCATAAGGTTAATTTATTAGGTTAGGTTAGAGGACATGTACTTGTCGACTGAGAAAAGTACAGCACACGGAGGTCAAATTGACCCATTGTAATAGTCTATGTAGTTAATTTATATTTTATATCTCAGTATATATCAGAATTTTTAAACACACATTCACTACAATTTTATAAAAACAAGCTTCTCAAACGAATGGCAATTTTTAAATCCTTTAAAATCCATCACATGTTATCTTTTTTGCTTTCCTTTCCTTTTTTTAAAAAATGAACCGTGGGACAGTAGGGGCAATAAAATTCTATTATTTTGCCACATGTTGCACGTATGAATATACCTATATTTACAGATATACTAAATGACTAAGGCTTTTCTTCTCTTCGATTACCAATACATTTGTTAAAACAAAACCAAAAAAAAACATTATATTGGAACAATAAAAATTGAAAAAATTAAATGAAATGTTTGGAAAAATATGAATCCCTCTACAGACAATAAATGATTTCGTTTTCTTATTTCATTTGTGTATAAAAACTTGTTGCTGCTCCGGTAGCAATTGTACACATTTGCTTTCAATTGCTTTTTTCAATTCCGATGAAAATGTAATGCGTAGAAGATAAAAAGAAGAAGAAGAACAAAAATAATAAATGGGTTGAAAGAATTTTGTTTCCACATTCCATAAATGACATCCTAACCACAAGCATATGTTATAGATGGAATTATTATTTTAAAGTCACTGAAAGGAAAGACCTAAAGAGTATTTAATATGAAGAAAAATATTTTTCTCAGTTTTCCCCCAGAGCGAAGCAGTTTTATTAGTTAAGTGACAGTAAGGCACATATTTTTCTGAAAGCATTTTGCGGAATACTACTATAGCATACCTTAACTTACTTATATTAGAATTGAAATCTCCTGGAATGGGCAACGAACATCAATTGCAACATACAGTTGGCCACAAACATCACCTTGGGTTTTATCAATTCCCATTGTAAAAGCCAAACGTACGGATAACTGTAATCGTTGAAATTTAAATGACATTTGAGGGGAAATCATTGAGATGCATGTTATTTTGTATTTTCCGTTTAAAATTGTTGCTTGAGTTACATTATTCCCTAACTTATTGACCGCAAGTCTTATTTGGCTGCACAATTTTGTTGGGTTTACATGAAGAGCCTAATGATTGGTATTCGATTTCTAATTTCAATTCAATTTCCGTTGCAAATCAAATTCAATTTAAATTAGGTTATCAACAGATTTACAAATATGTATGTACATATGTTGTGTTCAATTCGTGAGCTATTTGATGATGAAATTCAATATCCCCCTTTCAAGCAACAACAGCATGATTTGTGTATTCAACTAGTGTTAATTTTGAGCTAACAAATAATGTCTTTTGCTACATACGTACATACTGAGTTGGTCATTACAACTTTTTAGTCAGGATTACGACCTGACTTCTCACACCACTCATGTTATGTGTGTTAATTTTATCTATGAGTGGGAGCATCTACAGTTTAAAGTCGTTTCTGAGCGACAGAAATCTACTAAGAGGAAGTCGCCGAAGGAATATTTTTTCCTATTTTGTTTTGTTGGAGATATCTACTATGCCAACACACTAGCTAGATGCATGCAATAAGCACAGGACACCCTTACCATCCTCAATTTCCTTGTGATTGTTTTATGAAACAATTTTTGATTTTTTTGATTTCTCTTCGAAGTAAGTCTTGATTAAAAATATTATTTCTTGAACGGTTTGCTGATGACATATTAAACAGAGACAAAACATAACTCGTCTTTCATAGAACAGACGCACTTAGAAGCACTATGCCGGTTTGGCATATTAAGTGTCAATTTAAGTGAGTTTGCATGGACTTAACAACCGAAAAAAACCTATGATACAAACGTGATTACGTGAGATTACGCCCTAGCTTTTAACACCACTTATGTAGTGTGTGTTAATTTTATATATGAGTGGCAGAACCTACAGTTTAATGTCGACTTCGAACGACAGATTTTTGAGAAACCTTTCATGACAATTATATTTACTCTCAGAGTTTTTGCCATTCTGTTCGTGATGTCTGAGCAGTTACGGGTCCACGTCTAATAAGCCATCATACCACCTAGTAGACTACGACAACTTCAATTATATTGGTTTGACTTTACTCCCGTAGACTAGGTCACGGAACATGGTGCAAAAATTTTTCAAACTCATTACTGAACTATGTGTGCTTATTTGACTGTAGTTTTGAAACCGAAAAGTAATACCAATTAACCCATTATTTTAAAAAAATCATTCCACTCTAAAATCATTCCATAACGCCATGATGGACACTAAAAGGTTTGTGCATGTGGTCTAAATATCATTTTACCATTTAATTATTAAGTTTTAACAAAAACTCAATCTCTATATGCTTTTTAGTTTACAATATATAGAATTTTTTGTTGTCATTTAAGCTTTCATTATAAATATGCTTCCATAAGAAAATATATATGACCGATAACATTGGACCGACAATTTTGTTGAAAATAATAAATAATTGGTTGAACATATGCGTGTGGTAAATGTGGTTTTTCGTTTTAAATTTACAAATTTGGTACAAATTTTTAACCGAATGCATAATAAAATCTGAGGCAATTTGTCATGTAAATTTAAAATGTAACAGGCGATTGTATTTTTTGGGGAGAACTATTCACTTTCTGTATGGAATATATGCACAAAAATATGCACTTCGATATAACAGATGCGAGTGCAATAGACTACAACCATGCCTATTCAAATTTTCTTCCCATAAGGTAACCACAACCATGCAGTAACGTACATATATAATGCGAAGAGAAAAGTACAAAGTTATACTAAATGTAGTGAAGACGAAAATTGAAGAAGAATAGAGGTAACATGTCTAAATAAAATTCCCTATAGCATGTAACAATATCGCGTATTTAATGCAAGAAATCGATAACTATAAAGCTGTTCAATTTTCATACATACCAGGTGTACTGACAAGAAATGTACAGGTTTGTTTAAATAAAATAAATTTGTTTTAATGGGAAAGTAAGAAAAAAATTATTCAAAACATTGGCCATTGCTGGCTGATGAACATGAAAGTCCTCATCTCTGAACCATCGAAACCATCTTCTTCATGTTAGTTCTGATAAAACACGGTTGGCATTTGCCTCCAGGACTTTTTTCAAACGAAATTCATCACCTGCTTACAGTTGCGACTTAAGAAAATCGCACAAGGCAAAGTCAAACGGAGTCAAATCGCTGTTCAAAGGTACTTTTTGCAGCCTTTAGTATCAACATTGTTTTTTCTTTTTGTTATTTATTCTGATATACCTTCCTTCCCAGACTTTAGCAAAGCTTCTTGTCCCATATTATAAATAGGAATGGTTGCCATGATGTATTTAGTTCTTTTATATCTAATGAAAGCATTTCTCCAGAAATGTTGTTAGTTTTTGGAGACTCCTTGCTTTATAAAGCTTTAATACCACTTCTTTGTTTGATTGGAGTTTTATTCACATTTTTAGCAAAACAAAGTGCACCTATATTGGTATTGTTAATCTAATCGAATTGTTGAAGGGTGATTTGAGATAGACCATAAAGCATACAAGCTGTTAGCAGCCGGAGACAGAGCCCAAATGCTGTTACTGTACTACCTTACAAATGTGTGACATATAGGCCGGCATCATCATAATATCATATATCAACTGCAAAGAAAACCGCGACGCTGCATTTGATGTTGTAATGTACTAAGGATGATTACATACATAATTGGTCGTTACAACCCTTCAGTGAGGATTATGACCTAGCTTCTCACACCACTTATGTTGTGTGCGTTAATTTTATACATGAGTGGCAGGACTTACAGTTTAAAGTCGATTCCGAATGACAGATTTTTGAGAAGCTTTTCATGGCAGTTTTATTTATTCTCAGAGTTTTTGCCAGAAATCTGGTGAGAGGAAGTCGCCGAAGAAATATTTTAATATTTTCGTTTTGATGTCTGACCTAGGGTTTGAACTCGGGCCTTCAGTCTAATAAGCCAACACACTACCTACTAGACTACGGCGACTTTTTCCTGGATTATGAATAATTATTACGGAGGAATATACATATGTTAATGTGCAACTCAAAGGAGTGCAGTAAAAACATTCTAGAGAAGAAGGATACGTTCGTACCACTAATGATTTTGAATAACTGCACCAGAAATTACCATCAGTACTTCAATAGTGCTTTTATAAAATTGTTTTTGAATCTAATGCCTCTTTTTTGAGAGTGTCGCACACCAAGTGAGTTTTTGTCTTCGAGGTTATCTAACGCCCAACTGTTTGTGTTTGATTTGAATACAAAATAAAAAATATATGTATAGTGAACCACTTATTGTAAGTATATGCGCCCATTTGCAGTTACACCCATTAGGTGAACAAATTCTACTGGTTGTGGTGGTAAAATTCCATGGAACGCATGTTAGAAAGTGACGCCTATTCAGATTATCAGTGGCCATTTTTAGGTAAACAGTCGCTAATTGTTTAGAACTACTTATTTGAGAATCCACTATCCAAGGTTGCCCAAAACTCAGTTTCAAGGAAACTTAAATACCAGGAAATCCGTATAAGAATAATTAAGAAAGGAAGGACAAACTGAATCATTAATGTCTGTCAGTACACATATTTTCGAAAACGTCAGTTGCAAGTTACTATAAGACTTAAAAATATTTATCCTCATTAGATTTTTCTCTCGAACATTTTCATGAAAAATTTTCTCTAAAATGTTTTAATTCCTTGTTACGAGCTTCTTGCGCCTCTTTTGATAAGTGCCCTATTGGCAACAAGGCATGAATTAAATATTTGCGTACAGTTGGAGACATAGTATACCAAGGATACAAATGCATATTCCATTTCATTATTATGTTCATTCGTTTTATTAGATAAGATTGCTCAATAATCAAACTTATTTAACGCCTATATCGAAAAATTTTCTTTTCTTCTTCAGACCTAAATTGTTAGAAGTTTATGCGACAAAAAAAAGGCATTCAAAGGCTAGAATACATCCATTGAAGATTGTTAAAGTCCTTACATACATAATTGGTCATTACAATCCTTCAGTCGGAATTAGGGCGTAGCTTTTCACACCACCCATTTTGTGTGTATTAATTGTATCCATAAGTGGTAGGACCTACTGTTTAAAGTTGACTCCGAACGACTGAGATTTGCTCTTTTCATAGCAATTTTTCATTTCCTCGCCAGTAATCTGCTGAGAGGCAGTCTCCGAAGAAATATTTGTTTCTATTTCGTTTTGTTAAAGATGTCTCAGCTGGGGTTTGAACAGTGACCTCACGTCTAGTAGGCCAGCAAACTATCTATTAGACTACGGCGACTGCCACAGAATTTTACATAATCGTCTAAATTGCATTTAAAGTGCGTTGAATGAAAATTGTCAATACTATGACATTCTTATGTCTACCCTACGGCTAACTATGAAAGTGTTTTGTATTTCGATTTCCACCACACCATTCACAACGTCTTGGGTACGCTAATTATGTGCTAGAGCAATAGATTTTCTCTTTTATCATTCTGTAGTTAGTTTTCGCGTATGGGACTTGCCTGAAGGTGTCATTGGACTAATCTTTTGTGAAATTTAACCATGCAAAACTTTTACCGTCAAATCAGATAACATGATGTCCGATTTTATTTTTAGCAATTGTAGTTGTGGATGGCTTGTGGTTTCTTTCAAACGGTGCCCGGAGCCACATAATACAAATGATTTTAGCTTTATTACAAAAAACAAATTCGGATAAAATTTATTCACGTTTTGGCGTCGTCAATTGTGCACACGATTATGAGTCTTGACTCTTCTAGAGGTTTTGTTTGTGGAAATACGTCAATGGCTCTGTGGACCTTGTACAGTGATATTGTATTTAGTACACAATGACAAGGTCCAAGCCTTATTATAAAACAAAGTTTAATCAAAACTATAATTTTATGTGTATTTTATTTAACTTGCGCTTCAACACTTTCCTTTGCATTAAATTAATGCGAATATGCTAAATTAGAAAATATTTTCAGAGTAAAATAAAAACTTTTAATTTAATTTCTTTCATATTATGCTGTAACCATAAAATTAAAGGAAAATTAAGGCTCCTGCATATATTTTTACAACAAGCGAAGTTAAAGAAGGAAACGGTAACTACGACGATATTGCTAATGAAGAAAGCCAAAACAAAAGTTTCTTAAGTAAAGAAAAATTTATGCACAACTAGAAAAGGTGCAAAGAAAAGACAAATTCTTTGATTTTGAACAAAATGCCTTAAATCGAAGGAAAGAAAAGAAAAGAAGGAAGAAAAAAAATTAAAAATATTATGAAAACAGGTGAGCTCAACAAGTCTAAGTTTAAAAGAAACCGAAGCAAATTAATTAAGTATGAATAGGCCCCACGCCCTATGTGTTGAGCTTGAAAGAAAGTATGTACAGTGTTAGACAAAATTTAAATACGGATTCCTATATGTTTGCTAAACGTAAAACATATTCTTGGAAATATAAGCGAATAGATACACTGCCGATGAATTTCGATTTTTGTATGTAATAGTAAGTCAAACAATGCAGAAGAAGAAAACAAACGAAGTATTAATCAGTCATCCAAACATTTTTTTTTTGTCTACAACACCGCTTTCATTTGCATGCTGAAGAATACCCACAAAGCATTTCCGAAACACATTTTCCATCTGAGTAAATGATTAAAACTTTGGAAAATTAAAGTGAATGAATCGCATTAACATTGCGATGGGAAATATGCCTTCTGGTTTGGAGAAATATTATAGATGTGCAGCATCACTCACTTATAAAATATTGTTACGTTTTAACCATTTTAAAAAACGTTTGAAATATGAGTTCGAAAATAATAAAAATAATAAATAAAATAAATTTGTGTTTAGTTTCAATTAAATTCTGTATTGTTAGTACTATTTTGCGTGTCACTGTTCACAACTTGATGAATGCAACAATAATTGACTTTGTTCGCTAACAACGCAGATCTTTACAACGCACCTTCGTCAAACCACGACTGTTCTCTACACACTCAACGCGACTTCACACAAGACTAACTTAACTCTTACTGCTAGTTGCCTGCTTTCTGACGAACATTCTTGAAGTAGAATGTCCGGGGTTTCGCCTTCTCGAGGAATCTATCGCGGCTTTATTTGTTGTTTGTGTGTTATGGTTTTGGTTGTATTCTTTGTTGTTGCGTTATCGCTTACTTGTCTTTTCTTTCATACTCATGTTTTTTTTTTGTTTTTGTAGCTTTTAGTTATCGTCTTAATGTTAAGCGATGTTACACCATTTCCATTTTCGTAACAATATTTTAATATACATTGCCATGGATATTAGAGGCAAATTAGGTCAAATCGAATAATATTCTTTTGAATTTATTGACTAAATTGCAAAATACTATTTCCTTCTAAAACCGAAATTATTGACTCAACGTGACAGCGGTCAAAGCTGGACTTTAGAACATATTTCATCTCACTCGTTATAATGAGAGCACACAGTTGTTTTCCTTTTCACACAAAACACATAAAAATTCCCAAATATTATTAACAATAAAAGCCAAATTTAGTACTGATGTTAACAGATTTTCTTGAACTGTAATACTGTGCAATAAAACACCAAAATTTTAAATAAAGCTGACCAACGTCATGGTGTTGTTTGTAAATCTAGTTGAATAGACCTCAAAAATATTTCTTTTTATAAATTTTTAACCCTCCAAACTTAAGCTGTTCTTAAAATTCGTTTCAAATATATATTACCCTCTGTTTATAGGAACCTTGGTAACTTACATTATGTCGTTTTTCGGGGATATTTCACTATCACAGCTTGAAATTGGTGAAATAAAAATAATATTTAGGGCAGAGACATTATTTTATTCAATTGGTGTAAATTTTTGTGTGAAAGTAATTTAATCAAATACTTTTTTTCGGACACTACGGAATTCAAGTTTACACCAATAACACAGTTCCTCAAAGGTCGAATCTAAAAGTCATATCATTTTGGATTACAATATCTTGAACAATTCTGATCGTTTTAATTAAACTACATACATACATAATTGGTCATTACATCTCTTCCAATGGGTGCCAGGACCAATTGTTTAATGTGGTCTACAAACGACAGACTCTCACATTTTTTGACCATATGTCATCCTATTAGATGTCTTAAAGTAACCTATGTCTACATGCAGATATTTCACATTTTATATACATTTTCCCATAGACGTCAATAAATGTTTCTATAATGTTTCAATAAACAACAATTTTGCAATTGCAGCCTAAGTTAAGCTGCAAGCAGTTAATTATAATAAACGCAACACCAGCAAAATATAAGCAAAACAAATATGAAATACACAGTTCATTAATTCTTTATCTATGGTGCCACTGAAACGTTTTTTTCGTGTTACATTTCATGTATCGCGTCTTTAAAACCTCATGCATGTTATTGTATTGACAGCACTAATGCTCTCATTGCCACCACAAATCCTTTCACTGTGAGCACTAATTCTATCATTGCTTCGAATAAAAACAGAAATTAGCAAAAAAGCAAAGCAGCAAAATTGTTGCTGCCTTGAAAATAAATACTTCCATATACACCCATGTATTCTATTTTTAAGAGATTGCTATGTTTGCTACGTTGCGTCTATTACGTTTATAGCATTACAGCTTTACTATTTTCTTAATTTCCATTTTTTAAATAATGAAAAAAAATTGGTTTTGCCTTACATCGAAATACATAGTTCAGGGTCTTTACCATTATGCTTGGCTTAACTTTGTTTCGGTGAACTAATGAAGCACGAAAAACTTTCTTGATAAAATCAATATGTAGCTGCTTTTCTGCTTTATGCCTTGAGCACATACATACAATGGTTCAAAACCATTGTGTAGTCATATGAAACCACAATGTTTTGCAAGCCTCAAAACATATAAACGGCAATTTTTTAAAAGCCATACAAATATACATCACACAAACGAAGATTTACATTTGCTTTCGCATTACGGGTGGAGTATTTTAAATCTTTTGCTGTGGAGGTAAAAACAGAAATCGATATTATATGTATACAATGTAAAGTTATTTCGTTTAATGATTTATTGTGACCTTTTGGCAATACAAATTCATTCAAAACATGAGTTGGATTGTAGTCTTTAACGTTTCCTAATAATAAAAGTAAAATTCTGCCACAGAATATCTTACTTCTGTAACCAAATTTTAATGACAGTTTCAAATTGTATTAATAAAGTTTAGTTTTTCTAAAAATAATTGGGTTTTAACCATAGTCTCACATCTAGTAAGCCAATGTACTACCACGGCGACTTCAAGAAGACGGTCTTTGTTATTCGCTATAGTTTCTAAAAGTGATCAAAGTATTCTCTATAGTAAGACAGGGGCGTAATGCAATAAATATTGTTACGAAAATGGAAATGGTGTTATCGTTTAACATAAAAATTATTAACAAAAGCTACAAAAACAAAAACAATAGACTTGTTTACATGATCAACGAATAAGCAAAAGTATAGCTACAATATCAGTATTAAAAAGGGATAAACAAGTAAACAAGTAAACAAACAGGCAACAACAACACTGCTAGGACAAACGTAAAAAAATACCCAAACAACAATAACGTCAACAACATGTTTACATTTATAGAGATTTCGCAAAGGTAAAGTCATTCTCCTTCAAGAGCACTCATCAGACTGTTCACTCTGCCATATAAAAGGCAAGACAGAGCAGGCAACGGGATCAGAAAGATTTCTGTCAGTCTTGTGTGAAGACGCGTTGCGTGTGAAGAGAATAATCGTGGTTTGAAGATCTCCGTTGTAAAGATCTATCGAACAATTGTTAGTGTGCACGTGGAAAAGTGTATAGAGAATAACAAACAAAGCAAATTGTTATTGTTTTAATCATGTTGCGAACAGTGGCACACGGAATTGTGAGAATAATAAAGAATTTATCTAAAAGTAAACACAAATTTATTTTTATTTTATTTGCAATCTACGAACTCATATTTAAAATGTTTTTAAAAGGGTAAAAACGTAATAATATATTCAAAGCTAAAGATCACCGAAGTCGCCGTAGTCTAGCAGGCTTATTTGTCATGAGGTCACGGTTCAAACACCAGGTCAGACACTTTCAGCAAAGCGAAATAAACAAAGAATATTTCTTCATGAATAACACTCTGAGAGTAAAAAAGAAAATATTACCATGAAAAGTTTCTCGGAAATCAGTCGTTCGAAATCAACTTTTAGGTGTAGCTTCCTCTACTCATGTATGAAATTAACACACGCAACATAACTGGTATGAGAAGCTAGGTCGTAACATTGACTGAAGGGTTGTAATAACCAATTATGTACATATGTAAAGGTCCCCGACACTTATATTTAAATAATTAATACGGAAATGTTAGAGTTTATTTACTTAATCCAGGATTTACTATTTTTGCTTCCAGTTTACGTCCACCAGAGTGGAATTGAATTGTTCCGCCATTCTGTCAACGCTAGGTACTGTAGTAAATTTTAATTTGACCACCAAAATAGTGTACTGCCATCGAAGCAAGGCGCTCTTATCTTGTTGAATTCTTCCGACATAGCGCGGAATGCTAATTGGGCTAGTTGGTATTGAGGGCAGCGGACTTTGTTCGTCAACTTCACAGCTACGTCGGCAGTTTCCTTTAGATCAGAAAATTGTATGCTACATCAACTTTCTCCACATGTTTTTATACCTTTAAATTTCTTATTTACTATCTCCAATGCAGCAATTTCAAATTCTTCAAACTCGCTCCTATGAGCGAAGCTGTGAACTTCTGCCGGTACTCTGTTCTTTTCCTATATTTTCCTTCCTGTATTTCCCTTCTTTTTAATCACTATTCACTTCCTAGTCTGTGTTTATGGCGGCTTTATTCTATTCCTTTATTATATTCGTATCGACTATTGAGCGGATTTATTGAGATAATAATTCATTATGAAAACAATCATTTCGTTTTCATTTTATTTTTATTGGAAAACCTCCCCAATTTCTTTGGCTACATGCACCGGCTTTTTATAGCAAGTTCAGCAAGTTGCACCGCCTAAGAAGGGTCCACCTTAATTTTTTTCGCGATAGTTTAACTAAAACAACTTAGGGCAACAAAAGCCAGGGATAAAGAATCATGAGCCATAATGCAATGTAGAAGGCAATTAATATTTACACTAGGTACGTAACGAAACACATTTTAAGGATACCCAGTTATCAAGGAGTGATTGGAATCTAGAAAGCGAATATTTGGGCTTACAAAGTAATACATAACATAAGCTTTGAGGGAAATGTCATTTTAATCGATATACCAAGATTTTAGAGATAATATTAGACCAGACATAAGTCATTTCAGAGAATTGAAGTGAACAAAGATATAAAAGTTGGAATAAGACACGACATTCTATAGAAATCATGGTTGATATCCCTTATCGACGAGTCTTGCTATACGCTGTTTGATGACTTATGCATAAGTCCTTTGGCTGGTCTACTCCTCTGAAACTTATCTAATTACGGAGCTGGAAAATAGGTTATAAATGTTATTGAATCTCTCTAAGGTATCACACTCCGCTATAACATGAAACTAGAAACGTGAACAATACAACGATGCGCTTTTTATTACAACACGCTGGATACTCACTTACAGTATTTTGTTACAGTGTTTTGTTACATTCACTGCATTTACTTCTAGCTTTCAATTAGAGGCCTGTATTCACCTCATACTCTCATAGTAAATTCAACTTATACTGTGATGACGCTTGCTACAAAACACACACTATGTACACGCATTTAGTCACACAGAGGGAAAATTATTTGACAATATTTCATTCTCGTAGGCATGAATACTCTTATAATTCGCCACTAAACAGCGTAGTAATAGAAGCAAATAGTGAATCAATTCTGCATTCATTAAGAAACACGTGTGTTCTTTTCTTATTTTCTTTGTCTTTGGCAGTGCCTACTTTAGACGAATGGTTTCACACGATAGCCTGTTTATATGGTGAACACGAACAATATTGTGTGTTCTCGTGGGAAATCGTTTGTCTTACAAAATCAGGCATTAACAATTACAACACTGTGAATGATATACTGTGTTGAGTGCATCATGAGCCAATGCTGAGATGAATGAATGGAGTAGTATTCATAGTTTATTAAAGAGATGTACACATTGCAACTCCTAAATGAGATCACAACAGTAAATCATTTTATAGTGAATGTACAATTGTGTACATTCATGCAGATTTGTACGTTCTCTGTCGTATGAGCGATAAATAAAAGAAATAAATTTCTATTAAATATCACTCATACGTCACTGTGCTCTGATTTGTAACAGACAAAAATGGTTTCTACTACATACTTAGGAAATTATTTAAATTATTTGGCAAAAATTATTGTTAAAAATATTGTTATAAATAACCCATAGAGAACGCTTTTTCAAATTAATTGTTATAAGGTGGTTTGTTAAATATTTTATGGCGCATAACTTAAGGCTACTCTAAGTTATTTTAAAGAAAAATATCGAAGCAAAAAAGTTTTATGGAAAATAATTTTTCTCTTTATAATTTTTATTCCTCTTGAATCACAAATTTTTGACATAGATTTGTAAAAATTTTGGTATGTAAATATATTGTTACGTTTTTACCTTTTTAAAAACGTTTAAATATGAGTTCGTTAATTGCAAACCAAGTAAAAACAAATATGTGTTTTATTTTAATTAAACTCTCTTTATTGTCCATAATTTCTTATGTGCCACTGTTCACACTTAACCGATACAACAATAATTACTACAATTTATTGCTTGTTCACTATTATTCACACACAACTATTCGCTATACTGCTCACAACGGATCTCTTCAAACCGCGACTGATTAGTTCACACGCAACTTCACTCAAGACTGACTCAATTACAACTGACTCACTGCCTGCCTTGTCTTGCACTTTTATATGCGAACGTCTTCAGTCTGATGATGGTTCTCGAGGTAGAAGGTTCGCGTTCTCGCCTTCTCGAGAATTCTTTTGCGACTACATTGTTTATTGTTGCTGGTTTATTTAGAAGATGTTCGATGTATTTGTTAATGTGTATTGTGTACACATTGCCTCTTGTTCGTTGTGCTTGCGTTTTCTGTCTCTTTCATGCTAATGGTCTTTGTTTTTGTGGCTTTTGCTTATTGTTTTTATTGTTAAACGATATTAGGTCGTTTCGTTTGTTTTTGCGTAACAATATAATAAAATTGTATCAAAATGTAGGAGAAAGTGAAGTGTGTTTAGAGGATTTCTAAGTTCTTCTACTTTTTTAACGTGTATCAAAATTATATTCCAAATATTTTACCTTGAATAATACTATCGCAGATTTTATTTTCTCCTGCGCATTGCTATGCATTTTTCCTTGAATAATAATTTTTCTCTTTTCCTACTGAATATATATTTGAATGTATAATTTTTCGCAAGAGTTAAACAATTTCAATGACAAGTTCTTGTAAGAAAATGAAATAAAATCTAAGCGAGTATGTAATTTATTCTAGTCGATTTTCGCGTTTATCGTTACGACTTTCACGGTTTCCTAATATCATTTAGGGCAAAAGCCTTTATTGTGAATGAAATTGAACTTTTTTTTATAATTTGTTATAACTTGCTGAAATTACACTAGTCTAGTAGGTAGTGTGCTGGCTTATTAGACGTGAGGCTACGGTTTAAAACCCAGGTCAGACAACTCCAATAAAACGAAAAATGAAAAAATTTTTCTTCGGCCTGTGGCTCTCAGTAAATTTCTGGCAAAAACTCTGGGACTAAAATAAAATTGCCATGAAGAGTTTTTCATAAATCTGTCGGTCCACCACTAATGTATAAAATTAACACACACAATATAAGTGGTATGAGAAACTAAGTCGTTGTAAAATAAGAAAAAAAGTTTATTTATTTTTATTGCCAAGTGCGCTAGAAGCGCACAGTTTGGCTATAGTTTATTAATTAATTTTATTCCTAAAATTACTCAGAATTTATAAATAAATAATGCTGATCAAGCATTATGTCTACAGTGGAAGATAAAGCAAGAATATCAACCAATTATTAAGAATATGAAAATATGAACATGTCCAACACTAACAGTTTTGATAGCAGTGACTAATTTTAATTTTAATCTAAGTAGATAAGCACTTACAAGAATTACGACAGTTTGGCTCAGTTTTGGCTTAGATTTGATAGGTTAGGTCCCTCCTTGAAGGCAAGCATTTATGCACATTGTGACACAACAATCAATATTCAAATCGTGGATCAACACATTCCTTAAAGGAAACAACTCCGAAACCAAAATAAGTCTTGATATTGCAGCAATCTTTATATTAGAGGGTACGACCAAGGATGTCAGAAAGTGGAAAATCAATCATTTCCTCTGACAAGAGTATGGCGCTGATACATGAGTTGAAAGATAGTCACCTCTTCTCCTTCAGGCACAAAGCTACTATTGAAGGGTTTCGTCTAATATCCCGGCACCCTTATAAGAGTTATCTTTGACTCTGGCATTCATGGACAATAATAGACGTTGAAATGACATTAGATGTGGACTTGATTACTGCTCGAGTTAATCAAAAGATTTACAGGGGAATCTCACTACACAACAAGTATTGCGTCGCATTAACAACGGTCATGACCTCAATCTGGAAAACATTGCAGTTGTCAGGCAACCTATATTAAAGTTAAATACCAGAATCCTTAATAAATATACCACATCCGTAGTAAATAGGGTGTACGTTTGAGGTGTAAAATTGAGTGTACTGTTACGCGGATAAGCTAATACAGACAAGACAAAAACAAATAAGACAAACAAACAACAATAAAATTACCAATTAATACTGTACAAATGATTACGTAGAGAAGTACATAATAATATACCCGAATGATAACAAAACAAAGACCAAAAATGCTAGAGCAACACTACATGGAAATACAGCGACAATGCCAGACGGAAAATATAGGTGTATACTTATATATAGCAAAGCTCAGTGTTGCTACTCAGTAATTATGAGTCAGCATTAGACAGAGTTGTTTTACACTGAAAGTGTGATGTTTGTAAATAAAAGATGAAAAATTAAGCTGATAGCACAGTGTATCTAGTAACAGTGTGTTTTAAAATAAATTTTACCACGATAAGCAATTACTTCTATTTAGTCTGTTATCTTTGGCCCCATGCTGGTTGTGATTGATGAGAGCCCACAATGAATTATTCGAACTTTGTGATGTATAATTTAAATTCATACAAAATAAGATGGGCTGAACATGTCGCAAGCATCAATTAATATTTTTGTGGAGAACAGTAAGGAATGTGTTTAACAAAAGAATTCCTAACTTTAAGAAAGAAAGTCATAGAGTCTAATCAATACCAAAACCAGATAACCATTTAAAGGTTTAAATTTAAAAATGCAATAAAACATAAACGGTTAGAAATTTTGTCAAACTTTTTTTTTTTTTTTTTTTGTTGTGAAGATGTGGAAGATACAGACTATGAAGATACAGGCCATGATGTAGCTCCCACTAGAATATAGGCTAGAATTGTGGTTTTTGTATTTACTTTTAGGTTGAGATGTCTCGAAAAATTTTAAATTTTTAAAATTCCCTTAGAATTGGCATATCATAGCTTGTAAATGCTTAATTCCAAATTAACGGGGAATACTTTCTATTTAATTGAATTTGGAATATATTACTCATACGCATCATATTGCATGTATTGGAATTGTTACTCTGAAAAGTATACAATACAAATTTTTTGATATTGTCTTGTATGAATTTAATGCAATTAGATATCACCAAAGAAAATAAAGTATAAAGAATGTGCATCTTAACATATTTTGGAATATTTTTCAAAAATATTTCATGACGCGGGGGGAAAAAGATAGGAGGGAAGTAAACAGAAACGAAGAGCGTAACAATGCGTTGCTCTCATTCTTTGCTCTCATCGCGATGAGATCAAAGACTATAAATATATGAAGATGTTGCACAGCCAGTGCCAAATTTGTCGATGGCAGTACGGCTACTGCCACTTATTGTACTCAGAGAATTTATTATACTCAGAGAATTTATTATACTCAGAGAACGTATTGTTCTCTTCTCTAATTTATACTCATATGCGTGTATACGTGTGTGCTTGTACATTGCCAAATAAAATAATAAACAAACTGAAAGATGTATTGTTTTCACAAAATGTATGTGCAAATAGCCTGTGGAAAAGAAATATTACCGTTTGTTTTATTGTAGGGTAAGAATATGTGTTTTATTGTTGTAGAAATGAAACTATATCGATTCGCACCGAAATAAAAAATCCACATTTTGTGTGGACATTTGAAACTGAAAAATTGTTTTATAAAAAGTGTGAATTTAAAAATTGTAGTGCATGCTCAAACAAAACTTTTAATAAATATAATATATAATTAAAATCATAAATCATATTTTTAGAAGATATTGATAGGACTGGAAATATATCAGAAAGTACACATACCCCTGATATAGATGTCGCAGATATATACGATGAAAATAAAGAATATTTTAATGAAGGCACCGATTGTTTTACGTCCAACAATGTGCCAATTGAATTAACATCAAGTCGATATTTTGTTGGTTACATAGCTCAACGAATATCTTGCGTTAAATGTCGTGTGGATATAATCAAACCAGCGCAAATTTTGTCATATCCTTCAGAAATGTTCATTCATGCAAAAAATTATATAAAAGATTCCGACTTTGGAAGTTTGTGCGCTCCATCTGATTTATTTTTTGAAGTTTGCAAAATTCATATAAGTCTTCGAAAATATTTTTTTAGAAAATAAATCTATAAAAAACAAAAAAACATTTGTAGTTGGCCAAAAAATACAAAAAATACAATTTATTCCTTGGTTTGGTGAAAATAACGAATGTTATAAACACAGAATGGAGATGCTTAATTTACTAATTGTTGTTTTACTACGGAAGCATTCCACATGGGAAACATACAAATTCAAATTATCCAGTATGGAAAAAGTTAAAATTTTGAACCATTAAAATGATAAATAAATTTAATAAATACTAAACAAAAAAAGCACTCGTTTTATTACAACTTCATTCTATACAAAAATAGACACATATGGTAAATACATACATACATAATTGAATAGTAATATATAATTCGGTGCGAATCGATATAATTTCATTTCTACAACAATAAAACACATATTCTTACCCTACAATAAAACAAACGGTAATATTTGTTTTCCACAGGCTATTTGCACATACATTTTGTGAAAACAAAAGATCTTTCAGTTTGTTTACTATTTTATTTGGCAATGTATGTATACATACATGCACACACGTATACACGCATATGAGAATAAATTGCTTAGAGAAAAGAACAATACGTTCTCTAAGTATAATAAGTTCTCTGAGTACAATAAGTGTACTGAGTCTTTTTTGTTTTCTTTCTCTCAGTTAACATGAGAGTGAGAACGACGATTCAGCTTTCCCTGTTACCTACCCCCCTCATAAGAAAGAAGCACAAAATTTTGTCAATTTTAAATACACTGTGTGCAACATCTTTACATATTTATAGTCTTTGGTCAAACAATAAAAACGATCATACATACATAAGCGTACATACGCATATACATACGTACGATGAGAGCAACACATTGTTACGCTCTTTGTTTGTGTTTATTTTTCTTCTGTCTTCCCTCCCTCATCGAGAAATGATTTTTAAAAAAGATTTTGGTGAGAGCGGGTGTTACTGGTACATCCCGCCATAAGAAATTTTACTTCTACATGATGCGCATTCTTTATATCCATATTCTTTGATATCACTCATACGTCACATATGTTCTTGGCATTATGAATTTTACATATTAAATATGAGCATAATGTGAGTAAATATAATGGGTCGATGGGTTATTTAAAAGTTTAAATTTAAAAATGCCATAAAACAAAAATGGTTTAAAATTTTGTCAAATTTACATTTTTGTTGTGAAGTACAGTTTTTCGGGTTAGAACGTGAATATTATTTCATTCATATGGCTGCCACAGCTGGCCTCACAGTACCTTATTAGATCGGACCAATATTCGTGAACTTTGTCTAGAGTATGAGGTCGTATCTGGGTAATGGCATCACGAATTTTGGCCTCCATATGCTCAATTGTCTCTGGTTTACCGACATAACACTTTTCTTGAACGGCATCTCAGAGAAAACAGTCCAACGGTGTCAAGTCGCAGATTCTTGGCGGCCAATTAACATCAACATTTAAGCTAATTAAACGGCCATCAAACTGTTGACACAATGAACCGACCATGTCATGTTATGTGTGGCAAATTGCACCATCCTTTTGAAATCAAACGTCGTTCACATCGATGCCATGAAGAGCGTTCACAAAAAAATTTGCTATCAAGTTGCGATAGGTGTCTTCATTGACCGTAATGATTGCGCTGTCCTTATTTTCAAAGAAATATTCCAATGATGCCTCAACTCCACAAGTCGTACCAAACAGTATCTAGTAATGGGTGCAATGACTTCTGTACTACCACGTGTGGGTTTTCTGAACCCCAAATAAGGCAATTTTGTTTATTTACGTACCCACAAAGATGAGCTCAAATCCCCATTGCTCAAGCGTAAATCGATTCAATACTTCAAGTATTACCCGATTCAAAATAACCGATGGTTTAAATTTAAACCAATAGATGGCCCACTCGATAGATTTAACGCCACAACAAATCCTCTATAATTTATGCCCGTAAATTAATCGTAATTAAAAATGTTTGAAAAACCATACCAGAATTTTAAATTTATATTGTTATGTATTTATCTTTTAAAAACGTTTAGAATATGAGTTTAGTTTTAATTAAATTCTTTATTGTTCCCACAATAACAATTGTTCGACAGATCTTGATAACGGTTCGTAGCTTCGCCTTCTCGAGATCTCTATAAACATAAACATCGTTGTTTCATTATTATTGTTTGTGTATTTTGGTTACATGTATTCTTGCAGTGTTTGTTGTGGCATTTTTGTTTACTTGTTTATCATCTTTTTTATACTGTTGTTTTTGGTATATTTTTGTTTACTTGTTTATCATGTAAACAAATTCATTGTTTTTGTTTTTGAAGCTTTTGTTTACAATTTAAACGATGTGAAAGCAAAACACCATTTCCATTTTCGTAACAATATTTTAATTTCAAATTTATAATAAACAATTTAATTGTACAAGTAAAATTATACTAAATTATTAAATTTCAATGGGAACCAAAGTTTGGTTACCAAAGTCGTTGAATGAAGTTATTGCTTAAAAGCTAGGCATCACACACTTTTTTATTTAATCCTAATATTATATTAAATGAGTTAAAAATAAAATGAGAAGGTGTACGTGTTTACACAACTACTTCACATTCATTAGTTATTTTTTTTTAATTTACGATTCTTTTTATGTATGCTACGGGAACTAGAGCTGTTAATTTGCGGGATATTCCGAGTGTTAATTGATTAAATAAATAAATTCGTAACTCTTGTCCCCAATGAATATCACAACATTAAATTACAGGCCCCTTACAAATATATCATATGACTTTAATTTGAATTTCATTTTTCGCCCATTAAAATATCATTAAATTGTACGTAATTTTTTTAATGTTTGTTCACGTAACCAAAATATGGCTTTAGTTTACGTGTTATAAGATGTCTTACCTTCTTATGTGGTTGCGAATAGTACGTATATACAAACATACATATATACATACCTTAATTTATGTACATGAGAACAGGGAACTTCATTACATGCTATATATATATTTCTGTAGCGCTTTTCTCATGCCATATTATTTTGAAATTTGTATTGTGTCCTTAATTTCTGAAAAGAAAATGGAAGTAATAAACTGTGTGTGTGTGCTTTTGTGTCTACCTCCATAACCGAAAAAATTTGTAAAAGGAGAATATTGTGAAGTAGGAAAGATTAAATCTTTTAATGGTTTTCAAAACCATAAGACAAATAAAGAAAAGTTTCTGGTGACGCTATATTTTTGTACCGCAATAATGTTGGTACATACACGAAGAACTCAAAAAAAAAATATAAAATTCAAAGCCCCAATGTATTAAAATGTTATACCCAATATTTAGTAGGATATTCCTTAGGCACTCTATTTAACCTATTTGGTCAGTTTTTTCTTCGTTTAATCTGTTAATATTTGTTGCTATTCATTCATAAGCAAGTTTTTCAGTTGACTTTTGCTTGTGCAACTATGCAACCGTTTGTCCAAATGATCTCTTAAATATTCTCTTATAGAATATCGCGATTTTGTGGAAGAGTAAGT
The DNA here is from genome assembly GCA_927399465.1 of Sarcophaga caerulescens. Lineage (NCBI taxonomy): Eukaryota > Metazoa > Arthropoda > Insecta > Diptera > Sarcophagidae > Sarcophaga > Sarcophaga caerulescens. The sequence goes on from OV656873.1 coordinate 70,358,048, forward strand.
ATTAAGCATTTGCGGAATTTGGTGGTTAAATCATATCTTAACATTAGCAGCAGTATGCTTAGGGTCATTGACCTGTTGTAAGTAATAATCGTTATGAATTCCTAATTCATCCACACTGTTGAGGTCGTTCTTTAGAATGTTTAAATACACTGTCCTGTTAATCACTTCCAAGAGACAACGGCGACACTCTCTAATGAGTTTAGAAATGACTGTAACACCCGATTGTGATACGGGTGAAAGAAATACCATTGATGAGGATCCACAGCGGCTTGGTAAATGGCCATCATCTCCGCCTTACACACGCTACAGCGATCCGGCAGTCGGAGGGAAATGTTCAGGTACCAACCCCATTAAGAAGTTTGTAGCCGTCAGTGTATATATGCAGGGATTCAGCGGAGATCATCATATTAGAAACTCAGACGTCCTTATTCGAAGTCAGAAAATAAAAACTCCTGTACAAGTAATATCCTTGATGGGCCTGAAGGATTACCTTCTAAAATAGAGATATGTCCAGTATGAAGGCTGCTTGTTTTGCCAGTTATGCATTGCAAACAAGTCTTTTGTAGGGATAATACGTAGAGCACTGATGATATGAATAGCTGCAGCTCTTCTAAACTTGTCAAAAAGTTTGATATTATATTATATATTCAGAGCAGTCTACCAGAAAACAACTCCATATAGGAGGCTGAGTTCAATGACTACAGAATAGGCCCAGCACGCGATATTGGGGCGAAGACCCCATATGGCACCAAGTGCAGCAGTAAGCAGCGCAGCCACTTTCCGCGCCCTAGCAATCAGCGTAAGCTATGGCGTTGTTACCAGAGGATTCGAGCTTATTCAAAAGCAAGTAGACTGCGAGACACTGCCTTGCGGTGTACCTCTACAAACAAATCACTGACAATACATAATTCCCACTGAGGAGGTTACTATTCTCGACGGAGCTCAATACTTTTAACTAGATAGAACTAAGAGCCTTTATTATAGCGTTTGGGTTGACTTATTGAAAGCCAAAGACAGCCAGGGTGTATTATTTAATGGGCAAGGTTTTTTCCACCTGTGAGATGAGAGAGCGTTGTCCTGTTTCGAAAGTTTTGTCCCAAAGTTTTGCAATCAATGGTCAAATAACGACTACTTCTGTAAACAAATTATATAGTGGAGTGCTTATCGAAAGTATCTTATTAGAAACAAATGAATGAATACATGTGTTTTGTGCATGTACAGGCCGAAGGAAGTATTGAAGGATAAGGAGATATGTTTCGCGACACCTTTTAATTAATATTTCTTGAGTACTTTTAAGAAGTAAAATGCTGCCATAAAATATGTCTTCTTACTCATTTTTATTTTTGTTGCTACTCTTTCTTTCCTTTCACTTTTGATAGCTAAGCAGGTGATTAGTCCATTGTAAGTAAGTAAGTCTTGACATGGTTACCATGGCTGTTGGGCGTATAGTGGTAAATAATTTTGATCAATGTGTTCGCAGTCTTCCTCAACAGATGGCGCTACTTGACCTTCTTTTGGTGTACTTAGTTGTGTATTCTCCTTGAGAATTTAGAAATCATTTCATGTTTTAAAATTTAAAAAAACCGTGGTGCCTTGTGCTTTATTAAAACTTAGGACATATAGGTTAGTAGTGAAGCACTTTCATTTCTACACCTCGCAAGGAAAATCACAGAATTCTACATTGTTAAAAAATATATGTCCACTGGTAGCTGGTTAATATGTGTGCCGTATACATTTTATATGAGCGTCTCAAATGCTAACAAACCCTAACGCAACTGCTAACAAACAATCCTAGCTCAAACTGGACTATGACATTTTGGGAAGATATAGACTCTTCCGGATCAATTATATGGTTTCTTGGAACTTTCGGAATAGAAAATTTGATTTTAGTATTCCAACTAGGGCCTGGTCTAAAGATCCGGAAGTGGCGGAATCTTTCATTTAAATCTCTTTATTTACTCGGACAGCCAGGTTGGAATTAATTCCTTACGAACGATAATTTCATCGGTAAATTTCGGATGATTCAAAGGTAACTCCTTTTTGGTTCCGAGACATAGGGATATCAACGGAAATTTAGCTTTTTGAACTGGCCAGAGCAGACATTCCGATTGCCTCAGTCAAATTGGATATTATCCACGCGTTTTACATGAATCCTTAATTTCGTTGGCATTTCTACACTCTGCTGTACATATGTACATATGTACATGAATAAGAAGACGACGTACTTCTATCCTTAAATCGCGTGGCTATCTATCGCACAATAGCGTTTCTCACAGGCTATTATTTTTTTGGTAGGCATGCCAAAACACTTGTTATTTCGACAAACAATTTCAGTTGTGGGACTAAGAAGGAGGAAGATACTGTCTTTTGCCTTATGTGACAGTACCCTGCTCTCGCCATAAAAAGACAAAAGTTTTGTCCACTCACTTTTTGATATTCTCGGCTGAGCTCTCTAATATAAAGATTGCTGCAATAGCAAGATTTATCTTGAACTCGGGTTAGTTTCCTGTTGAAAATGTTTAATTCACGAGTTGAATGTTTATTAAGACCTAAGCGGGACCTCTTTGTTCAAGCAGGGTTGACACCCCACCTAACCTAAGCCTATGCCTACTATGGTATTTAACAATAATAACTTAGAAAAGGCTCACTAATTAAGAAAAAGGTATTTGATCTGTACGATGCAATGAAAAATCTTCGAAAGCTAAAGCTTTTACGTCTTAACTAACATAAGCGATAAGGGTACCATAAGTTAAACTTTTCGTCACTAAGGGTTCAGTCAAATAATCAAGTCTTTGATGTCTAACTGAAGCATCGTTCTGTGATATCATTTTCCAGCGATATGAAAACAGCCGATATATTTTTTATTATTTTTTTTTATTTTTTTGTATTATTTTTTTTTTTTTTTTAATTATAAATTCCTCTTTGTTAAGTCGCCGTAGTCTAGTAGGTAGTGTGTTGGCTTATTAGACGAAAGGCCCGACTTAAAATCCCAGGTCAGACATCAAAACGAAAATATGAAAATATTTTTTCGGCGTCTTCCTCTCAGCAGATTTCTCGCAAAAACTCTGAGAGTAAAAATTGCCATGAAAAGCTTCTCAAAAATCTGTCGTTCGGAGTCGGCTTTAAACTGTAGGACCCGCCACTCATGTATAAAATTAACGCATACAACACGGGTGGTGTGAGAAACTAGAACGTTGTACAATGGGTCAATTCGACCTCCGGGTACTGTACTTGTCACAGTCTACCTCTAACCTAACCTAACCTAATTCCTCTTTGTTTCTTGTTCACTACCTATTTTTGTTTTTGTTTTTTTTTTTGCAAATACTTTAAGGAAAGCATACTCAACAACTGAATCGTTAAATCGTTTCTCTGTTTCCCTAGTAAGTTAAGCGGCTTATTTTAAAAAGGCGTGCCAAATAAGTGTGTCCATGTCTAAATTCTGTCTTGGAAATAAATTTTTTAAGATTTTGCTTTAAATAATAAAAATAAAAAATAATCAATCATGTTAGCAAATGATAGGAGCACTGAATAAAAGATGCGTTCATTCCTTCCTACTAAAATGATCTTGACAATGAGTAACTAATCCCACTTCAGTTCCATTACATGCAATTGAAAGTGCTCAATACGAAATCATAGAAGCATAGATGACGGAAGTAAATTCAATGAGGCTTTTAAATTATTTTGTGTTTGTTGAATTTTTTTAGTCGTTAGCATTCTTAACTTGAGTTGGAGTGTTAGTTTTATGGTGAGTTAAAGAAGGCGATTTAACCCTATTCCTACTGACATAAAAATGTAACAAATCTAACTAACATGAGCCCCTAAGGCTCACATGTAAAAACTGCAGGTATTTTCCTTACGAAAATTATTTTTATTTATTTTTTATAAAAAATACTTTAGGTTAGGTTAGGTTAGCGGCTAGACTTCACGAACAAGTTCACTCGGTGGCCCATATAGACCATTGTGTCACCCAGTGTGAAGTAAGCCATTTGTCATAATAACAAATGCTTTCCTACCGTACTGAATCTAATCGCAATTGGTGTTGTTAACTGTTGATTTCAAATAAACGAATCATTTAATTTTTATTTTAAATAATAAGAGATTTCTCCACGTTATAGTAAACAGAACAGAGAAATCGGCTTTGGCATACGAAAGATTACTTTATGTATGAGAGCTAAACATTTTTATAAATAGAAGATACCTTACAAAGATATGAAGAATGATTTATTTGGTCAAAAACTCAAAAAATATAAATTTCTTTACATGTGCCTCTGAGGCTCATGTCTGCAGTCAGCGTTACTATTTTATATTTCGGTATCTAACAGGTGGAAATATCTAACAATTCTGAATTCTTTTTTATGTATTTTCTAAAACATATGTAAAATAAAAGTCATGAAATATGGTTGCGATATGTCCGATATTTTGATTTGATCAACATAATGAGCATAACAGGCTCGTGTTAGTGAGATTAGGGTTAAAGCGCGTGATTCAAAGTTGTATAAAGACAACCATATTTCATATGAATATATGAAAGCAAATGCAAGTAATTGTGAAAATTATTTAAAGTCCTTAATGATTTAATTGTTATCAAGAAGTTAGAATCAGTATATTAAAGTCTAAATTAAACACACAGTCTGAAATACTAACGGCATTTGTAGAGGTATATGGCATCGTAGCTTTTAGACTTTAAAAACTGAAATAAAAAACCTGCTTCTAGTAGAAAACATTAGAATACGCATTCAATTATTTACAACCCAACGCAAATTTTGTCATTCGTATTTATTCAATATGGGTAAAGTGAGAAGCTTCTACCAAAACTTTGATAAATTTATTTTCTTTTACACACATGTGTAGGTTACATATTTTTATACTGCTGGAGAGTTATTTATTGAATTTTAAAAAAACAATGAATTTTGGTGTTGCTTAAAATTGAAATAATTTATGCGGTGTGTTTAATTTTTTTTAGGACGATGTGACAACGGTAGTTTAAAATGTTACAAGCCAGGACGTTTTCATTTTCAAATATTTCACTTATTTTTTAACAATCTCTGCTTTATTAACATCTGGCACATAGAGACCCACCAACTCTTCGGCTGTTGTATCTTCCAAAGCTGAACCTGATTTTACCAATTCATCCTCAACTTCGTTGTCAATAACGTCGCAATGATTAGGTACCCAACTTAACCTAATTCAATTATCTCACATAAAATCGCTTAACAGCCTTTAGTGTTTTGCTGGTTAAAAATATGTTGGTTGTGTGAATTTTAAAATTACAAGGGTTAAATCCCACAAATCGGACCCTTTTCTTTAGAGAGACATGGGTAACCTCCTACAAATTTATATAATTTTATATTTACATACATTTCATATTTTCATATTGATGTCTGACCTGAGGTTTGAACTCGGGCCTTCAGTCTAATAAGCCAACACACTACCTACTAGACTACGGCGACTATATTAAACTATACTATTTATATTTATAAAATCGAAAAATGTTTTCTTTATTTCTATAGCCTCTACAAAGTTTGTAAGTAAGTATTCCATTTATTAAATTAATTACAAAAACATTTGGTCATTTGGTTATCAATCATGTTATATAAATTAATATGTATTCTTTAAATGTCTAACCTATTGAATATTATATTTTCATTTCTACTTTATTACGTCAATGACATTTGAACCGATTTTTTCTGCTATAATTTCTACAAAGGCATTTGACAATTTCATTACTTTGGATACAAAGAAAGGCCCATAAGTAGTTATTTGTTTTATTGAATTGAATTTAATTCTTAGAACAATAAATAGTTTTATTTTCGTTTTTAGTACTTGTCTTCAAATGAGCTTTAAATTGTATAAAAGGAAAGTTGCACTCATTTAGATTGACGAATTTACGCATTGCATACATACTCACATAATTTTTCATTACAACCCTTCAGTCAGGATACCATCCAGCTTTACACGCCACTTATGTTGCGAGTGTTAATTTTTTACATGAGAAGAAGGATCTAAATTTAAATAAGACTGCGAACGACAAATTTTTGAGAAACATTTCAAGGCAATTCTTTTACTCTCAGAGTTTTTGCCAGTGAACAGAAAGTACAGTAGACATAAAAATACTATCTAACCATCCGACCACTCAACTTGTTAAAGGTGACTCGAGACTGTAATGGAAGTCAAGGTAATAGCATATTACCTCGCAAGGACGCTATAGCTTCCACGAGGACCACTCTACCGAGGAGACGAATGATGGTAAATTCTTTCGGAGTTAAGATCGTTTTCGCTTCAGCTGCTAAAATTCCCAGAGTTGCCTTTGGAATATAGTACGGGTAAGTAATTGGTCATTATAAGTCTTCAGTCTGGATTAAAAAAACAGTTTTGGTCAAATAAAACAAGTTTGGAGGGTTCGAGAAATATAAAAAAAATATTTTTGATTTTTACTCAACAAAACTCACAACCTACACTATGTCATTAGCTAGGTGTTTATTGGTTTTTTAGAAACCTATTTAGACCGAACATTTCATGTTTGGATTTACATTCAAGCTGTGCATCAATGCTATACACATTGATAGACGTCCAGTTAGAAAATTTCAAATGGAAGCTAAATTAGATAAAATCAATTTTAAACTCTTTAAAATGTATTCGCTATTTGTCAGAAATTACCGACTGAAATTGTTTTGTAAACTTATACCTTGCAATTTATCATAGAGGATTACCTTTAACTCTTATACAACAAACAAAAAACGTTTAGAAAAGCATCTCGGTACATTGCATAATAAATAAGGATCGATTCAAACAGAACTTTTTAAATAATCAGGTATGCAATATGTTGTACTACAGTTAAAGGGTACCAAAAATATTTCCAAGCTTTAGTAAGTACGAAAGATGAATTTATTCAGAGTGTTGATCTGATATAAATCGATATCCTAAGATCTAAAGTTTTAATTTCAAGAAATGTAAAACAATTTACCACATGCAAAGCCATTCATATTCTTTTTATTTTAATCGACTTTAAACTTGTTGCTGACTAATTTGTAATTAATTGATTGTTACCATTCTATACCATTTAAACTGTCGACACAATGTAAATATATCCGTCCAATCTTTTGTTGACGTATGAGAAACATCACTGCACAAATAAGTTCAATAAAATATTGCTCATACGTCACGTGTAAAATGTAGTGGTTGAAAATAAAGGAGTATAAAATTTAAACTTTCGTTGAACGATTTAATTTCCTTAGCGATAAATATTTTTTTTTGGAATAATACACAGTGGACAGCGAAAGTCCAACATTTCTTAGCAATTTCATGATTTTTTTAGCAATATTAAGTACACATAATTGATTTATTTTCATGTTTTCTATTTTTCTTTTATTACAAAACCAAAAAAAGTTAATATTTCTCATAAACCATAAGAAAAATATGAGACACTTGCTGTTGACTCCATATTTTTGTACCCCAAGAAGAACTCGGAGTAAAATTAAAATTCAAATGCTCAATGTATTAAAATACTACACCTAATATTTAGTAGGATATCCCTTAAGATCAAGACTCCTTTTAACCAATTTGGCACTGAAAGTACTAGTTTTGCGTGGCGTTTTCTGTTAATATTTACCGCCATGCACTCATGGACAAGTTTTTAAATTGGCTTTTGTTTCAGGTTCAGCGACTACGTAACCGTTCTTCCCAATGATTTCCTAAATACTCTTTTGAAGTCATATCGAGACTTTGTGTAAAAGTATAAAGCCTGTGGAGACTTTGGAAGGTAAATCATACATTCACGTTGGCAGTAATAGCATTGGATTCATTGCGAATTCCTAATTCTTCTGAACTTTTGGTAAATTTGTTCTTTAGAATGTTTATATACTCTCTCTTGTTCATTATTTCCTTAATTAATCCTAAACTGCCCACATCTAGTGCCGACAGACAAGCTCACAATATTGTACTACCGAGATCATCTTAACCGTTTCTTAAGATCGAGCCCTTCATTTATTTTTCTTCTATGCTAAAGTACATCCGCACGAGAAAAAATTATATAATTTGTCTCGTTTCTAATAAACCAAAGCTTGCATAAATTTTTGTAAAACATACTACAGTTACAAATATATAAAACCGATTCATCCTCGCTTCTACTGAAGTCCAATTCTTAGATCATGTAAACAAGCTTTGGTTTGTAATTGTTACCTGATTACTTTATTAAACAAAAATCTTGAATTTAATATCCGATTTTCTCCCTCATTCGCATTATTCCCCGTAGTATAGTAGGGAAGCGCGTTGGCCTATTAGACGTGAAGCCAGGGTGCAAACCCTAGACCAGTCATCTCCAACAAAAGGATTTCAGGCAAAAAGTCTAAGAGTATATAAAACTGCCATGAAAAGTTCCTCAAAAAATCTTGCGTTCGGAGTCGACTTTAAACTGTAGGTCTCGCAACTTACGGCTAAAATTAACACATATAATATAAGTTGTACGAGACACTAGGTCGTAATCGCATACGTTTATTATGTATGTATGTATGTATATACGTATGATAATAATAAATTTTGTAAAAACAAAACACAGCCCATAATCATTTTTTACTGACCGCATAGAGGCGTTATATGGTGTAGTATCATATTTTTCGAGTTTATTTTCAAAATTGTTTATCCTTTATATAAATAAAGAGAGAATATAACATAATATTAAGGGTATAAGAGTAATATAACCACCCTTAAACTAAACGAGAGAGAGGAATACTCAGCCAAAGTCGATAAAACCATACAACGTTTTTGTTTTAAACACACTTTCAAAGAAAAACTAAAAACAGTTTTACAGATAACGTGGTCGTTAATGGTTAGACGACGATATAACAATGTGGGTGTTAAAAATTACTGGTATACGAAATGGCTAACAGCGAAAGAATAGACAAAAATTGAAAAATTTTTAAAGAGTTCAAATAAATGAATAAATTATTACAAAAAAAATAAAATTAAAAAAGCCATACAAATTAAAAATATTTATAAAATCATAATTTTAAAATTCTTGTGTTTTTAAAAACAACAAATTTTTAATACAAACCTGAACAGCAGTACATATTTGTATATGTATATATAATATTTACTTACAAAAAAATGAGATGAGATGAAGTGAGTTACTCTGGTATTTTGTAAGGTAAATATAGTGCATGGGTTATAAATGTAAAACAATTTTGAGGGTAAAGTAAACGAGCCGAAAAATAATCAAAACTAGTGTACATATGTATATTACATCATAAATATGTATATTTCCTCTCAAACGCTAATGCATTGATATTAGGGAGCAGCAATTCCTATTGAAATATTTGCATTAAAATAAAATGTTGAAAGTCATTTAGAGTAATTATTGAAGTATGTGTGAAGTTGGCAAAAATTGTATTGAGACTTGTAGGTGTACAATACCATTAAAAAAAAAAAACATTTTTCAGCCATAATTAAATTGCACAGCGTTTTACTCACAAAAAAATGATTAAAAAAAACCAAAGCTACGCCATTTAAATTAAAAACTCTTAACTTGAATATAATGAATATCAATAATAAATAAATGAATATAAATCCGCAAAACAATAATGAATCGGCTCAATTTCTGATACCTTGTTCTGAAGTAAAGCATATTCCAGTGAAAGTGTTCTGAATGGATCGAATCAAATAGACAGATGGAGTAAGGTCTAATCTCTATGGTCGGTGAACTACATAACATACATAATTTGTCATTACAACCCTTCAGTCAGGATTTCGACCTTACAACACTTATTTTGTGTGCGTTAATTTTTTACATGAGTGGCGGGACCTACAGTTTAAAGTCGATTCCGAATAACAGATTTTTTTGAAAACTTTTCATGACAGAGTTAACCCTTAGAGTTTTTGCAATAAATCTGCTGAGAGGCAGTCGCCGAATAAATATTTATTTTCATAATTTCGATTTGATGTCTGACCTGGGCGAGTACCATAGTCGGTGAACTATACGGTCGTAAAATTTCCGCTGTTTTTTAAATATGAGTCCGATCATTGTCATATTCAAAGCATTTTTTGCCCAATACTCGTTTCAAATAAATTATTTGCTATATTGCATCAAATACGATGGCGCAATGGATATTCTGCTTGGCCGTAGATTTTGCTCATTGTCAGCGCTTCGTAATTGATATGATTTCATGAAAATTATTTCATTTATCGTCGACAGTGATATTCCAGGCAAATATTAATTATTTTTACTGTGACCAAACAGCATTTCAGCATGTAGTCGCTGTTGTCTAGAAGGTAGTGTGTTGGCTTATTAGACGTGAGGCGACGGTTCAAACCCCAGGTTTGACTTCTCCAACAAAACGAAATATGAAAATATTTTTCTTCGGCGACTCAGCAGATTTCTGGCAAAAACACTGCGAGTAAATTAAATTGTTATAAAAAGTGTCTCAAAAAATCTGTCATTCGGAGTCGACTTTAAACTATAGATGCCGCCAGTTACAGATAAAATTAACACACACAACATAAGTGGTGTGACTGAAGGGTTGTATATGTATGTATGTAAACAGCATTTCAGACATGAACAATCGTCTTTCAATATTTCACATCTTCTTCTTCATCTGACACCCAATTTCACTGCTTTTGAATGAATCCATCTTTCAGCTAGAAAAGTGGTTGACTTATAAAGAATTAAAGTGAAAGTACAAAAATGTATGTAACATTTACATTACATGCCCTATAGGTCGAATAAATAACCAAATAGTAGCAAAATAATTGCTTATAAAATATGTTGTCATACACGTTGACGGAGTAAATTTCACTCTAGTAATTGGTCTTTCATAAAGCCCTTCCTATCTTTAAATTTAAATAAAGCAAAATATGTGTGAGCTAATATCGAAAATTTTTATTCGTTTGAAAGATCTATTGATGCCATTTAAAGCAGAAAATAATATCGTTCAAATACCTTTTTTTTCCTTCTCAGGAAGGAGCGTATCCTAAATGAACAATTCTCCATAAACCATTCACACAACTAACTCCTTATGACACTTTTTTGTCATAGACGTGCTGGGGTGTCCAATGAAAAATGGACATCTTTGTTTGGCTTTTGCAAAAAAATTTTACACATAAAGTACACTCACTGCATGGCACTTAATACGCTTAATTAAACTTTTCCAAAAATTTGATGCAAATTCTGTGATACTCTTTTCATTAGTAGTATTTTTGTTGCTGAAAAAAAGATCCAAAGGATGCTCAAAGTATGTACAAAGTTATAAGGATAGACGTCTTGCAAAAGCAAAAGAGAATTTTGTTTTATACGATGCAAATTAATTGCGTTTGACCAGCAAGTGCACTTGCAAAAGAAAAAAAAAAAGATTCTTTTTATATGAGTATTTCACTTTAACTTAACATGAAAGTACAAAGTGAACATCTTTTTTCTTTTCAAAAGTACTGTGTCTGCTAATGGATTTGAGTTCCGTTTCTTATTTTAACAAACAGCATAAAAAACCAAAAATGTTTAACACGCATATACTATAAGTTTATCTTTTTTTTTTGTTTTTTAATTCAATTAATATTATTTAAAAGTGGAAAAACTTTTCATTTCATTCTTTAGAATAGGCATTAGAAATCAATAAATTTTATAAATCTCTTGGCAGATTTAAAAATTTTATGGAACTTATGGGTTTACCACCGCACCGAATCCGAGAATCACAATTTTAATTAACTGTACTGTCACTATTGGACAATGGTAAATACAAGTATCTGCCTACAACGTAATTACAATTTCAAATATAATTAGCGCTTTAAAAAGACTGGTACCTTTAAGGTACTTTGGTGTCGACTACACTGATAATTTATATGAAGGACAGTGATGGACACTAACAGTCTAAGTCGCTTCATCTCTCTGGTGTTTGTATTTGAGTTCGAAACATAATTATAAAATTATAATAAAATAAAATGATAAAATTAAATTTTAATTAATCACAATATAATCATAATATAATCAAGCAATAACCTTTTGATGTTCAAAGAGAATCAAGTGATATTTTAAAATGATTGAATAATAAATATTAACCAAGCACAATCATTAATTTTTAGTAATAATACGGCTTCAGTATATTCAATTAAGCAAAATATTCTTTTTGATTTTTATCCGAAGTAGATTGCTGCACAATAAACTGTTAAAGAAACAAAAAATGATATTAAGTTTACTAAAGTGAGTACTTACATTTCATATTGAATATTGCGTTTAACATATTAATAATATTATTACGTTTTTACCCTTTTAAAAACGTTAAAGATATGAGTTCGTAGATTGCAAATAAAATAAAATTTGTGTTTAGTTTCAAATCAATTCTTTATTGTTCGCACAATTCCGTGTGCAACCTTTCACGATTTGACTTAAACAACAACAATTTGCTTTAATTGTTATTATTCTTTACACACTTCTGCGTACACAATAACAATTGTTCAATAGATCTTTATAACAGAGATCTTCAAACCACAATTATTCTCTTCACACGCAACATGTCTTCAAACAAGACTGACTGAATTCTTTCTTAATCCCGTTGCCTTCTCTGTCTTGACTTTTATATTGCAGACATTAGACAGCAGTCTAATGAATCCACTTGAATAATCTCTAAATGTAAACAAGTTGCTTGCAGTGTTGTTGCCTGTTTACTTGTTTATCCCATTTTTTTTATACTGCACTTTGTTGTTGCCTCTTTACTTCTTAAATCTTTTTTTTATACTGATGTTGTTGCTATATTTTTGTTTATTCGTTGATCATGTAAACAAGTCCATTTTTTTTTTGATCATTTTAAGAACACCATTTCCATTTTCGTAAAAACATTCTTATATGTATAATACATTGGTGCTATAGGATCTTTTTTAAAGCGTTTCCATGCTTTAAATTTAAACAAAATACTTTGGAAAATATTTACTCATAAAAACTATGTTCTTTTACAGGCACACGGAAATCAATGCGTTAATGCCGCAACAACAATATATTTTAGAATGCAACAGAAACATTTTGTAGCATTGATGCTGGTAAAAATAATTTTCTTCTTTGTTTCTGGCTAGCTTGTGCTAAAAATGGAAACATAAGTAACCTCTAAGACGTCTAATTGTAAAGTGTCACATAGAATTATCGCTAAATCTGCGATGGAGAGTCTTTTGAAGACATTATCAAAAGAAGTTAAGAACTTTTATTTTCCATGTAATACAACGGGACAAGTTTCCTGGAACACCTATATTCAGTTCTGTAGATTGCAACCAACTCCTTGCGACATTGTAATCGAATAAAATTAAAAAACTAATGACTGTGTTTTATTTTCTATAAGAAACAAAGGCAAGTAAGTTTATGAGGGTAAAGTGTAAAAGGTAAATTGTAAAGTGTACCCCGTAAACCAAATGTAAATGTTCTAGTTAAGTACGTTACACTAACAAATAAATTCAGTTGTAAACGTGAATAAATTTAAATGTAACAGCCAGACGAGTTAACTAAACTTCAAATGAAATAGGTAGATAAGTTGAAGTGGCAGCTTTGATTACCAATCATTTGGGCACGCATAGCGGCTCGTTGTGATGGATGATAACTCCGTAAGACAGACTAGAAATAAATAAACAAAATTTTCCTCTCCAGCAGACCCACAACCTCGTCCAACTTTAATGTAAAAAGGCAGAAAAATTGTACCGAGACTTAAGCTCAAAACAATACACAAGAAACCAGATCAGTATTTACTAAAAATTTTAAACTTTGGGGCAAAGAGTGGCTGGTTTGTATTTTTAGTAACTAAGAAAAGGTTAACTTGTGCGACGTGGATTGTTTTCAATGCTATTGGAGAAACAATTTAGTGTGTAGCCTAAATTTAAAGTTGGCTTCCTGATGACTAGGTTTGCTTTCGGCTACAGAAATCGTTTTTCAATTAGCTTTATAACATAAAATGACTAAAGGTATCTGGTTGGTGATTTAAAATTTTAAATTAAAAATGCAAATTTATTTGTTTGTTCTGCAGTACAATTATTCCTGTTAGAATTGTAATACTATTTCATTCATTCGATCGGACCAATTTTAGTGCTCTTTTTCAAGTGTATGGGGTGGTATCTCGGCAATGGCGTTACGACTGTTGGACTTCAAATGCTCTTTGTCGGCATGGTCCATAATAATCCAACGGTGTCTAATCGCAGCTTTTTGGCGGCCAATTGACATCAATATTTCGGCTAATTAAACGGCCATCAAAAGTTTGACGCAATAAATAGCTTTTGGCATGAAATGTGTGGCAAGTTTCATCATCGTATTAAAACCAAACATCATTCACATCAATATCATGAAAAGCGGGTACAAAAAAATCGGTTATAATGGTGCAATGAGTCCATTGACCGTAGTGGTTGCGCCGTTCTCATTTTCAGAGAAATATGGGCCAATGATGCCTCTGCTCCGCAAAACTAAAGTGAAAATGACATTCATCCGAAGAGATGCATTTTTTGTGGAAAATCAACATCATCGTGCAGTTTCTGGTTGGCCCATATAGCGAGGTGAAATCGAAGTGGATGGCCATGCGACTTCAACCCTGAAACTAATTAAACTTTGTAAAACGGTGTGTGAAATGTTCAATTCTTGAGAACAATGACGAGTTGATGTTGATGGATTCTCTGTCACAGCTTCGATATTTTCAGGTGTACGCACTATACAAGTTACGCTCACCTCTTGGCGCATCAACAATGAAACCAGCTTCACGAACTTTAGGAATAAACGTGCGTATACGGGCCACCGTTGGTGCTTCTCTGCGATCAAATTTTGTACGACATTTCCGCTCAATTGTCTTTCTTTTGGAAATAAATTTCCAAACAATCGCAACGTTATTCAAGCGTAAACCGATTCATAACGTTCAGTGGAGATAATATACCGAATGACATAATTATTGTCAGATTTGAAATAACCGATGGTTCAAATTTAAAGTGGTATAGGGCCCACCTGATACAAAGCAGACTCCTTATTAATGGTGACAAAAATCCCTTAAGGGCAAAATCCAGTTTTTCGCATACATATTATTTATTCCCTCTTTCTTTCACAGATCGTTACGCTATATATATATTACGCATGTATTCATTTATGTGCAGTTGAATATCAAGTTTGTTTTTAGCTGTACAAAACTATGCAAAATTGTTGGTGGCGTATCTTTGAAGTTCACTCAGTTCCCCTTTTTTGTTCAAAATATATACGACAGTTTCAACCAGTTAAGATATTCATTTTCATCGTGGATAGTCATAAAAATCGTGAAAGTAAGAGAGGACATTGATTTCTGCCAACTGTGTTGCCTTTTCACTGTCGTGCATTTGTTCTTCTAGAGCTTGTATACTCCAAAAAAGATTAAAGTTGAAATTTACAAAAAGATGGTTGGAAATGTTGACTTACAAGCCATTACACGGCAATCTCCAACAATAAGGTTGTGGAAAAGCCAAACAAATGAGCTACAACAGTATTTGTGAATATTTTGGATAGAGTATGTTACAAAATATTATTTTATGTCATTGAGAATGAAGCGGCCTCACCATCTTATTGAGAATGGCAGTAAGGCTTACCATCGTTATTGTGCAAACATTTCAAATAGACAATATATTCGAAATTTATAAGTGAATACAAAATATTCATATTCAAACTAGCTCCATCAATGATATTGGTGGCGTTACTGCAGCTTGAGACACAGAAAATTTAAACAAATTTCCTTTTAATATTTACCAGGTATATCGATTGCTAAAATTTTAATTGGCTGTTATGGCTTGATTTCGCTGTAGTCTAGTAGGTAGTGCGCTGGCTTATAAGACGTGAGGCTAGTGTTCCAACACCAGCTCAGGCATCTCTAACAAAACGAAATGTAAAAAAATATTTCTTCCTCTCAGCAGATTTCTGGCAAAAACTATGAGAGTAAATTTAGTTTCCATGAATAGTTTCTCAAAAAAATCTGTCGTTCGACTTTAAACTGTAGGTCCCGACACTCATATATAAAATTAACATACGCAACATAAGTGGTGTAAGAATCTCGGTCCTAATCCTTACTAAAGGGTTGTAATGGCCAATTATGTTATGGCTTCATTGATGAGTCAAATAATACATTCGTTTTCTAAGGCACTAACACATTTTGTGTCTGAAGTGAAAAAAGCCATTAAAAAGGTAAAAGCAAATAGAAAACGAAAAATAGAGCTCTAGTCATCAAGTAAAATTTATATGAAACATACATTCAATACCATTATAAAAATATCTACGATATATAGTGCACAGCAAAAGTCTAGGTACCCCAAGAACAATTGAGCACCATTTACTTCTATAAGTTTCAAGTAAATTCAGCTCATTCCACAATTATTTTATGAGCGTATTGAATTCAAAGGCGATAAATTAATAGTGAATTTTAAAAATATGTCAAGTTTTCCAGTTCAGTACGTAATTCACTTACAATGCAATCGTTGGTCATGCATATATTATGTGTAGTGGTGAAGGGCTTTTGCTGATTGAGAATTATTCTATCTTCCAAATATGTTCTTTTCTTTTCCTTTTTTTTCAAAAAAAAGTGTAGAAATTTAAATTATTAAGCTCAGCATCTACCATAAGGAAATCATCAAATACCATGTAATTACTTCGTATACAGTGGATAGCAAAAGTCTTGGTACTTGGTATTTTAGAAGTATCATAAATTTTAAGAAATAATTTTGTAGAAATACAAAATTTCTGTATTTTATATTTATTTTTTTTATTCATTTTTATATTCATTTATATCTATTTGATAATAAAACAAACAAAAATTAATATTTTTTCACAAACCAAAAGAAAAATAAGGGAAACCTGCTTGTGACTCCATATTCTTATGTTACAAAAGTGTAGTTACCCCCAAGAAGAATTCAGGGTAAATTTAAAATATGTTAAATCTTATTCATTATATTAAGTAGAATATCTCTTAAGGTCAAGTACTCCATTTAACCAAATTGGCATAGAATGCACCAGTTTTTCTTGTGTTTTCTCTTGATTTTTGCCGCCTTTTACTCAAGAACAAGTTCTTCAGTTGACTTTTGCTTGAGTTTTAGTGACTACGTAACCGTTTTTCCAAATAATCTCCGAAATACTCTCTTGGAGTTATATCGGGACTTTGTGCAAGAGTATTAAGGCTGTGGGGAGTTTGGTAGGCAAACCACATCCTAACATTAGCAGCAGTATGATAGGGTTCATTGACTTATTGGAAGTAATTATTATTACGAATTCTGAATTCTTTCGAATTTTAGGTGACTTTGTTCTTTAGAATGTTTAAATACTCTATATTATTCGTTATTTCCTCAATATATTCCAAACTGACCACATCTACCAACACTCATCTCTCTGTTTAACACTTTTTGTATTGCATTCGTTAAGAGGAAATTTTCTTTTTTGGACAACAGATTATATTTTACCACAGTCTTGCTATAATGTTTTCAACCATTCTGTTAGACAGAAATTAATTAAAACCGAACTCTTTTATGAGTTTATAAAAATGGTTTTTAATAGTTCTTTAATCTATTAAAAGATTTTAATTCAAACTGTCCCTTTCTATACACATTGAGTACACAAAACTAGTATGGTCTTCTATAAGAAGAAGACCGTAAAATCAAGTTTTGGAAAGATAAATTTCTCAGCAAATACATTAATTTTAAAGAACTCGAAAGACTTTCATTAGCTCCAAACAATATATTTTCATTACAGCTGATGATAATTTATGGCGATCATTAAAGTTTTTTGTCAATAACAATAAAATTACGTCATTGCTTATGTACTTCTTGGTAATCTTGGTCTTATTTACCACAAAGTAAGGTAAATAAGACTAATTGAATTCGTTTAATAAATTAAACTGAGAATGTATTTTCGTACTTAATAAGTAATTAAGTTTGTATTGCTTAGTGGTATTTCGCAAATAACATTTCGTAACTGCATAGATATTCAATGAGTTTTGCCAAATTCCTTTTATAAAATTTACTCATTTAGTCGGGATAACAATCTAGTTCCTCATTTTGTGTGTTTTAATTTTATCCATGAGTTTAATGTCGTTTCCGAACTTTCGGAGGCTTTCGAATAAAAAACAAGTTGAATAGTCTCTTAAATCAAGTTATTGCCAGCATTAGTAACTCACTAGAAGAAGAGGAACACACATGCCGCATCGCTATACCACAGTGAATCATTCTCACTTATCCTGAAATCCTCAGTAATCCTTGAGTTCAAGGCCAAACTGTGTTTTCTGCCACATATACCTAGAGTTGTGCACAGAAGATGAATTTTTTTCCTCCTTCTAGATCTTCAGAACACCTTGACGACTAAATGCTACATGCTTAGAATGAGTACAGAGTATACACTGTCCAGTAATGACTTGCACAATGAAATAATATGTGCCCTTCTGGAGTTCGACAAGACCTTCAACATACCTACGATCGAAACTATTTACACGAAGCTGCCCTGACGGTTTTGGCAGAGTCTAGTACCTTATTATTGCTTTTGATGTTCTCAATATGGTAAGTTCACTGCTAAAGTTCATCTTCATTTCAGTTTGCCGGATTATCTCTGTATTTGAATATGGAATATAATGTGAGTATTTGACGGCTCAGCAATATCGAAAAGAGATCTGCTACAATCTAAAATTGTCTTCTAGACCATCCAAAGACATTTTAGTGCTTTTACTATCACTCGGCTATCCGTAGACTGTAGATACTGCTTTTGTGAGTAACAATTAAAGCAATACATAGTTCCATTACTCAGATAACCTCGTTGATTGAGCTGCTATATCTGCCGACTGCAAGATGCCAGATGGATGCCATCCACAACGCCATTCAATTGAGAGCTATGACTTATATCATTCGCATATTCTTCTCTATTTGGGAATTATTATATTAAGATTCCTTAAGAACTATTAGCTATTCGGACTATGGCACTGTAGATTCACCCAAAAACTTAGATTTTTATTTACTGCGGAGCGTATTTACACCAGCAATAATCATAATAATCCGAAGGGATCCTTGTATCCATCATAAACGGTGATTTTTTAGCTATTATCTTTTTGGCAACACTGGTTTAAACCGCTCACGCACGTTTCGTGTTTTGTTTCACTGTCAAACATCTTCAGTTTGGTCTATAATTTAACCATGAATCGTCTTACAAACAAACAACGCTTGCAAATCATTGAATTTGGCATCATTGGACCGTACTTCTTCAAAGATGCTGCGAATCGTAACGTAACTGTGAATGGTGAGCGCTACCGTGAGATGATATCCAACTTTTTCTTGCCCAAAATGCAAGAGCTTTACTTGCATGACATGTGGTTTCAACAAGACGGTGCCACATGCCACACAGCACGCGTAACAATGGACCTATTGAGAGGCGAGTTCGGTGACAATTTTATTTCATGTTCGGGACCGGTCAATTGGCCGCCTAGATCGTGCGATTTAACGCCTTTAGACTATTTTTTGTGGGGCTATGTTAAAGCTCATGTCTATACAGACTAGCCCGCTTCAATTGACTCATTGGAAGACAACATTGAAACATTTATTCGTGAGATACCGGCCGAAATGTTGGAAAGATTATGCCAAAATTGGACTAATCGGATGGGCCATTTGAGGCGCAGTCGCGGTCAATATTTGCATGAAATAATCTTCAAACATTAAATTATATGGACCGTACTATCGATTCAAATAAAGATTTCATGCATTTTTCTGAATTTTATGTGCTTTTTTTTTAAATATTTTCCTATAGCTCTTAAAAAATCACCCCTTATAAAGTTAAAGTCTGATGTGTTCCCGAAACATTCGTAGGGAAAGATATGTCTGACCACAGATATAGACAGACACCTTATTTGTTCCCCAACACTTTGTAACAAGTTAGTTAGGTTAAGTTAGGTTTTAGGACGTGTACTTTGTGTACATTGAGACAACAGCAACACCCAGGAGTCAAAAAAAGGAGAGAGAGAGAGTATAGTAAAGGAGAAAAGGGAGATTGGAAAAGGAGAAGATGTAGGAAAGGAAGGATAAGGAGACGGAGGAAAAAACAGACCACAAACATACTGGAGAGTCCGACTACAAACTTGAAGACCTAGCACTTCTCAACCAGCTCAACCTATTTATGATTCTATGGAGAGCCTTAATGTCTGCTCTCGACAAAGAGTCCAAACCATCGCAGAAGCCCCTTCCCAGGATCCTCAACCTACTAAGAGCTGGACAGTTGCAGAGGAGGTGTTCTATAATTTTAAAGTCTTCCTTGTAGCAACATACTTACCTTGCAAATAGCACGGCTGGAATCTGTTCCAGATCATTGTCAGCGATCTAATCTCGCAGTGCCTATATATTATATTGTATTTGGAGGGTTGGTGGTGGCGGCAACTTGAAACTTTCTCAAATTCCAAATTTCACTAATTTCATTAGGGGCTCCCTGTGTACTACAATTCCAATATAATGTGATGTTTCCATCTCTCCTCTCCATTTTCTACAATATCCATAATCCTACCTAGACAAGTAACAAAGTCTCGTATAAAATCAAATGGCGTCTAAATCAACCACATATTCATGATGTCGCAGCCATTGTCTAGCATTCAACAAATGAACCTAAGACTTATGGACTTATTATGCTAAAAGAATGGGCCTAACAATGTATGTGAAAAAAAACAATACTAATGCGCATAAAAATGATAAATCGAACAATAATTCTCCTATATTGCTAAGCGAAGAACACGTTGTTGAGGTAATACATCATCGCTGCGAATGAATGAGCAGAAGAGGAGGTTTTTAATCGAATGAATAAGGCGAGATTTATATCTGCTGCCTTGGTCATGGGCTTCCAATATTCCTGTGTATCAAATAAATCTAAGATTTTTGCATTTACAATTTAAATGTGTGCTATAATTTTTATAATTATTTTTTTTTTAATTCAGTGGTAACTCTGAGGAAATTGCCACAAAAGAATGCTTCAGAAAACGGTCAATGAGAGCCTGTCCTTCAACGACAATACTAACTCTGATAGACTTAAGCTTATTGTTTGTGTAGTGAGGATCAGAACCACGTCGTAGTCTAGTAGATAGTGAGTTGGCTTATTAGACATGAGACCACCGATCAAACCCCGGGTCAGACACCTCGATCAAATCGAAATATAAAAAATATTTCTTCGGTGACTTCCTCTCATCAAATTTCTAGCACAAACTCTGAGAGTCAATAAAAATTGCAATGAAAAGTTTCTCAAAAAAATCTGGCGACTTTAAACTGCAGATCCCGACACTTATTGATAAAATAAACACACACTACATAAGTGGTGTGAAAAGCTAGGTCGTAATCCTGACTGAAGAGTTCTAATGACCAATTATGTTATGGATGGTGAGACAATTTCATATTTCAATGTCCATCACAAGTTTATTTTTATTTGCAGAAAAGTGATGGAGAGTCGCTTCGAATGCTTGTCGGGGCATAAGGAGATTATGTTCTATCAGAAACAAGATGCAGAAAATGGTTCAGAGATAACAGTTTTGATGTCAGAAATAAAGAACGTGGAATACCTTCAAAAAAGTTTGCAGACCCCGAATTGCAAATAATATTGGATTAAGACAGTTTGATTCGGAAACAAATGGCAGAACTGTAAATTGAATAGAAAATACGTTTTATATCAAATTTTTATTGGCAATTTATTTTCAGAATCCCAAACGGAAAAAATTTTCAAGTTAATCCTGGATAACCATCAACTTTGGCTGAAAAACCGATTGATTCGCCAGGAAAATAATGCTTTGTGTCTGGTGGCAACAGAAAAGTGTGGTGTACCGCGGGCTCCTAAAAAGTAGTGAAACCGATAATACATACATAACATAATTGGTCATTGCAACCCTTCAGCCAGGATTATTGACCTAGTTTCTCACACCACTAATGTTGTGTGTGTTAATTTTATACATAAGTGGCGGGACCTACAGTTTTAAAGTCGACTCCGAACGACAGATTTTTTTTGAGAAACTTTTCATGGCAATTTTATTTACTCTCAGAGTTTTTGCCAGAAATCTGCTGAGAGGAAATCGCCGTAGAAATACTTTTGGTATTTTGTTTTGATGTCTGGCCTGGGGCTCGAACCCTGGCTTTACGTCTAATAAGCCAACACACTACCTACTAGACTACGGCGACTACATTTAATACGATAATACAATTCGCTAATGACTAATCAAAATGAATTATGCTTTAATAGTTAAACGACCAGAATAGTACACAACACACTACAAAATAATTTTGCAACATGACGATGCACCTGCCCACAAAGTAAAATCGGTTCAGGATACAATTACAGCATTATGTTTGGGGAGATGTTACCCTATCCGCCATATTCACCGGACTTGACTACTTCCGACTACTAATTGTTTTCATCGATGGCACAAGCATTGTCTGAGGAACACCTTGATTCGTACGAGAAAGCCGAAAATTAGGTAACTAACTGGTATGTTTCAAAAGACGAACAGTTTTATTGTGTAATCGATCATTTGCTTGAAAAATGGAAAATATATGTATCCAGCGTTCGCCAATGTTTTGAAAGAAATGTTTTTTTTTTGTTTACTTTCCCAATAAAAATTTGTGTCCCATTTTCACAAAATGACGTTTATTTCATACCGGTACACCTGATATTTTAAAAGTACATACAATATTCCACAATACATCATTCATATGTACATTAGAGCGACTCAAGTTGTATGGAAGCGAAATTCGTGCTCGATGTACCCCCCCTAAAAATGAACCTTGGACTTTTTAAGATGACATTTAAAATATTTCGGCTCCAGCTTTGACCTCTCGTGAGCTGGACCATTTTGAAAAAGGGTCTATTTTTGGATGTTTTGTTAATTTGAGAATCTGTTTCCTTACCAACATATACAATATGTATATCATAAGAAAGGTTTTTTAAGGCGCGTCCAACTGTATATACAATTTTTCCAAGGACGATCATCCATGTCCTTTTTTTAAGGATATTCTGTAAAAAAAAATGGGTTTTTGAATTTTTTGTTCGGGGTTGTTTGTAATAAAAATGCCAAATTAGCTTATTTTAATCTTTAGTCGATTTAAGTAAATACGTGTCTCAGCTTTTTTTGAAATTCACGCTAATTCGCGTTTTGTAGTAGTTGTAGTTTGTAGTTTTGTAAATATAAACAATAATACTCGTATTTTATAACTTTTTTTAGTTTGGGAAACAAAAATGCCTCCAAAAAGTCGTGGATCATTTCTTTTTTTCTTTCTTAAGTCCTATTTTCATCCATACATGATCTAGAAACTAAATCCGCTATCATATTAGAGTTACCACAAAATTGCATTTTTATATATTCCAGAGCACCGTGTAAAATGCATCTAATTTGCAAAAATCTAAATTATTTACATACAAAGATGATGTACTTGGTAAAAGAAAAAATTTGATACCCATATGGCCTATTTACAAGGAAGGGTTACCACCCTATTGTATTTTTTTCAAAACGCGAATTAGCGAGAATTTCAAAAAAAGCTGAGACCCGTATTTACTTAAATCGACTAAAGATTAAAATATGTTAATTTGGCATTGTTATTACAAACAACCCTGAACAAAAAAATCAAAAACCGTTATTTTTTACAGAATATCCTTAAAAAAATGACATGGATGATCGCCCTTGGACAAATTGTATATACAGTTGGACGCGCCTTAAAAAACCTTTCTTATGATATACATATTGTATATGTTGGTAAGGAAACAGATTCTCAAATTAACAAAACATCCAAAAATAGACCCTTTTTCAAAATGGTCCAGCTCACGAGAGGTCAAAGCTGGAGCCGAAATATTTTAAATGTCATCTTAAAAAGTCCAAGGTTCATTTTTAGGGGGGTACATCGAGGACATTTTTTAGTGAGTCGCTCTAATGTACATATGTATGTTTGGGCGAATTTCGCACTATGAATTATAAAGAAAGGTGAGCTACTACAAAGCGGGTGTAAATACGGTATGTGTTGGGAAACTTCAGTGTTGTTGTCTAAATTGTTCTATGAAATCTTGTCTACGGAAAGGGGATTACAAACTTGGTGTAAATGGCTTAAGGTTGTTTATGCACACAAATCATTTTATTTTTCAAAATAGTTTTCTATGAGCCCCATTTTCTTGCTTCAATATTTCTACAATTCTTTATCCCTTCACACATTATTTACGAGTATTATACACACTCTTGAGTTATGGCCCTTATTGTGCTTAAAGTATAACTGAAATTTAAAGCATACACATACATATTTATATATCCGAATATGTGTTAATTCATTCCAATACTTTTAATTTAATACTTCCATTGCATAGAATATACAATGAAATGTTGTATGGCTCAGATGTGTATGTGAATATATTCAACAAAATTTATTTGAAAATAATGTAAAATTTCTCATGTGTTTCTATTTTAATATACTCGTATAACAGTCTCAGTCTCAATGAAATAAGAAATATTATGATTATTTGGAACGTAAAGCAGACAAACAAGAGCCATAGCAACAGTTAACGAACTAAAATACGAACATGCATGGATTCTATTTGTAGTAGCAATTGCTTATTTTACTATTTCGTTATCTTTTCTACCCAAAACTTGGTATTTATTTCTGCTTTTCGCACATAATACCCTTAAGTAACGGTTTATTGAAAGGCAATATACCCAAGTAGCATTACAGCCAGACATTTACAGACAAAGGGTCTTTTAGCAGAGGATTCCGAACTTTAAAAATTGAAATTAGCTGCCATTTATTTAATCTGTTGTGCCAAATCCCCAAGCATGACCATATGTTAACTGAAAGGGCTCTAGAGCAGTTGGCAGTGGACTCTATATCGAAAAATTATCTCCAGCGATAAAGCCCATTTCTGGATGAATGAGTACATCAACAAACAAAATTGTTGAATTTAACACGACTTCAAACCATATGAGATACACGAGCAGGCAATACAACGTGAAAAGGTCTCTATTTGGTGTGGATTTTAGTACCGTATTTCTTTGAGAGCGAGGTTGGCTAGGCCATCATTGAGAGTCTGAAAGGTCAATGATTGCCAACTTCTTTTGGCCTTAATTAGGTGACCTGGACACCAACTCCATGTAGTCTCAACAGGACGGCTCTACGTGCCACAACTCAATCTACTTTGAAACTTCTGCATGAATGAGTTGAAGGCATTGTCATCGCACTTGGAAGTGATTTGAACTGACCTCCTAGATCGTGCGACTTAACTTAGTGGGACTTTTTCTCACTACTTTTTTCGCCGTAGTCTAGTAGGTAGTGTGTTGACTTATTAGACGTAAAGCCCGGGTTCGTATACCAGGTCAGGTATCAAAACGAAATATGAAAAATCTTCGGCGATTTCCTCTCAGCAGATTTCTGGAAAAAACTCTGAGAGTAAATAAACCTGCCATGAAAAAGTTTCTCAAAAATTTGTCGTTCGGAGTCGACGTTAAACTGTAGGTCCCACCACTCACGTATAAAATGAACGCACACAACATGAGTGGTATGAGAAGCTATGCCGTAATCCTGACTGAAGCGTTGTAATGGCCAATTATGTATGTATGTATGTATGTCTTAATCTATATCATCGACCAAAGCCTGATTTATACACGAACATCCTAGAAAATTGGGCATTTTGAATACGCTTTGCCCAGAGAAACCGTGGGGACAAACAAACAAAAAAATTTCGTTGAGATATTACGTACATTTTGTTTCGTTTAAATTTAAAGATTTAAAGCTTCTAGAAAAAGATCCTATACTATTTTGCATGTGTATCTACAATGCCTGTCTTTAGAAACTTGAAAATATTCTAAACTCATGTCTATGCTCGCTCCATATAATAAATACTTTATCGTTTTCATAATTTCAATCCCATTTTGTTTTCTTAGTTTATTTTTATTTATTTGGCAGTAGTTTTAGTTGGGTATGATAAAAACATCATAGTGTTCTTGCTTATAATAGTCTCATCCATACACTTCTAAGTAAAAGCCAGTGTATGTTCAGAATACTTTCATTTAAAGTGAAATAAATTGTGAATAAACTGTGGAAATTTTATGAAACTTTTAAAAATTAATGTTTAAGAGAGAAATAAAATTTTATTAACAATTCAATGATAACAGAATAAAAAGCACATTATTGAATATAAAAATATGATACAACTTAATTCACAATATATTGATAGCATCAACACTCGTTGGTATATTTTGGATAAAATTTTAAGTAAATAAACTTGGAAAACTTCTTTATTTTGTCTGTTCTAATCACCTCAGCGCAGGCCACATATGTTCGATAGGATTTTTAATTGTTGTTTTCGCCACGGCTTCAGTGGCATATCCTTATCTGATAGTCCATATTTTCAATGACTCTAACACATAGCTAAGGTTCACGGTCGCAAACATGCCGAATGATCTCATACTTTAGCTCTTGAGATGTTCTTGTCATATAGACGCACACTTTTTCTTTTAAATATCCTCCGATATGGACCACCATTCACGGTGACTGCTTGGCCGACCTCATTTTCTAAGAAGTACGGCTCGATAACTCCACCAGCTCATAAACCGCTTCAAGCAGTCACACATTGTAGATGTATCGGCTTTTCAACAACACTCGAGGATTCTCATATGCCCAAATACGGCAAGTAGGGTGTTTAAAGTATCCATTAAGGTGAAAGAGTGCCTCATCCCTGACGATGAATTCACCACTTTTGTCTCTTCAAACAAAAATTCGTCGTATTTGTGGCGCCTGGAATGGTCAGCAGGCTTCAGCTCTGGCGTCAATTGAACCTTTTAAGCGTGTAAATTCAAATCTTAAATGAAAATTCGAATCAGTGATATGCGTGAGATGTTCAATTGTTGGACCTAACGACGAGTCGAGGTTGACGACTCTTCCGCCACACTAATGTGGACAAAGGCAATCTTTTCCACAGTACGGACTGGGCGAGCATGTACACAAATTTCCGCACAATAATTCAACAAGCTTAACACGCTGCTTAATTATGTACCTCCCCATGGTTGAATTGGTCAAACACTGAAACAAGAAAATGTCAAATAAATGTGTGGTTCACAATTGAAATCGTGCTTTATGCTTGGACCACCCTTTCGATGCACGTGCCACAATGAATTCATCTTTCGTAGCCAGTAATTTCTTTTTAAAACGATCAAACAGTATTTCATACATGCAAAATGCAATGCCTGTCGCCTTCAGTTTATGTGGCACTAATTCCTTTGGTTTTGATTGAATCCTGTTGCTTCTGAACACTTTTAGATGTCTGTTTGAGTCGCACCTAATGACTGTGAAAACAATTTTGTTCACAAGAAATCCGAATTCGAATTGTCCGCCAAACTCTTATAGAAGCGATATTTTCGGCTGTGTATACATTTAAGTATTGCCCTAGAATGCTAGAAGGCGATTAACAATTATCCCAAGCATGGACGGTATGGTTAACATGGACACCTACATAGTTATCACGGCGTGATTGACTAAGACCAATTTATCACTAGCTGTGGATCTGTCTCCAGTATTCCTTTGTCTCGAGAACATTCGAACTTGATTGCAAAACTCAAACTGAAGAAGTCATAACTTTTTTTTTAGGGAAAATAATTTAAGGGTTTCAGAAAATTCATTATTTTGTATGAATTCCGTTGCCTTCGAGAGGTACATTGTGTATTGTTAAAGGAATAACTGGAATCCTGAAAATTTGAGGGCACCCCAATCATAAGTCATTGTAAAACCGATAAATTTTTTGGAGTTCAATGTTGCCTATGTAAGAAATTTAATAATAAAAGTTATAAACAATACTTAATTTGCCAATTGCTCTGCAAAATAAAATAAAAAAATAAACTAAAGTAAATCCTAAAACCAAAAAAAAAAAAATTACTTGCATTAAATATTTCGTTCTTATAAACTAACATCACTCTTCTACCCCCACTAGTCTACATTCTATTTGAAACCTGCTGAAACCTTAAGGAAATCAATGGAAAAGCTTTTGTTCTGCAGGCAACAATAACATGAACGTTTTTTGCAATTTCATATACAGTGGTGGATATATAATGAAAACATAAGTGCGATATCTCATTTAGTGGCTCTAGAGGAAAAATTTATAATGTAATGAAACATTTTAATAAATTTGAAACATCAAATAATGTACACAGAACCCGTAAAGCTACATTCCAGAAAGGTACAACATTCGTGAGAGCGTCCAAAGCTGACCCATTTAAATGCTCGGAACAGTTAAAAATTGAATTTATGTCATCATATTGTATTAATATATCGTCTAATGCTATTAGACAATGCCTTAATGAAGCTTCCTAACTTGGATGTATCGCATGTCGAAAACCTTTCGTTTCAAAAATAAAAAAAATTCAGTCCATATTGGATTTTGCCAAATAAAACTTGAAGAAAAAAATCAGTCTATCGAAAAACATTTCACCGATGGAAATCAGATTGAAAACGGTATGTACTCGTATGGCTTCTAGTTAACCAACAGATATACCCAACAATTAAGTATGATGGTGGGATTATTATGGTGTGGAGTGGTGCTTATCAGCAAGGTGTTGGGCCGAAAACATTAGACGGAGTACAATTATACCATACGCGGAACAAAGCTTACCGGCTAATGTGGAACAATGACACAAAAAGAAGAAAATTAAATTTTGAGACAGAATCAGGGCACCTGAACCCTCTTGGCTTGGTGGAAAATGACTAATGTAGTGAAGACAAATGGTTAAGAGCTTTTAACGGCATTGCCAAGCTTTTATACGATCGAAATTCTTGTATTAAAAGGAAGATGTTAGAATAGGAGAGACAATAACAGACGACTGAAACTGGCTTGAAAATTGAGCCCTCATATAAGAGGTATGACTGGTTTCAAAGAGCTGAATGATAGCATTCGTGTTTGCTCACCGTTCATGCATCCGTTGTTTTTGCCATGCGTTCCTTTAACATTAATTTCTACTGATACAGTGAATTGTTTCACATTAGCTGCTTCTGTTGATTGCTTTTGGCACTGTCTGTTTTTGAATCATTACATAAAAAACAATCGCTACATTCTTTCAGTGATTAAAATACATGTTTAGAAAAACCTTGAACGAAATACAATGATACCATACATAGAGAAAAATTTACCGTTAGTGTGACACGTTCGAAGGCACCGTAGTCTTGTAGGTAGTGTTTTGCTTATTAGACGTAAGGCCAGGGTTCAAGCAGATTTCTGGCTAAAACTCTGAGAGGAAATAAAATTGCCATGAAAGGAACAAAACATAAATATTTTAAAGTGCTCAGCTTAATCCTCTGACATCAACCCAATGCAAACCGATGTTGAAAAGAAGATTTAAGGCACAAATCAAATTGTGTTGGAGGGAAATTTTCTATATTACTGTGGAAATGTTAGTAAAAATAATGTTACCCCACTAATTGTAGGCACCGCAGTCCAGTAGATAATGTGTTGGATTATTAGATATGAGTTGAAATCCCTAGTCACACGTCTCCAAAAAAAGAAATATGAAAAAACATTTCTTTATCGACTGTCTCTCAGCAGATTTCTATCAAAAACTCTGAGAGCAAATAAAAAATTGGCATGAAAATTTTCTCAAATAACCTGTCGTGCGGAGTCGACATTAAACTGTACGAGTATGTCCCACCACACATATGTATATAAAACCAACACACACAACATATGTGATTAAAGAAGCTAGGTTGTAATCCTGACTGAAGGGTTGTAATGATCTATGTATGTATTCTTCACAACTTGTGAGAAACTAAACATTTTAAAGTGTCGAGCTCAATCCTCTGATCTTAATACAATTGATTACGTGTGGACCGAATTTAAAAGAGAATTGAAACAACAAATCCCAAAAATGCTGTTGAAATGTCGAAATGTGTTAGAGAGCTACTGCTCCATCTCTCTGTCGGCATTTATTTCAGAGCTTGCCAAATCGATGTTGAAATATTATTAAAAATTAAGGATTCCCACCAAATAATTGTGGTAAGAACAAAAAATCAAAAAATATAGCGATAAAAATGAAACTACCAAATGTATTTATTAAATGGCCAACCCAAAAATCCAATTTTTAAATATTTTTTCTTTACAAAATTGTGCGTTTAAAGTTTAGATTTAAGAACCGAAAAATAAATTTTGTAATCTTTTTTTTTTTTTGATTTTGAAAGTAAAACGAATATTTACGAATGTCTTTAATTATATGAGCACCACTGTACATTTTTTAAATGTCAGGAATACAGACTGATGACTGTTTGCCGGTACTCCTTAATATAGATATACATATATACCCACCACAATGGCTTATAGAGAAATAATAATGATGTGTTGTAATATAATCTAAGAAACTATCTATGAATTGTGTATTACATGCTATATAAATGGCAACATTTACTTCACTTCATTGAAAGAAGACAAAACTTTCATTTCTAGGGTTTTAACAATACCGAACAGTATAATGC
Source organism: Sarcophaga caerulescens (assembly GCA_927399465.1). NCBI lineage: Eukaryota > Metazoa > Arthropoda > Insecta > Diptera > Sarcophagidae > Sarcophaga > Sarcophaga caerulescens. The sequence continues at coordinate 70,388,471 of OV656873.1, forward strand.
ACAAAAGGAAATTAAAAAAAAAATATTCGCCTTCATGATATGGGAATACATACATACATATGTACATCCATATAAGGCAAGAATATAACAAAAATACTCGTAATAGAACATACGTACATACGTGTATATGTATTTATATGCATTTTATAAAGATTACACGGTGCGACAGTCAAAATACACCCAGCTAATGACATAGTGTAGGTTGTGAGTTTTGTTGAGTAGAACTCAAAAATATTTTTTTTATATTTCTCGAACCCTCCAAACTTCTTTTATTTGACGAAAACGGTATTTTTAATCTTTTCACACAAAATTATTGTTTATTCAAATATCTTTTAACCTATTTTCCAAATCCAAAGTTTTTTTAAAAGAAGAGAAATGGGCCTTTAAATCGATATACATAAACATATGGTTCAAATGTACATGCTATGAGTTTTGATCGGGTAAACTTGGAATAGCTGTTTTTTTTCCTATTTTTTAAAGTTTAGCCATTCTTAATTGCAAAATTTAATTAAAAAATATGAAATAAGTGATGACATTCTGAAAGTGTATTATCTTCTGAAGAAATAGCCACAGCGTTTGATAAAATCGGACAAAAAATACAAATACACCACTGTTCTACTCTTCAAATAATAACTACGGGAATTTTTGTTTGGTTTTATCAAACGAACTGTCAATCTCTTCACAACAGAATGTGCTTCAATAATTTCCGCACTTATTTTATATTTTTTAATAAAAGCTTGCTGCTATGAATGGACAGATTTGAAAAAAATATGGAAAAAATTCGCATTTTCCAAGTTTACCTCATCAAACCTCATAAAACATTAAATCGAATAACATACACCGCTTTAAAGGCCCATCCCTCCCCGTTCTAAGCTTAAATTTGTGACATTGGTTCAGAAATGTTTGTGTAATCAATAAAACAAGTTTGAAGGGTTCAAGAAATATTTAAAAATATTTTTTTGAGTTCTACTCAACAAAACTTACAACCTACACAATGTCATTATCTGAGTGCATTTCATTTTTTTTTATTTTGTCGCATAGTGTTATTACCGATTGTATTGGAAAATATACGATAATATAGGAGAAGAGAAGGATAATTTTTGTATCTTTGTAAGGAATCTGAAACGAGATTGCCTACAAAAGATTGTGAAAGTTGTGTTTAGGAAACCAAAGTCATATTTAATGTATCACAATGCAGTTTAAAAGTGTACACTGAATATAGGAGCATAAAATAAGCATTACATTTCAAATCAATTATAATACCATATACTATTTACCAATATAGATAAAATTAAGTTATTATAAGATCTTCTATTCCTCCTGAAAAAGAACGACAGTGGGGATTATGTCAATATATCACTGTAGTAAATTTATTTCTATTCAAACTGAAGAGGACGAAATATGCGTATGAAATATAGCATCTAAGAGAAATTTATATACACAGTGGTGGTCTTGTAATTAGCACACTCATCTATACGACCTTTTTCCCATAACAAACAAAGATTAAACATTTTTCAAAATTTATTTAAGGGCAGTTACATATTCTATGGGTATACTTAAGCAATATATAGTAAAGTGAACTTTAATAAAAGAATTTAAACAGAAATGACACTATAAATTGTAAAAATCGCAAAAAAATCCTTTGTCACGTAATTAGCACACCCACTTTAACGGTGAATGAAATTGTCATTTGGGTTTAATTTTTTTTAATATTTTGTAGAGGCATTCCACTTTTACAAACAATTATAAACTTTCAGGAAAACTTCAAAATGTCTCTGACATCTGTCACTGAAAATACTTTCATTAGGTCTTGAAGATTTTTAGTGTTTTTGTTAACTTGTGTTTTAGATCGATCAATGAATTAAATTTGAATCAGAGCTTTATGCTAGCCATTAGCATCAATTTTTTGGTCCACTAAATACTTTGTTCAATCGTGCGATGTGTTATTATTATCATCACTATCTTGCAAAAAAGTGTTTTTTACATACAAGTTTGCATGAGCGAATGGAATGAAATGAATCTACTCAATATCTAACTTCTCTACGTTTAATTGCTTTCAAAGTATAAGGTGGATTTGAATCTCTCTTCGATGGACGCCTCAAATTGTTCTTTCAATTGGAGTAAAATCGATTGAATTTAGATTCATCACTCCTAAAAACGTTTTAACTGAATAATGTAAGCTTATTTCTTTATATTTTGGCGAAAGAGAGCAAATTCTAAAAACGTACGTCACGTTGAAATCACATGACATTGGTATTGAAATTAACGAATTCAGTCTAAAGGAAGTTTATATTAATCTACCTATAGTGGTCTTCGATGACCTGGTCCACATCGTTCTCAAGGAAATATGAACTGATGACGCCTCCAGTCTAAAATCCGCACCAATGAATGCAAATTTAATAAATAAAAAAAGGTCAAATCAAAAATAAATCAATTTAAAAAACATTACTGTGGGCCAAACCCAACTATATATTTTTAACTTGTAGTAAATAATATTTGCCAAAACAAAACTTGGTCAAATTTTTTATCCTAAAAGACAAGTGCTTCTTACATATCTGCCAGGTGAAACGGTATGAAGTGAACGTCAAGAAAAAATTGTCTCCAAAAAACATTTCTTTTTCCTTTGTCGGCGATGACATCTGTAAATCATATCCAGTATACATCAAATCAGTGAACAAACCACATCATATTCATCATCATCGTGTTAAAGATGAAGAATTTTGTATCAGAAAATGTTGATTTGTGACATTGGTATTGAAATTAACGAATTCAGTCCAAAGGAAGTTTATATTAATCTACCTATAGTGGTCTTCGATGACCTGGTCCACATCGTTCTCAAGGAAATATGAACTGATGACGCCTCCAGTCTAAAATCCGCACCAAACTTTCTAATGCATTGGACGCTATAAAAACAGTTAACAGTTCTTACATAAATACATCATATATATGCATAATTGGTCATTACAGAATTACGACCTAGCTTCTCACACCAATTATGTTGTGTGTGTTAAATTTATAAATGAGGTGCGGGACCTACAGTTTAAATTCGACTCTGAATTTTGGGAAATGTTTCTTGACAGTGGTAAAAAATAGTTCAGGGGAAGGCAATCTTTATTAATGCGAATTTAAATAAAACTTTGCTTATGTAAGCAAAGTCGTCGAAGTCTAGTAGGTAGTGTGTTGGCTTATTAAACGTAAAGCCAGGGTTCGAGCCCCAGGCCAGACATCAAAACAAAATACAAAAAAAAGTATTTCTTCAGCGATTTCTTCTCAGCAGATTTCTGGCAAAAAACTCTGAGAGTAAATAAAATTGACATGAAAAGTTTCTCAAAAAACCTGTCGTTCGGGGTCGACTTTAAACTGTAGGTCCCGCCACTTATGTATAAAATTAACACACACAACATAAATGGTGTGAGAAACTAGGTCAATAATCCTGACTGAAGGGTTGTAATGACCAATTATGTATGTATGTATGTAAGCATCATTTAATTGTATACACATCGTTCGGATGCTCTACTTCGTCATGCTAGAGTACATACGTATGTATGTAAGCCTCCTAATTTGTTAAAAAAAAACAAATTAATTCTGCATTCTGATTATAATCTGACTAATTGTATGGGTGCAAAAACATTTTTTATTTCTCATTATAAAAAATTAAAAATTAAAATTTTTTAAATTATAAAAAAAAAAAAAAAAATAAATTTATTTTAGACATTTAAAGCTGGTTATTTCATGTTTCTGCTGATTTTTTTCTAAAAAAAAAATTTTTGCAAACTTTAAAAAAAAGATGGAAAATATTAGCATCATTATTATTTATTTTTATTTAAATTTAATTTCGAATTTAATTTAAAATTCAATGAATTTATATTTGAAATTTAATGAAGCAAATGTATTAGTCCAAAAAAAAATATAAATATTAATCAAATAATTAAGTAATAGGGTTAAACAAATATTCATTAGAATATATCCTTTTTTCCTATCGTTAGAATATTTGCGTTCAATACAGTATTTTTTTTCATTTAGTATTTTAACAAACCACAATGGTTAGCAATTAGAAAAGTATTCAGATTTAAGTGCAAGCTTATCTTAAGAAATCACCGTATTTTGTAGGTAGTGTACTAGCTTATTAGATGCGAGCCAGTGATTCAAACCTCAACTCAGATATCTTGAACCAAACGAAATATAAAAAAATATTTCTTACGCGACTTTCTCCCAGCAATCTTCTAGTAAAAACTCTGGGAGTAAATAAAAAAAATTGCCATGAAAAGTTTCTCAGCTTTAAACTCTAAGTCCAGCCACTCATGGATGAAGTTAACACACACAAGATGTGTGGTGTGGGATGCTAGGTTGCAATCCTAAGTAAATTTATTTTAAAAATAATCAGATGAGTTCAAATATAGTATGTTTCATACGGTTTTCGGCTAGTTTTGTAAGCAATCTTACCTCAAATGAAAAATTTGGTGTAAAATTTAAAAATTTTAGCCTCAAATTCAAAAGTGGTTTTACTCGTTCCAATTAGAAATAATGTGTGTATTTCTGTTACTGCATACTGTTATCAGTATAATAGCAAAGATAGCAAAAAATATTGAATTGAATAAGTGAATTAATTATTTGTTGACAACCCTATTAAAATGTGCAGCCCTTGCGCTGACCAACTTCTTCCTTTTCCCTGATTGTGGTCGAACTTGGACAGTGCTGGGACTGGGTTCACACGTGGCATCACAACGGGCTGCTATGCGTGGTCAAGTGAGCTTTGTGACATCAGAGCTACCACTCCGACCTAACCTAACCCTATTAAAATTGATAACTAAGATAATCTTAAATAGCGTAAAGGACAGGAAGATCAAGATTTTTATTTGCAAGGCGAAATACCGATTTCTCTTGGGCTGACCATGTTAGCACCATCCAATACCATACATACATACATAATTGGTCATTACAACACTTCAGTCAGGATTACGACATAGCTTCTCACAGCACATATATTGTGTGAGATACATGAGTCGCGAAACCTACAGCTTAAATTCGACTCCGAACGACAGATTTTTTTAAAAAAATTCCATGGCAATATTATTTATTCTCAGAGTTTATCCCAGAAATCTTCCGAGAATCAGTCGCCGAAGGAATAATTTTTCATATTTCGTTTTGTTGGAGATGTCTGACCTAGGGTTTGAACCGTTGCCTCACATTTAATAAGACAACATACTGCCTACTAGATTACGGCGGCCATCCAATACTATTTAACACCAAATCATCCATTGATTTTGAAAAGGAATTTCAAAATATCATCCGTGAATATATTTAAAACCTACTCGGATTACCATATCAGTAGATTTAAGCAATATAGTCAATTTAGAAAGTCTAATGAATATTTTTTGATATTATTTATGTGTGATACAATTATCATTGGTTTTCTTTTGGAATTGTAATTTTTTTTAAAGACTTGAATAATTTCAAAAATACTTCATTTGGATTAATATTTCCTATCCTATTATCCTATTAAACATTAACTGTCCTATTAAATAACAAATTAATTATGCATATACCCTGACAACTTATTTTTTGTAATTAAAATTTTATTTTAGAAAAAAAAAAAAAAATTTTATAAATGAATGCAAATTTAATAAATAAAAAAAGGTCAAATCAAAAATAAATCAATTTAAAAAACATTACAGTGGGTCAAACCCAACTATATATTTTTAACTTGTAGTAAATAATATTTGCCAAAACAAAACTTGGTCAAATTTTTTATCCTAAAAGACAAGTGCTTCTTACATATCTGCCAGGTGAAACGGTATGAAGGTGAAACGGTATGAATGTCAAGAAAAAAATGTCTCAATAGGAAACATTTATTTTTCTTTGTCGGCGATAACATCTGTGAAATATCGGGTCCGCCATCTAACGTTTTTTTTTCAACTAGTGGTTATTTCGTGAATGGTAACACTTAGCTCATGTCTGATTTGACAGATAATTAGTTTTATCCTTTCGCTGAACGAATATGGTTGTGTATACGCTTGAACAATGCTTGGAAATATTGCGACATTACTTTGAAAATCATGGTAATGTTGCAGAATGTGTGCGAAAATTGCGTGCGGATGTGAAAAAAGTGACAGAAACTGGCAAGGAGTGGCCGTTACAGTCAATGGCGATCGTTATCGGGCCATGTTGAACGAATTTTTGTTCACAAAAATTGAAGAGGAGGATATTGGCAACATTTGGTTTCAACAGGATGGCGCTATGTGCCACACAGCCATAGCTACACTCGATGTTTTGCGCCCTGTTTTTGAAGATCGCATTATCAGCCGCAGAGCTGATGTCGTTTGGCCACCTCGGAGCTGCGATTTGACACCGTTGGACTATTATTTGTGGGGTGACGTCAAAGATAAGTGTTACGCCGACAAGCCAGACACAATTGACGCTTTAAAAGACAATATTCGTGAAGCCATTGGTGAAATACAGCTGCACACAATCGATAATGTGCTTAAAAATTGGCCCGATCGTGTAGGCTACTGCATGGCCAGCCGAGGCAGCTATTTGAATGAAATTATTTTCCATTTTTAACCGGAAGGATTGTACTTTCAAATAAAGAAAAGAAATTTGAGAAAATATTCAGTAGTTTTTTTAAAACATTTTCAAAAAAAAATATTTGGCGGACCCTTTACATTCACTATACATCAAATCAGTGAACAGACAACATCATACTCGTCCTCATCGTGTTAAAGATGATGAATTTTTTATCAGAAAATGTTGATTTGTGGAACAATTTTTTTCTTTTGTTTTCACTTGCATAAAAATACTGGAGAATCGCATCGAATACTTGTGGAAGCATATGGTAATCATGCTCTATCAGAAACAACTTGCGATAAACCACTTGTGAAATTTTGCTTCAAAAACATGATGGAAAATCGAATTGTTATTGGCGATGAAAAATTGATTTTTTTTTTCAGAATCCTAATTTAAAAAAATTATGGATTAATGGAAGACAACCATCAATTTCGGCTACACATCCACTCGATTCGGCAGCAACACAATGTTGTGTGTTTGGTGGGACCAAATAGGTGAGATGTAGCATAAGCTCAAAAAATGATAAAATCGTTAATACAGAATGCTATCGTCAACAAACGATTAATTTGAACCAAACATTGATCAAACAACGATAAGAATGAGCCACAAAACACAGCAATTTTCAACATGACAATGCACCTGCACAAAAAGCTAAACCGGTTTAAAATAAAATCAAAGCATTAGGCTGAGAGCTGCCACCCTACCCTCTGTATTCACCAGACTTGGCTCCTTCAGACTACTACTTAAATACGGCAACTTTGGATGTATTGTATTGCTTCACTAATATGGAAAACCTCGTCCAGAGTATAGTTTGTTAAAAAGTACTTCTCTCTTAGGCCATACCAGGTATCATTGATAATTTAAGAGAGTTGCTTTCAAAACAGTAACATTTACTTACTAATTAACAAGTTCACATGATTAGAACAAATTAATTAGACTACTGTTGTCTAGAGTGTTGCCCACAGTAATTACATTATAATACCACTTCCAGTAGTCAATTAGTGTGCAAATATAACATCCACGATAAAAAATCATTTCCGCATATTCGCAAATCATTAACATTTAAATGACAATAAACAAGCAAATAAAAGTAAAAAATATGTATGTATATATACATACATAGATATCAATAGATATGCAAGCAATTAAATAATATGGCATTATATGAGCATCATATGAGGAAGGCAAAAAAAAGAATGTACGATATACATATGTCAGACTGCAAAAATTTTCCTACAAATTCAATGTCAACGTATATCTAGAAAACTACAAACGTTACGATTAAAACGAAATTTTCCGGATCAAGTCCGCCCATTCCCAGCATTGGTCATATTTTGTATATAGATACATCCAACAGCTACTTCCGAACATTTACCGTTAATAATGGCCATCTTTTTGAAGCTTTATCTGTCATTTATTCAGTCTGTTTTATCAAATCACAAACGACGACCATAGATAATGAATGTGTTCGCGTTGGAGCATTTTTCAGTGATTAAGCCGATTTCTGAATGATTGGGTACGTGATCGAACTAAATTGTCCATACTTATCCACATGAGTTTCAATAGCGTCCAATGCGTCCCGAAAAAGCCACTGTTTGGTGTAGGTTTTGCGCTGGCCAAGGCCAAGTTAAGAAGAGGAACGCAGACGAAAGAATGGAGAAGGCAAGGAATGTCTTGTACGTCTGTAAAAGCACATTTAGCAGTAGACATCCTGGCAGCTTCCGTAGTAATCCTGGTGGGACAGTGAAACTGCCAATAGCGCAGTATCCCATTAGAGTGCATGTTACAATGCGAACCGTTTTCTTGTCGAGCTCAAGTAGTTCCCTCGTTGTGTCTAGTGCTGGACACAGCAGTTTTGAAATTCGGCAACAAAGTATGTTTACCCACCTACGGTTTACTGAATTCCTTGCTGCCTTTTCCAATTTGAGAAAGTATTCTTGTAGGGGCGCATCTATCCTCTCTATCATATATTCCTTAGATATCTCCGATACTTTCTGTGCTAGTTCGTCCGCGTTTTCATTCCCTTCTATTTCACAGTGGCCAGTACAGGCGAGTGTTATTCCGATTTATACGGTGTAGAGGTCTATGCAACTCCTGATGACCTTCGATTTGACGTGGTGGGAACTCAGATCTTTGATTGCAGCTTGATTGTCCACACGTATGATCATGTTCAAAGGATGTAGGTTTCTGGTTCAAATCATGCGTACAACTTGTTCTATAGCAAAAATCTCCGTCTAAAATACGCTGGTTTAGTTATGTAATCTGTATGACCCATTCAGCGCCAGCTTATCAGAATAAACCCCATTTGCAGTTCCAGAGCTGCAGAAAATTGTCAGTAAATAATAATTTTGTACAGACCAAATTTTTATTCGAACAACATGGGTGTGAATACTGCTTTAGTATTCAAATAAACTTTTTGCAAAGAGATGTCTTGCGGCAATATGATGTCTGCAACCAGAAATATAACTGTTTATTGCAGGTCAACCACTGCGATATCTAGATAGTGACTCCGAATTTAAATGTCAGCATTCGGCGTTTTATTCAATCTGCCGTGCCATTTATTTGAAATGTAATGTTTATTAAAGTCTATCGCAATGCAAATGAAATATTTTTAATTACAATCCTATAAAATTTATTGTTTATTTGTAATCAAACATAAGTAACTCCAATCTCTTACTTGAATTATATCTTTGTTGTTAATCAAATGCGCGTCAGGTTCTTCTCGTTTAACTTAGGTAAAAGTAAAAAAAGAGAATTTCACCACAAAGCAATTGTAATATAATTTCTTTCTATTCTATTCTATTCTATTTATTATTATTATTCATTCAATTCGTACCTCGTTATTGTATGTGGCATGTGCTTAGAAGGTTTCTAAAGAAAATTTGCTTTACCATAAAATTTTCCACATTCATTATGTGAATGGCATTTTTTTCTAGTTGCACAAAATTAAAAAATATGTGGATTCAAATTAAATTAATTTAAAAAAAAAAAATTTTAAATGTTTCATTAACACGATTTTATTGCACATTAGTAATAATTCATGGGCTCATTAGAATTAAGCAAAAATGAAGGTTAAAAATAATTTTACAAAAATACAGAAGGTTTAAATTTCGGTATGAACAAAAAATTCTTGATTGTTTTCCTTATGAATAAATGAACTACAGGCGAATTAAAATCGAGCAAGTTATACGGAACAATATTCTTCGTAACGATCACATTTTGATCACATTTTATGATCTTCTGTTCAGAAGTCGCCATAGTTTAGTAGGTAGTGTGTTGGCTTATTAGACGTGAGGTCACGATTCAAAAACCAGGTCAGATCCAGTACAACAAAATGAAATATAAAAAATTTATATTTTCGACGACTTAATCTCAGCAGTTTTTTTGGCAAAAAATCGAAGAGTAAATAAGACTGCCACAAAATGTTTCTCAAAAATTGTTCGTTCTGAGTGGAGTTTAAACTGTAGTTCCTACCACTCATGTATAAAATTAACACACACAATATAAGTGGTGTGAGAAGTTAGGTCGTAATCCTGAATGAAAGGTTGCAATAACCAATTATGTATGTTCTTCTGTTCTACTACACAAAGATTCGAAAGAATGGAACTCAAATTATTCAAATGAAGCTGTTGGTTACAAATCGTTAAACAACGTTGGGTCAGTAAGCCCGTAACTTTTGTAAAGAAGCGCTAGTTTTTCCAAAAAAAAATACTTTCTTGAATTTTCTCCTGCTTTATTAAATGATCCCATCACTCTATGAGACATTTCTTATGGTTTGGAAACAAAATATTCATTTGAATATAAATCTAGAGAAAAGATGAGAGAGCACTCCATTGTCAATTTTATTAACTTTTGCCATTATTGCACGAACGTCCCTTGATTTAATATTCTCATCAGAATGCACGGTAAACTGGTATCAATTATACCTGAACCCTACAAAGTCTAAGGGCCTGATCATAGCACAACGAAATTAGAATATTGTCCTTGATACCCCGATCACTTTAGGAAATCAAAACATTTCTATAGTGGAATCAACAAAAAACCTCGGTATAATTTTTAACAATTCTCTTCAATGGAATACCCACATAAATTCTGTCTCCGGAACAATTTTTTCTATGCTTAGAACACTATATCCCCTACAACACATTACACCTCTTAATATTCGTGTGCTTCTTGCGAAAACCTACTTAATGCCCAAGTTGTTATATGGCTGCGAAATTTTTGCTTATTGTAATTCGACAAGTAGAACTAGATAGACTGTAGCGTATAACGCGATTCTTAGGTATGTCTACGGCATAAGAAGATATGATGGTACTTCTCAGTATTCAAAATCATTATATGGTGTTGAGCAAATGGACTTACTTAAAATCAAATTATTAATTTTTTTTTAAGGTTATCTACACGCAGGAACCTATTTATTTATTTAATCGTATTCAATTTGCAAGATTAAACAGAGGAAAACAAATCATTCAATTAAGATATCGAACTTTAATATCCGAGTAGCAGTTCTTTACAAATACAATACGGCGGTGGAACTCGTTACCAAACTCATTACAAATCAATGGCAACGCTTTGCAGTTTAAAAAAATTTTATTTTCTAAATTTTAATGTCAAATTATTATTATTATTATTCTGTTGTTACTCATTATTATTTTGATATGTTTGTTTTCTATACTTTTATTTCATTGCTTAATACCTATACCTTTTTTTGTAATCATTAAATAATCACATACTGTAATTTAAAAGATTAATTTCTTGTTGTATGTCATATGCTATAAAATAAATAAATAAAATAAAAATAAATAAATTGCTGTCAAACACTAAACAGCTCAGTTTGTACAAATATTAACAGGAATCAATTATAAATGCCAGGAGATGTATTCTCCTTTTAGTTAAGAGGCCAACCGCCCCTACAAATAATTAATTTATGAAACCATCAGATTTGGAAATACATAACGAAGATGGCAAGACTTTCTATTCTTGATCTCGCAGGATTAGCAGCACATGAAAAAGATCGATATGTTCGAGTAACTCTCATTACATTGTCGTCTTGTTGAAGTTGGATGTTCACAATTTACAAAGCCCATCAACTTGTGTTAGCGACCTCTGGTTATTTACTTGCCAATAAAATTATAATGTATAGAAAAATATTGAAATCGTCTTAGACAAAGTAACAGGGCATGGTTTTTGAGCAAGAAAAATGAGCGTGAATGAGGAGAAAAATGTTTACAAACAACTCATTATCAAAACCATATGCAATCAATGTTAGAGGATAGTTTTTTAGATTTTTTAGAGCACTGTTCAGTTTGAGATCGTTTAAGATCTTGATGGCCAATGCCAATACTTGGTAAAATATAAGAGTATTATTGATTGGGTAATCCAAGTGTAGCACTGACCAAGCGCCACAAATGCTCATATAAATTTCGTTTCAATCTGACAAGTATACTCGACATAAACAGTTCAAGATCTTATACTTTCATTGCATACTTTTCTTCAAGACGAGTTTATTCGACTTCATACAAAAAATTTTCGCCTCACTCTGACGAGTATACATACATAACACACATAATTGGCCATTACAACCCTTCAGTGAGGATTACGACCTAGCTCTCATACCACTTATGTTGTGTGTGTTAATTTAGTTCGCGAGAGGCGGGACCTACAGTTTAAAGTCGATTTCGAACGACAGTTTTTGAGAAACTTTACATGGCAATTTTATTTACTCTCAACACACTACCTACTAGACTACGGCGACTTCATTATAATCGACATAAAGAGTGAAATAGCTAATACTCTCATTGGATATAAGTAAATTTGATATAATAAGATAATATTGTTTGTTGTCCTCCACTGAGAACAACAATATACTAATACAATTTGTATACTGATAATATTATAATATAATATAAAAGTTGTTATATGTACAATTCAAAGTTACTAAAATAAATAATTCATGAACGACAAATATATACAAGTAATAGAAATAAATAATTAATTAATTTCGGAATGGCAAATCCAAAATGTGATATCTTTTTAATCGGTTTACTTTATTGGTGTCATCTAGAAGAGCAATGGCTAATGGATTGTTGTGGTAAATTAATCTTTGTAAATAGTTCTCACTTAGCCTTCTTATTTCGTCAGCAACCTTTGGAATGAATAGATCATTGTGGATTGAAAAATGTAAAACAAACCATGGAGCGTTGACAATAGATCTCAGCGTTTTTGATTGATACCTTTGCAGTATTTCAATATTTGAGTTGCTGGCTGTTCCCCAAAGTTGTATTCCATTTTTAATCGAGATTTTGGACCTAGTTTAATTTAATCGAGATTTTGGACCTAGTAGCCAAAATAGGCGTCTTGTTTTCATGTTCAAATGTTGCTTTCTTGCCTTTATATGATCCTTCCATGTTAACCTCCTGTCAATGTACAATCCTAAATACTTAACGCAGTCCTTTTGAGGGATAGGATTATTGCCCATACGTACTTTAGGGCAGTTACCCCGTCGTAAGGAAAATGTGACATGGGTGGACTTATCGCTATTGACTTTGATATTCCACTTGTTTAACTAAGCTTCAATTTCATTTAATTCAGTTTGAAGAATATTTGATGCATTGTTCGGGCAAATATCAGCTGTTAAAATGGCTGTGTCATCTGCATAGTTTGCGACTAAGACGTTTTCAATAACCGGAATATCTGAAGTAAAAATTGTATATAGGATTGGTCCAAGCACGCTACCCTGCGGGGCACCTGCTTTGATATCATATATTTGAGAGAATGTCCATTTGACCTTAACAAAGAAACTTCTGTCTGTCAAATATGATTTCAAAAGTAAATAAAACGGTGTTGGAAGTAATTGCTTCAGTTTGTAGCATAGTCCAATATGCCACACTCTATCAAAAGCCTGCTGTACATCTAAGAACACTCCTGAGCAATATTTTTTGGCTTCCAAGGTATCTCTTATAAATTCGACGATACGATGGCATTGTTCTGGAGTGCCATGTTTGTTCCTGAAGCCAAATTGGTGATCAGGAATGATATTAGACTTCTCTAAAACTGGCAATAATCTTTTCATAAATATTCTTTCGAATATTTTGGAGAATAAAGACAGTAAACTTATTGGTCTATAAGATGTTAAATTATTTTCAGGCTTGTTCGGTTTATTTACCATTACAATCTCTGCCCACTTCCATTGCAAGGGAAAGTAATTTAATCGAAGCATTGAATTATAAATATATGTCAGAAAAAGTATACCTTTTTTTGGCAATGCTTGAATCACTTTACCATTTATACTGTCATATCCAGGAGACTTTTTGCAGTTCAGTTTTCTAATTTCTTCTCTAACTTCATTTGGAGATACATGTTTAATTGGCCAGTCCATAGGACAAGCACTATCCAGGAATTCATTAATTTCGTTAACAAAGGTATTTGTATTTACATGAGGTTGAAAGGTGTTTTCTAGATGACGAGCAAACGCTTCTGCCTTACTTTTGTCGGTTTTACACCACACATTGTCAATATCTTTTATTGGAACATTTCTTTTCGTAGGTCTTTTTATATATTTTGTAGCGTTCCACAAAGAAAACTCATTATTCTTAGTATTATTTGTATTGAGGTTTTCGAGGTAGCTACCAATCTGATTATTTTTCAAGTTATAAAGTGCAATTTTAAGGTCTTTGGCAGCTTTATTAAAATTTCGTTTATCAAAGGGATTCCTACTATTTTGCCATCATCTATATCTTGCTGAGATTTCAATGGGATATTTAAATTTATTTTCCTTTCAATGAAGATGCCAAACGATTTCAAGTCAGTTTTATAGTTAATAATGTTATGCCTTATCATATCTGACCGTATTGCTGTATTAAAAGTAACTAAAAGTGGTAAGTGGTATATGGTCAGAGCCAAGGCATATCCAATAGGTAATCGCATGTCAACAGCTGACGCCTTTTTGAATGTCAAAATTTTGTTGTTTTTTTTGTGTTTTGTTTCGATAATCATTTTCGTATTTATAAACCCTCATATCTACCGGATGTATCCTTAACGATACGCACTCTAGAAATTCTTCAGGATTACTATTTCAAAGCCAATTTTATTAAAATTTTTGCAAGATGATTAATAATATTTAAGTCTTTAACACTAAATACATATATCTTTTAAACTACAACCTAGATTTACTATATTTATATTTATTTAGACGAGAGTGATGAATTACCCAAAAAAGATTTCGGTATCTCCAACTAGGTGCATAAACTATGACCAATAACAAATAACGTTTGCAGCTGCCATTTTTCTCGATGGCCATATAAAAACATGTTCTTTACATAAAGTGGAAATGTTATCGACTGCATGAAATATTTTTTTTTAATTTATAGGTGCCCCACTATTGCGTAATTAAGCATGACATAAAAATCAGAAGAAATTTCAATATATAAAATTTATTTAGTTTTTTTAATTGCTTTTATTAATTTCCTATGGAGGTTTGAGGGTTAATTTTTTTGACATTCCGCAGGCACTTTAACAAAAACAAAATGCCTGTTGTTTTTGCATTGTTGTACTTGTTGTACAGATGCGACCACCTATTGGATATGCCTTGATCAGAGCTTAGTTCATCTAAATCTACAATCTGAAATAGTTGATTAGAAATTCCGGAGATTACAGCAAAGTCTAAAAGATTTGGTATCTTTCTTGGATCTGTGGGCCAATATGTTAGATTTCCCGTTGAGAGAACAGAATAATTGTTGTTAATTATACACTTGTAGAGTTCGTTACCTTTAGGGTTCACTAATCTCGATCCCCACCATTGGCATTAAAGTCACCTGCTACGAAAAATTTTGGTCCCAATTTGTTAAAAAAGTTATTAAATTCCTGACATTTAACAGAAAATCGTGGTGGAAAGTAATTAGCACAGAAAGCAATAAAGTTATGATCACATTTGATTCTAATGCATGCAGCTTGGAGATATGGTTGCCTTACTTCATCTAAAACTTCATATTTTAATAAAGATTTTATTAAAATTGCTGGTCCAGCATGTGCTCTATATTCTGGATGGTTTGCTGTTATTAATTCATATCCTCTTAATTTGAAAAACGATCTGGTGGTAAAATGTGTCTCAGACACTAACATGATATCAATAAAATGTAATTTAAGAAATAATTCTACTTCTTGTGTGTGGTTAGAAAGCCCGTTAGCATTCCATATGGCAATATTTAAGTTTAATTGCATAATTTTGCGATTAAAACTGTCATCATGTTTATTAATTTATTTGTTAATTCTATTTGATTCTGTATCAAGTTTTCTAGTCTTTCAAAAGAACTTTGTGGGTTATTTGTAACAACTTCAGAATACGTTACATTGTTTTGGGGTATATTTGAATGCAAAGCTTTATTGCTTAAGTTAGGATAATCCTCACTTTTATAATTATAAGTGTAGTTGATTCGTTTATTATTTTTATTGAGTTGAACTCTTTTCTTTAGGAGTTCTTTGTAAACAATACAGCCTTTATAGCTCGCTGGATGGCTTTGTAGACAGTTTACGCATCTCGGTGCAGCATCATCATCTTTGGTACAATAGGCAGTTAAGTGACCAAGTCCACATTTAACACAATTTACAGACTTCCTGCAATAGGTTTTTGTATGATCAAATTCTTGGCAACGGTGGCATTGTACTAGATCTTCCGTTTTCTTGGGTGGTACTATGTTAACAACTGCATTGCAAAGCGTTTTAGTGTCGTATATATTTTTATTGTTTGTGTCTGGTTCTAAGTCTACGAAGAACATTGGTAGAGAAATTTTTGTAATTCTACTTTTAATGTTAACAACGTTTCTAACTTTATGTCCCAAAGATTCGATAGCATTTTTTATGTCATCGCTTGGTGTTGAAGGATGTAGATTTTTTACAACCACTCTATACGATCTTTCCTGCTTCAGTTGATACGTGTGAAATTTAATATTTTTGTCTTTTAGAAATGTAACTAACACTCTATATTTGTCAATATCTTTGACCATAACTCGTATTTGCCCGTCTCTTAATGTTTTGTAATTAAACAAAGTGGGTGGAATTATTTTATTAAAACTTTTTATCATGGCACTAATGTCTGAAACATTAGGTATAATTATTGGTGCGGGGTTTAGGAACATTGTTATTAGCTCTTTTTTCATTATCAGTTTCAGCTTCATCATCTTCACTTAAGCTTGAAAATCTATTTAAACTTACATTACTAGCATTGTTGTTGACATTCTTCTGTGTATCAAAAATTTTATTGCTATTTTGTAATGTAGATACGTTGTTGTTATCTATAGTAAGTTGTGAATTTATTTTTATATTTTGTCTCTTGTTCAAAATCATTTTTGGTGGTTCACTTTGTTTTCGTTTTCTTGATTTTGACGATGTGACTACCTGCCAGCACAGATCATCATCATCGCTACTATCATTGCTATCAGTATTCATGATAGCAATGTAAATTGTTTTTATTCAAAAGAATTTGAATATTCAAATTGTTCTTGTTAATTTTTGCTGTTTTTCTTTTTGAAACTTTGTTTTTTTTTTTTTTTTTGTTTTTAAATATTTGTTTTTAATTGTTACAAGACAATTGTTTTTATATTTGATGTTATATATATATTTTTGTTTGTTTTATTATTTTAAACACTTTGGAGATCGCAGAAATTTTGTACGTTCGCACTAGATCACAGTAAAAACCAGACTTCTCATTGGATATTTGCAGCGGCAATGGCCCAAATAACAATTTATTAAGATTAGAATATCTTAGTATTCAAACTACTCTTACTCTTTATATTTTAAATCTTAATTTTATCTACATGTTGTAACATAAAATAATAACATTTTATTTCAAATATTTTTAAGGACCATCGAAATACTCCTGTTAACAATTTTCTAATTATTTATGCTACCGCTTAGTAGCATTTCGTTATTTATAAAAGATTTAGTATTTATTTCTTTTTTTATTTTCATTTGTACCTGAATAAAGCGCTTACCTCTTAGAAAAATTAAAAAAACAACACAAAGCAAAAGGAAAACGGCTTAAACTTGATTTTTTTCACTCTATGTATACAACTAAAAAAATTATACGCCTATTTATAAGTCAAATACTACCCGAATTGTACGTCAGTTTAAGGCTCTTTTTTCTTTAGACCAATACAAAAGTTCCCTATTGTATAAATTTTCCATTTCTTATTTAATATTTCAACTTCATTTGTGATTTAAATCTTTGCTTTCACAAACGTTCAACATTCGCTCGAAATGTGGCCACACAAATATTCGCAAGAGCTTTACGTTAAAAGCAAAATGACAGCTGGGAGCCACAAGTTAAATGCAATACAATGAGTGTGATTTTTTTTTCTTCTTATTTTCTTGTTATGCTTCATTTGAAGTATTCAACACCATCGATATCATGAGGATATACTGTGTAGCAAATGTGTAAATTTATACAATTCCGTACAAACTTTGTGGATTTTAGATTTGATGAAACGGTAGAAAAAAACTCGTCCCCCTCATTTTAAAAATTCGATACTTATTCACAAAATGGAGCTTCATTGTTCATTTTATATAGCCAAACCATTACAGTAGCAGACAAAACTTTACGTCCATTTCTTTTATATTTACTTAGTGGGCGTAAAAGCCATCAATTTAACATCTTAAGACCAATTCATTTCATACACTTTTTATATCTTTAGCGGTACAATATGGCACAAGTAAAATATTCACGTGTTACTTTATTTAATATTTTTATTCGAAACAATAGAAAAGAAGTTGGCGTAGTCTAGTAGGTAGTGTGTTGGCTTAATAGACATGAGGCCACGATTCAAACCTCAGACCAAACATCTCCAACGAAATGAAACTTAAAAAAATATTTTTTCGGTAACTGCCTTTTGCAGATTTCTGGCAAAGCTTTGAGAGTAAAAAAAATTGCCATTAAAAAGTTTCTCTAGAATTTGTCGTTCGGAGTAGACTATAAACTGTAGGTTCCCCACCACTCATTTATAAAATTTGCACACACAACATAATTGTTGTGAGAAGTTAAGTCGTAATCTTGTCTGAAGGATGTAACGACGAATTATGTTGGTATGCATGTGAATGAAACCTCACCAAAACTTTACTTTGAATCGATTTTAAGGAATTTCGAGAAATTTACGCAAAAATAATATGAGTCTTCACTCTCTGCGGTGCTAAATCTGAACATGTTTATGCTACTAATACTGAAGAATAACTATGGATACTTTTCTTTTTAAAGCTCAGTTAATCAATTAATTTTTAAAACCTTCGGAAAATGATTAAATGAATGTTGAATGAGTGAATGAAAATTGGAGTTAATTTTAATTTCACATCACAAATGAATATTACTTATGTCTCTCACTATACATTAAATGCTTATGAAGTGTTAATATTGAAACTGATTATAAGCTTTCTATGGTGATTTTCTTTCATGTTTTCCATGCCAATTTTCTGAGCATCTAAAATTTTAATCTATTTTTATTTTCGCATCTATTCATTATATTATTAATGCACTGTCAACATTGAATTCAATAAACAAGTATTTGTATTCACAAAAGTCTGTACTCTGTACGCTGATAATCTACCCTTGATTCCATAATTTCATTTTTATCCCCCTGCTTCTCCGCCTATAATATTTAGTTTTTCCATCAAGTTAATCTCATCTACCACATGGAAAATAGTTTGTGGCATTAAAATGAGAAAAGTTTCTAGATTGTCTGGTTGAGGGCTTGCCTGTAATTTTTATTTGTATTTCTATATGCAAAACTAAATGAGCGAGCGTATTGCGTTTAATACGAATGTTGAAACGTGTCTTTTTTTCACTGACGGAATTATAAAACTTTTCTAATGCTCAACTTCACTCGAATAAACGCAAAAATTGGTGGAAAGTATAGAAAAGTAATTCCACTAACTTTATTTGATTGAGATCGTTTACATTTTAATGTTCACAAATTGAAGTTTATACCTTCACCCCCTTTTGTTTATATCAAAATAATTGCTGCAGCTGCAACGAAATATTAATAGGGGGTTTCAGACGTTTATTATATTTTGTGTGAAAGCATTTTGTAAAAGAAGTTGTTAAGAAAATTTTTTCGTTTATGAATACAACGAAATGGAACTTTTATTTAAATTCAGCAATAAATTTGAAAGTGTGGTGTAGTAAAATTGTTTAAACAGCTTGTCGATGAACGTATTTATCATTAAGTTTCAAATTTAATATCATACTTCCCAAAAATTATTTTTCCTCAACTACAAATCATTCTCATCTTACGATCATTATGACAAAAGAGCGGTTCACATTCTAACAGGAATGCTAACGGGACACTGCCTTTCGCAGTTTCGCTGACAAGCTCACCACCAGGATTACTGCAGAAGCTTGCATGATGTGGAGGAAACGGAATCCGTACAACACCTTTTACGAGAGTGCCCTGTACTTCAGGACAGACGTTATCGGTTTTTGGTTGACAGAACGTTTGAAGTTCAGGGCATGGCAACGAACGATAAGGGAACTAGCCACTTTTATCCGGAGCTCGGAGTGGTTCAAACCCGCCACTAAAGTATTATAAAAAAGGGACTAACCTTACACTGGATAAAACAATGCGCCATATGGGCGACCGAGGGAACTTGCCTGTGAACAGAGAGCTACCCACTAACCTGTCCTAACTCTACGATCATTATAAATCGCGACATTTTACAGTGAAACTGATGTTATTTACACCATTTAGTCGTTTATAGTCGCCGTAGTCTAGTAGGTAGTGTGCTGGCTTATTAGACGTGAGGTCATGATTTAAACCTCAGGTCAGACATCTTCAACAAAATGAAATACGAAAAATATATCTTCGACAACTGCCTCCCAACAGATTTCTGGCAAAAACCTTGAGAGTAAATAAAATTATCATGAAAAAGTTTCTCAAGAATCAAAGACGACTTTAAACTGTAGGTCCTGACACTCACAACATAAGCAGTGTGAGAAGCGAGGTTGTAATCCTTACTAAAGGGTTGTAACGACCAATTATGTATGTTATGTATGTATTTGATATGGTTCATGATGCACTTCTTATCAAATGACTTGACGAGTTGGGACTTACAGACTTAAATATAACTCTCACGCACAGCTGTATAGTATGCTGAACAACCTAGAGACTGCTAGGTATTGTTTAAAAATGTCTCCCTTTTGGCTTATCGCATGCAGTTAGGAGTACTCCTCAAACATAGAAGGGGCTTACGAAAAAGGATTTTAAGAGAATGGATCCCGGCTGCAGGAAAACCTCATAAGGTTATTAAACAAATACTGGGTAGTGATGGGTACCGGAAGATTAGGACGTATGGGGCAATGGAAAGTTTCATAACTGGCATTAGCTGTAAAACTGAATTTTCATATATTATGTTCACTTGGTTATATCAAACGCTGAGCTGCAGAGCGTAAAGACCGATTCTGGATTATGAGTCAATATAATGAGATGAGATTCACTTTGATGCAATTGGATCGATTCAAGAGCCATTCATTGACTTTTATCTTCAATGATTACGTATTAGTAGTCGATTTTACGTGGCTGCTTATTTTTCCAGCCTTGCTTCCACAGTCTTATAAGTTGTAGCAACATAGCAATTTTCATGAAAATTAAGAAAAGGTAGTATCTACCGGACTCTGGAGCGGAATCACTGTATAGCGTAACATAACAGACCAGAATTTCAGACGTTTCAAACTGACACACTAACACAGCTAGGCAAAATGAATAAGGTACCCTCACTACTTCCTGTTATAAACTCTGTATCCTAAAAATTCGGAAAAATGCGTGACAAATTTCTGAACACTTTGGATGTTAAGACCGAAATTCGTGTTTGACCTTTCGACTTTTTTGAAAGAAGGTGTGAAGTGTGAATTTATTGTCTCTCGCTAGGTAATGGAAAAAACTGTGTGAAATTCGTTTTTCACTAAATCATCGTCCGACTTAGCTTGGAAAAAGGAAAATAGTTTCTAACAGACCTAAAAGTATCTGGTTTTCTAACAAGGACTTCCTAACTTTGATAGTTGATTACGTATGTCTTCTGAGTTCTCATTTATTCAGTTTTTTTGAACGGATATGGCGTTCAACACATCAAAATACCTCCTCTGTTCGAGCAAAGCAGCGCGCGTTTCGCCTATTTTACAATCGTTATTATCCTACTACCAAGAGACTATTCGGAATGTGGTAAATAAATTTTAGTTCACTGGACGAAAAGCAAGATCAACCGAAAACATCGCCGCTATCCGTGGGAATTTGTGCTGGACATCACTCACAAGGACTCGACCTTTCACAGGCCATAACTAAACTAATTTTGCTTCTATCCATTTCTCTTTTGACAGGTTTTCTACATTCCGAACACTAAAGCAATAGACTGAAGAAATCAACATTTGCAACAATCATTTGTGTCTGATCAAAACCTCATGTCATTAACGTTAACCACTTAAAAACTTTTTTTAATTCATCTGAAAGTAATATCTGTACCTATACAACCGCATTGTGCAGAATAAACAAAATGTCTTGATACGAAGAGAGTAAAAAGTTTATTTTAGTTTCGCTAGAAAAAAAAAATGCCAAAAAAAATCGCAAAGTAATTGGCAAGAAAAGTTGTCATTTTAGTTTTAATTCATGCAGCATTTAAGTGTAAAAACGTGTTTCAAAAGACGTGTGAAACCATAAAATATTTTAACTTTTTCAGTTGTAGCAATTTGAGTTAAAATAATAAGTGTTCACGAAAAAATTTTTTAGTATTGTTTGATTTATATCTTGCATTGTTAATGAAGAAATAATTACAGTTACATTGATTGCGTTAACTACTTTTCTCAGTAAACATGTGTAATCATTGATTTTGTGTAGAAAATGTATTTGTGTGAATAAAGGAATCAGAAAACCATTGGAATATTTTCAATTTATATCCGCTTCGTCCATGAGAAACATGGCCGTGGAAATTATTGTAAATTCGTTCTAAGAAGAGAGGATAGTAAAGAACAAAGGAAATTGACGAAAATCAGAAAAGAATTTGGAAAATGGAGAAAAAGGAAGCGAAGGAAAAAAAGGGGGAGAAAAATATGCCCACAAGCACACAAGAGAGCGCAACTATAGCCTAGATATCTTAGCACATCTCAATCAGTTCAAACTACTTATAAGCCTCTGGAGAACTCTTATGTCAGCTCTAGACAGAGAATCTAAACCCTCAAAGAAGCGCCTGCTCAGGATCCATAACCTCATTTATGCTAATTCAGTGGGAAATATTGAGAAACGCGTGCAAACTATTGACACGTATGGTAAAAGAAAATGTTTGTTTCAATATTATGGCTATTTCAGCACAATCGAGCTATTTTCACTAAAACTTTCCTATAAAACGGGATATTTTTTGTAATTTTGTACCATTTGCTGTATAGATTTTGATTAGGGTATTGAAAATTAAGGCAAACAGGATAAGAGATTAAGAATCATCCTTGAAAGTTTAAAGGCAACTAACGATTGTTGCGCGTTAAATGAGTACCTAGTCATCAAGAAGTGTATCGCACTTGAGAAAGCGAATATTCTGGCCAATAGAGGATAAAACAATGCCTTCCAGTACATTGTATACCATGCTGAGAGAGTAGAGTGATGCATTAGGACTGAATAAATGCGACTTTAGTATACTGATGAGCGTTCTTACGGGACGGTCTGCCTTTCATGTACATCTAAATTGATAAGCGGAATAGATAATAAATATGAATGCTGAACATAGAATATTTTTTATGTCATTGACCAGCTATTGGGAACTCGATGTATGTATGTCGTAATCCTGACTGATAGGGTTGTAATGACCAATTAAATATGTATGTATGTATGCATTAATATTCCCGTTATTCAAGCTTATTTTAATTAATTTCATAAAGCACGCTATTCTAATTCAAAACTTCTGGGACTGTTCTTCATTTAATGCGTATAGGTCCTTGTACGCGATGGATGTTTTGGATGATATGCAGTTTCCATAGTGTTCTTTAACTTTGTTAGTAATAGTGCGTTCATCTAGTTGCCTTGTGAATAGTTTCCGTTCTAATGTATCAAAGTTTGACGATGATGAATCGTAAAGACTTTGGCAGTCTTCTCTGTGGTATATATGTATTGATAGCGCATGTATTTAAACTAATGGAGTGTCTTGTATACATCATGTGTATATCCTTATGTACTCTGCCTTATTTAGGTGATACCAAATGGAATCCGATTCTTTTGTGTAACTAAGACTGAAAAAATTTGTAAATGTTTCTTAATAATGTTTGTTTTCAATATTAAAAAAAATTACTGATGTTGGTTTTATTTTATAACGAAAAACATTAACAAAATTTAAAGGGGATAACTTGCCTTGAAATTATATTTTTTTAATTTTTCATGCAAGTAAATCATTTTAAATTCTAAACATTTCTGCAGAAATGTTTGAAACTTTTTGTTAAGCGTGCTTTGATGTACGCCGACTTTAGAAATTGTACGTAGTTGTAGGGGAGTGTTCACCTTACAAAATCGTTCATGCCATTTATTATATTTTTTAAATGAAGAAAACTTTTTTAATAATCTTATCAGCTGTCATTTTATTTGGTCACTTGCAGTCGTAAAACATTGTTTGATGAATTTTTGTTATTAAAAATCAAGTAAAGAAAACAATATAAAGCTATACAGTACAACTAATCAAAATGTAAGCGACAGTCGAAGTACAAATACAGCTTTTAATCAAATTGAATTTGAACAAATTATATTCCTTTTTTGGTAAGAAATATTTGGAAGTAATTTTTAAAAAATATCAGAACGTCATATCTAAACGAAAAAAGTTATGTCGTCTGGTAATTTTTTGTTTATTTTGTTATAAAAAATATTGCTTTACCTTTAACTAAAAATTGAACTTCGAAACATTGAGCAAACATTTTTCAAATATGGTATGTATTCTGTGCACTCACTGGCAAAGATTTTAAACATTTATTAACCTGTAAATGGAGTAAAAGCAAATGTTGTGTTGGTATGGTTGGCTCATAGCAGTCACAGCAGCTGTTCTTAAAAACAAATCATTTTGGATTGATTTTAGTAAAAAAAAAAATTTTCCTACTTAACCTGAATGAAGACAAGTCAACTTTATTTTTGTCTAAGCAGATTGCTAAATAACCTACAATATGTTGATGCGTTTGGCAACAAGCTTTAATTATAAAGATTTTTTAAATTTAAACGCAACAATTTATTTTAGTTAGAGAGTTAGGCAATACAGTTTTTGTGAACAAATAAGTTGAATTTGTTAGCATTGTGAGTACTTCACATACAATCAGTGCAAGCGTAGTATGAATTTTCGAGACAAATCTAAACAAACACATGCAATTTTGTTTCCGTCGCAAAACACGTATTTGTTATTGAATCTTTCTTAAGAACACTTAAAATAAAAATAAAAATCTCAAGCTTACTTAATTTGTCATTATAAGCTTATAGCCAAGGTTGCACCCTAGCTTCTAACGTCACGTATGTTGTGTGTTTGTTATTTTTATCCATGTGAGCTACAGTTTAAAGTCGACTCCGAACAAACAATTTTAAGAAACTTGGCAATTTGATTTACTCTCAGATTTTTTGCCAGAAATCTGCCTAAAGTAAAAATATTTTTTTAAATTTCGTTTTAGTCAAGATGTCTGAGACAGGAGTTGAACCACGACCTCACGTAAGTAAGCCTTCAGATTACCTACAAGACTACGGCGACTTCAAGGGGGCACTAAATCTGGTTTGGCAAGCCCTTACGCTATCATGCTATCATGAACCTGTAGAGAATTGGAATAGTAGGAGGGTGAATATCATATATGAATATTCTTCTTATTTACTTATGCATGAATATGTCTCAAAATTTAATTTTCTTTAATACAAAAAAGGTAAACCAGCTCGTTGGGTTTTAATTACTATTGTATTGAACTTTAAATATCATTTACGCACTGGTCCTTTATATTTTACGGATTTATTACTGCTTAATTATTTTGAAAATATATTTTATTTTCAATTGTTCCTTTAAGTATCTCATTTGGTCAATGCGAAATATAATCTTCTTTCAAAAGGCAGAATATAAAAATCATTAAATAATAACGAAAATATTTAATTTTCCCTTTAATTATGTAGAATTTTATTACATTTATTATAGAAATTATTGTGATTATATTGAATTGTTAAAAGTAGTTTTTTAATTAAATGTATGTATACAGCTGGGATTTATTTTTTGTAATAAATAAACACTGCGAAGTAAATTTCAATAATAATGTGTTTCTAAATAAAATTCTAACATGTTGTCTAGTCAACAAGTCAAATATTTAAGTACCATAATTAATATAATATGTACGCGTTTAACATAATTTTCAATTTCAAATTGAATTTGAAACAATTGATGTGTTGTAAGATGTTAGAATAAAAGAATGAATATTAGCAGGTTTTCGAGAGCTCAAGTGAAGAGCTCTGTATGCTTAATTCAATTTTATTCAATTGATTTGAATGTGGGAATAACTTCCTCTTTTATACTATATTTGAGCTGACTCGACAATTCCGAATCAACTCACTTAACTCTATATGATTCTTAACTTATTACATTATGTTCTAGTGACCTATATTCTAAATATATGGGTTGTGTGTATGTAACACGAACCAAGCCTTCAGTCCAACACCAGTAATGCAAGCAAAGCAGAATTCCCACGCTAGCCAGCGGAGAACACAACAACAACAACAACATGCATTGACGGCTTGAGCACACGACAAAAGCAGCGAGAGTCAATGTCCCAGAATTATGTTAGTGACGCAGTCACTTATGTTATTTGATATATATGATATGATATATTTGATAGCCATACAAAACATTGTGTTGGCATAAACGGCAGTAGGGTCGTGCTACAGTGTGTTACCATGAGTAACTATTGGACTAAACTTAAACAATTTTGATGGAGATGGATTGCCGATGATATTGGATTTATAACAACATTCACAGATATGGAATCATTTTTCCAAAGTATCCAGGGTGATCCTTATCCATTAATTTCCAGGTCAACTCATAAACTTCGTCATTGTGGTCCCTGGTCAAGCTTAGGCGAGTTGTGAAAGGTGATTGCATCCGTTTACCTTATTAGTCTGATAATTATTTTTGCTTCTGAGCTTTGACAGTTGATAACGATCATATTGTTGAAGCTTCATATATCATATTAATTGTCATTTATTCAGTTTATTTTGCCTAACCACCATGTTTTATCCAAATGGGTGTTAAAAACTGACCCATATTTACATAAAAATCATCTTCAGCAAGGAGGCTGTCTGATTGTATATGTAAACAAACCAAATTGTCAAATTTGGGACGATGCCTACCCAAACGAGATCCAAGGGCAACCAATATATCCCGAAAAAGTCACCATTTCGATGATTTTTGGATGGCGGAATCGTCGTATTATATTTCTTTGAAAATAACGTTGTCCACACCATCGCGGTCAACGGTGTGTACTATTGGTCAGTGTTTACCAAATTCTTTTGGCCCAAATTAAACGATCTGGATACGAACGACATGTGGCTTTAACACCTTATGCCACATAAGATACTCCGCACGAGCGATTTGATGGCATAGTCATTACACGTGGAGCTGATGTGAACTGGCTACCGAGATCGTTGCATTTGACTCCTTTAGACTTTTTCTTGTAGGGCTCTCCTGAATTCCTGGTTGCAAAACCACAAACCACAGCGGTCTTCAAAGCCGACATAACCTATACCTTCGGTCAAATTCAGCTTGATTTATCAGGCATGTCACAGATTCCGATCGGAATGGTTTTGATTCCGAATATGCAATTCCGATCCATTTTGTTTTAGGTTTTTCAAATTCCGAACGATTTTGTTCATTCCAAAAATTATAAAATTGCTGCTTTTCAAATAAAGTATGGCAACAGAAAAAAAACATAATTGGTGAATAAAATGCAGAACCAAAACAAAAGAAGAAAAAGGCGCTAATACAAAAATTTTAGTTGAAATAAAAAAAAGTTAAAAATTTTACATGAAAAGTGCCCCTTTACTCCTTAAAAAAATATAAGTAAATAATACAAAAAAATTTTTATTTGTATTTTCTTTTGTCAATCGTTTGTGTTGCCACCGCTTTAATTTGTTCTACTTAATAGATTTTTGTTCTCAAAAATAAGTGGTTTGCTCAAAAAAATAACGTGGCAATACTTCGATGAAAAAATATATCACCTTGTTTGGTTTTTCTCAGCAAGTTTACAAAATTTAATTTCTTAAGCATAAATATTAAGTAAATACCTAGAAAACCTATGTAATAATAAAACATACCATTTTGTCTTTCAGTTTGACTAAGTTTTATTAATATTTTTCTTTAATAAATCATCAAAAATATCAAAACCACTTTGAAAATTTGAAGTGGTTTCATTCCGAAGAAAATTTTCGTTTTTCGTTTTCTAAAGACTCGACTCTCGGAATTGAAACCACTTTCGATCGGAATTGCGTTCTGTGACATGGCTGTATGCCTCAGAGTTCTGGAAAATTGGACATTTTGGAGGCGCTCCACTCAGACAAGCCATTTACAATATTATATTGTATACAATGGCATCAATAGATCCTTCAACGACATCGCACCTACACTTTGTTATATTTGAACTTAAGTATTGGAAGATCGTGTATTAAACGGTTCTCTAACATATGCGACACGTATACAGTCAGTCTGCTGGTTTAGATGGCAGGCTCATCAACAGAGTAGTAGACTTAGCATCCGCTTATCTGAAAAATGAATGATTAACGAAACCGATTAAAATTTGAAAATTTTAGCATAAAGAAATAACCCACCTTTCTCAACTCTTTAAGGTACTAATGGTCTCACAATAGTAAAATGTATACCCTCTCGCAATAAAACGATATTGGAGTACTTTTAAGAATACGGAAATGACACTTGTATGGACTTTTGATATGGTTTTTTTTTTTTTCCACTAAAACAATCCCTCCTCCTCTTCTGGGGATACTCCCTTCCCGGGACGGCTATCTGCATTACTTCGGGAAGGGCCCAGAACGACGTCCCGTTAGGGACCGTTGTCTAGTCTCCCACGTCTGGGTACGCCATATTTGAAGCCAGCTTCATGCTATTGGCTCGTCTTCTCATGTATCACTTTTGATATGGTAGTATCCATCTGTACCCAACGTTATGCCCCAACAAATGCTTCATTCGCAATTATTAAAAGCAACTGAAGGATTTTAATGCTCAAATTAATTCCAAAAACTCCAATCAATAGTCAGTTAGGGGCCCCACGCAATTGGCCTTAGAGCCCAAATTGGCGAAGTTTTAGTATGAACGCGAGGAACAACTTGGTGTAGGATTATTAAATTAATGGATAATAAAATAGACCATGTGACGAGATCATCACTTGAAGAAATAGCAAGAGACGACCAGCTATCATTCGCAGACATGCAGTTAAAACTTACAGCCACCCAGAACTACGGCATAATAGACAGTTGGCAGGCTATCGACTTGGGGAAATTAAAGCATGTGGAAGTTGCCGATGTTTGTCCGAGAGCCTTGTAATGTACCTACTGAACTCAGAGGAAAGGTGACTTAGACCAATGGTACAAGGCAAAATCAATGTTTCTGGAACCTGTCTATTCTAAGCCATTTTAAGAATGTCCTAAAAGGGTGAGATTCCTGGAGGGAATGAAAGAATTCAAAAACCAATTAAAAGCGTGGTGCTCTACGGGAAAAAAGTCGTTGTCGATGTCGTCATCAGCAAGAAAGCACAAAATGAGCCGCCAAATATAATGATATGTACAGGTCCTTTTGAAAACTCACTAGTGTCTAAACAATAGAGTGAGGTTTTTGCATTCCACTAAAGCCTCATACGTTCATCGATTGGCTAAACCGTGGCATTGAATGTATATGTGAATCTTGAGAGTATATAATGCACAATTAATTCAACATATACCACTTAAGTGGAGATCGCATTCTCAATCGACTGCCTTATGTGATCGATGGAATTGCAGCATAGATGTTGAAGTGCAATACAGTCTCTTTATTAGAGAACTATGATTGCAGATTTCATTTCAAATATGTTGAATAACAGAGGCCTTACGGGGCCCAACAACTAGCGAAGTATTGCTCTACTCTACAAAATAAAAAGAATTTTACTTATTGAGTTCAATCCTTTACTCAAGACATAACACGTCTTGACCTTCTCAGAAAAGTTCGTAACGTTCTTAGAAATTTTAAATGTTCTTTAACTTTGTTATTCTCTCAGGGGTTGTACCAAAACGATTCTTTCGAACGAATTGAAACCATTTCGAAAACCCTGATGAACAATTTTTTGCACTCATCTATCGATCGATCGATCGATTTGAATTCAGATTACACTCGACTGTTGTCAAGCACTTAATCACCTCTTTTTTAACTTTTATGTCTGAAACAAACAAGTTAAGAATTTTATATGTTTATATGGTTGACATACCATACAATAGAATTCTGTAGTTGAAAAGCATTTTCCAAATTGAAACTTAAATATTTAAAATTCTTACTTTCTTTATGACCGTCAACCAAATGCTGTTCATAAATTTGTCGACATTTATAATAAATTTAGCTATTATTGCAGGGATGTATGTATGTACTGTCTTGACTGTGTTACATATTATAAAAACATTGCATGGTTGGCTGACTGAATGGCTTATTCAGTGTGTATTTTATCATTGTCTCTCTATAATAAATGTCGTAATTAATTATCCTTTACATTGTTTTACAAGCATTTGTTTGTACCAGCTGTCATCCATGACTGAATATGAGTACTGTTTTTGCTCAACTTTTTCTTATTTTTTGTGGCGTTAGATATAAAACACTTAGATTTGTTTGTGTTTGTTCAGTAAACATGGTGTATTACAAAGAAAATCATAATTTTTTATGTTAGAGGGATGTAGTAATCAGTAACTCACAATATATATGCAAGTATAATTAGATCATATATGATTTTGTGGTAATAAAAGATTTTTAAAAATTCTGGGAGTGCATAGTTCGGTATTACAAGAGCAAACTAATTGCAATCCTAAATGGGGGTACGCACGATAAATAAATTTCAAAAGCTGGAGTTCCATTTTTCACTTATAACAACATTGTCCGAAAATAATCGCCGCCGAATGGCCGCAGGCAGAGACCAAGTGTACCAGTGTATAAATCGATATTCATGAAGATTTTGCTGCATACATGATGCTATTAGCAAGAACTAATCTATTTATTATTATTTATTTATTTACTATCATTGAGTTTCTTATTTATATTACATTTTTTAGTTATTATCTTTTTAGATATTACAACAAATATATACATTTTATAAATTAATAAGCGTATTAGGAAAAAGATAGTAAAAAACCTATATTTATAATCACAGGGGGAATTTTGAAAAGTTTAATCACATTACCTAATAAAATCTATACCTGGGTATAGAGTCACTCAGTCAACCTCCTGCAAACTTCTCAAATGGGAAAAAGTACATCTATCATAGAATGTCTGAGTCAAGTCGTTTAATAGGGTTTTATTGTTTTTTGTCCAGAAATTCTATGTAGTTTTTTAGTGAAAAACCATCTTGGTAAATTGTAAATGATTTTCAAATTTATATTTTGAATTATCTGGAGTCTTTTTTTGTGAGGTAGGTAGGTAGGTCGGAGTGGTAGCTCTGATGTCACAAAGCTCACTTGAGCACGCATAGCGGCCCGTTGTGATGCCACGGGTGAACGCAGTCCCTGTACTGACCAAGTTCCACCACAATCAGGGAAAAGGAAGAAGTTGGTCAGCGCAAGGGCTGCACAACGGAAGCACGACTACCCCGCACTGGAAAACCAGCCAGAAAGTTTGATGGAAAGATAAGCTAACAAGGAATGGGGAGCCAAATAACCTATATCTACACCTAGCAAGAGACGGGCACTGACAAAGAAAGTGAATAACAGTCTCCTCCTCCTCAGAGGACCTGCATCCACGACAGAAATCGTTAAAAGGGAGCCTCATTCTTTCCGCGTGTCTGCCCATGACACACTGACCCGTAAGCACGGCCACCGTAGTCGAGATGACGTCACGACCAAGACCAAGTAATTGGTTGGTACGCCTTTATCCATCAAGGGCCAGGTGAGCCTAGCGGTGGAGCAGGACTCCTCGTTGACCCAGGATAGGTTGGCGTCTCGAAAGAATTTCCGCGCAATGGTCAATTTGACCGAGGCAAGTGGTATACCCAATTCAACAGAAGAGGATTCCGGAAGGAGCGCCCCAGCTCTGGCGAGCTCGTCGGCTTTGCAGTTACCCGGAATTTCACTGTGCCCGGGGACCCACACAAAAGAGACACTGGTGAAGCGCCCCGAAAGAAGGTCGAGACAGCGACGACATTCCCTAACACTAGAAAGACGGACAGGGGTCATTTGACCCATTTACAAATCTAACTGCTAATATTTCTCTTATGAATTATATCACAGATTTCTTACTTCGTGACTTTTAATAATACTCCATAAAATTTAATTTAAAAGTAATTTTTTTTTATTTAGGTATTCCAAATTTCAGTTATTAAAGCAACTACCTAAAAAGACGGAGAGGGGTCACCTGACCCTTCACATATCTGACTGCCGCTATTTATTTTATTAATTGCTTTTCCCAATTTTTATTTCATGAAATAATTGCAACAAAGAAAACATGCATACCAAATTTTTGTTTATCAAAATGGCGTTATTTTTTGTTGGTTTCCTCTAGTAGCCAACGTCCCTCAGTTTCAGAACAACACGGCCAATGTCAAATTCCATCAATTGTAGAAAATGAACACGACAGGCGGTCAGCAGGAGGAATTCTTTGGAAGACTTGTTCTCAAAAGAGTTCCACACTAGATCGTCTTGCCGCCCGTAACATTTTTGTTGAACATCCAGGAGCTACCCATTATGCAAAACAACGAATTGGTGCTG
This sequence comes from Sarcophaga caerulescens, assembly GCA_927399465.1. Taxonomy (NCBI): domain Eukaryota; kingdom Metazoa; phylum Arthropoda; class Insecta; order Diptera; family Sarcophagidae; genus Sarcophaga; species Sarcophaga caerulescens. The sequence goes on from OV656873.1 coordinate 70,420,987, forward strand.
AATTTACAACAGCCTGGCGACTGCTGACTGATGACACAATTTTTCGTGACATTCAAAAGTGTACGCAGACTGAGGCACATAAACAACTTGGCGATACAAACTGGATTATACCTTTACAAGAACTGGACAAATTCATATCAGTATTGTACGCTAGGAGTACTTGTGGATGAAAGAATATATCTGTAAAAGATTTATGGAACAAAAAATAGGGAGTTGCTTTTTTTCACAAACTATGACTAGAGACCGATTCAAAGAAATAATGAAATATGTATATTCGTTTTGACGTGCGAGAAGAAAGATCTACTAGACTAAAAACATATAAGTTCGCCCTAATTTCGGATGTTTGGAGCCGTTTTATTAAAAATTGCAAATCTTGTTATAGACCAGGTGAAAAAATCGCTGTCGACGAACAATTCTTTCCTACAAAAGCAAGTTGCACAATACATGGCTAATAAACCCGACAAATTTGGTATAAAATTTTGGCTTTGCGTACATGTCAAATCAAAATATCTGCTCAACGGTTTCCCCGGACAGTCAATAAAGTCAATCTCAAGAAGATGACCAGTGCAAGTTTTTTTTCAACATATTGGTCTTGGCAGCAATAAATGCATGGGTGTTATTCCAAGAAGTAACAGACAAAAAAATTCGGAGAAGGGAATTTATTTTACAAGTAGCATCTGAACTCAGTCACATTGACGAGCAACCGCAAGCAGTGAAAAGAAACCCCTATGCGGAACCATAATAAATCAAAACATTTTGTATACGCTAGATGCGTTTAAAAGACAGATTTCAAAAAAAAAATCGTAACATTATTGACCTGTTTCACGATCTCGATATAAAAACTTAAAGGGAGTCAAATGACCCCTACCCGTCTTTTAAGGTATATTAATTCTCCCGTCTTCCTAGTGCTAACGATCCTAGAGTTAATCACGAAACCCGATAGAGACTTTATCGCGGCCTGACTGTCAGAGAAGACCGAGACGCGAGTGAAAGGAGCATCGTTGACGAGGATCCATTGAGCGGCCCGGTAGATCGCCATCACCTCCGCCTGAAACACGCTGCAGTAGTCCGGCAGACGGAGAGAAATGTTCAGGTTCAGTTTCCCAGAGTAGATACCGCTTCCAACACCATTGTCGATTTTAGAGCCGTCGGTATATATATCCAGGACTTCCGGGGGGACGACCGTATTAGGATTCCAGTCATCCCTATTCGGAATCAGAGAGTGGAAACATCTGTCAAGACAATATTCAGCAGTGATATAGTCCATGTTCACAGGGGCCACCGGATCAACCTCCAGAATAGTGGAGTGACCAGCAGGTATAATGTGCCAGCGAGACAAAGCATTAAGTCTAGTCGCAGTAAACTTGGCCGCCTGCTTAGCGAGAAGCACAGTAGGAAGCCAGTTGAGCATTGCGAACAAGGCTTTCGTGGGGGTGGTGCGTAGAGCACCAGTTATATAAATGGCGGCAGACCTTCTGACCTTGTCAAGGAGTCTGACGTTGTGTTGTCTGTCCAGAGCAGTCCACCAGAAAGCAACGCCGTATAAGAGGTTGGGTTCGATGACCGTAGAATATATCCAACGCATGATCCTTGGGCGAAGACCCCATCTGGTTCCGACCGCTCTACTGCAGGAGTAAGCAGCACACGCCGCCTTGCGTGCCCTAGCAGCCAGATTCGCCCTCCAGTTGAGTTTGGGATCGAGGATCAGGCCCAGATATTTAACCTCGGGACTCAACGTAAGTCTGGTCCCACGTATCATGGGAAGAGAGAAGGTCGGAACTTTATATTTCCTCGTAAAAAGGATCGTATCGGTCTTAGAGGGGTTGATAGACAGTCCAAAATCCCTACACCAGTCCAGTACGATTGACAGCGCCAAGTTCAACTTATCCGACAGTGTCTGCGGACAAATTCCCGACGCAGCAATGGCAATGTCGTCAGCGTAAGCTATGACTTCGTTGCCAGAGTGTTCCAGCTCTCTCAAGAGAGAGTTGACTGCAAGGTTCCAGAGAAGTGGTGATAGAACACCGCCTTGCGGTGTGCCCCTACGAACCATTCTCTGACAATTAGTGGCCCCCACTGTGGAGGTTACTATCCTCGACTTGAGGAGAAGCTCGATGAACCTGACCAGATTCTGTCCCAAGTTCAGAGAACCAAGAGCCCTAAGAATGGCGTCCGGGTCGACGTTATTAAATGCACCCTCAATATCCAGAAAAATGGCCAAAGTGTATTCCTTAACGTGCATGGACTTTTCCACCCGAGAGATAAGGGAGTGACGTGCAGTCTCCACTGATTTACCTCTCGTATACGCATGTTAGGAAGCGGATAGGAGCGCTGGATCAATCGAGGCCCTAATATGAACATCAAGGACTCTTTCCAGTGTCTTCAAAAGAAAGGAACACAGACTTATGGGTCTATAGTCATTCGCCCCAGTATGGGACGGTTTCCCAGCCTTGGGAATGAAAATCACCCTAGATATTCTCCAGCTCCAAGGGATATAAAGGAGCCTAAGTCTAGCATTGTAGATGGCAAGCAACCAAGGGAAGATTATCTCCTCCCCATGTTGAATGTCACCCGGGATAATACCATCCGGTCCTGGTGACTTAAATGGTTCGAAAGACCTAACAGCCCACTGCACTTGGCCAAGGGTGAGAGTCAGGGGGGAATAGTTTCCAGACGGTGGTTCGTTGACCTGATAAAAGGCCTGACCACCCAGGGTGGCACTTCCTGGAAAGTGAGTGTCGAGGAGAAGCTCAAGCGTCTCCAAACTGGACGTAGTCCAGCATCCGTCAGTCCGTCGGATACAGTCAAGGGATTTGTGAGTGGAACTTAGAATTTTACGGAGACGGCCCGTTTCGGCAGAGGATTCTACTCTGGTGCAGTAGTTCCTCCACGAGGCCCTCTTCGCTCGCCTTATAGCGTATTTAAGTTCCCTCTTTTTGGCCTTGTAGGTTGACCATTCGCCTGTCGCCTTCGCTCTGTTAAAGAGCCTGCCACAAGATCGGTGTAGATCATCGATCTCTTGGCTCCACCAGGGCGGTTTTCGTTTGCCCCTATGGGCAGCGGGTTTGACGGAGGATGTGGCTGCCGCCCTAAGCGCGGTTGACAGAGTGTCCGCAGCCCTATCCACGTCGAAACGGGTCGTTATAGTCGGGGGGTAGAGGGAAGGCTGCTACGCAGTTTCTCCCTAAAAATGGTCCAATTCGTGTTCCTCCTGTTGACCGGAGGGGTCATGGCAGGGGGAGACTCGTTCGTGTCGATAGTGAAGGTAATGTATCTATGGTCCGAAAAGGAGCATTCCTGAGATACAAACTAGTCCTTAAGGTTAGTAGAGAAATCGGAGCTGACCATAGTAACGTCCAACACCTCCTTTCTGTTTGAAGTAAGGAAGGTTGGTTCATCGCCCCGATTAGCTATGACTAGGTTATTACTCATAATAAAATCAAAGAGGCACTCACCCCGTTCGTTGGTACCGGAACTGCCCCACATCGTGTGGTGGGAGTTGGCATCCGCACCGATGATGACCGGAACAGTTGGTTTTTAAATCTTGAAGTGATCGGACGTCTTTTCTCTTGCGACTGAGTGATATTTGTTAAAAGTGATAATTTTGATAGGTGATTGTGGTGTAATTTGTAATAGGTGATATTTTTGATAGGTAAAAAAAAAAAAAAGTGAATGAGTGGCGGCTCTGAAAGGGCGCTTAGCTCCACTAATAAGAATTTATGGATGTCTGAAGAGGAATCCGTAAAAAAATCTCTGGAAAATCTTTTGTCAATGAGGAATAATACCCGTCCCCGCTCCTGCTCCCCAAATATCTTGGTGTCTTCGGATTGTAAATTACCTCCCGTTTCTGGACTTTTGTCAATTAGGGATAATACCCGTCCCCGCTCCTGCTAAACAAATATCTTGTTGTCTTCGGATGGTAAATTACCTCCTGCTACTGGACTTGATAATAGACCGAAAACGCAGATCGGCATGGACAGGTATGTGACCGTTGTTAAGCGCAGGAGGAGCCCAAAATCTGCACAAATCTCATCAATGGCAAAACTTACAAAGGATGACAACAATGCGACGCCTAAGAACCAGAACAGATTTACGGCGCTTCAAACTGATGACCCCACCCCATCCGAAAAGTCATTCAAACCACCTCCAATATATCTGAGAGAGCCCACCACCACGACTTTAGTGAAAAACAATTATAGCAGTAATAGGTGAAAATAATTTTAGTGTAACCTCAGTTAAACATGGTAGTATAAACGAGACAAAAATTCAAGTAAACTCTGAGGATGCCTATCGTAAATTAGTTAATGATTTGGAAAGAAGTAAACGCCAATTTTATACCTATCAGCTTAAAAGCGCCAAAGGCCTTCAAGTAGTTATTAAAGGCATAGAACAAAGCGTAAATCCTGTGGAAATCAAGGATGCTTTAAAGGAAAAAGGTTTCAAAATTAAAAACATAATAAACATCAAAAACCGAGACAAACTTCCTCAGCCTATGTTTAAAGTGGAATTGGAACCCGGGGATATAGCCTTGAAAAAAAAACGAGACTCATCCCATTTATGGCTTAAAATACCTATTACACCGTAGAATTATAGTAGAGGAACCGCATAAGCGTGTAGGCGCCGTACAATGCATAAACTGTCAGGAATTCGGTCACACCAAAGCCTACTGTAAGTTGCCTACAGTATGCGTAGCATGTGGCGAGCTCCACGGAGTAGCTCAGTGCAACAAGTCAAAGACTGACTTCAACGCAAGAAAATGCAGTAACTGCGGTGCCAATCATACGGCTAATTTCAGAGGTTGTCCTGTGTTCACGCACTTTAAGCGTTCTATGGTAAATAGGTCATCAGATTTACATAACCAACGCCAAGTGCCACCTGCTATTTCTAATATTAATTTCCCTCAGATTGCTCAGCCCACAAGTCACATAAGTCCTATTAATTCTAACAGAATCTCATACGCAAATATTGTTAAATTCGTGGACTGTATTGATGGGGGAGGGGGAACACACAAAAGAAAAGGCTGTTGCTCCAAACGCTTAAAAAAAGAGAATCAAAATTAGGGGACTTCAAAAGACGAGAATAAATCACAAAGATACACTTTCCTTTATTATTGTTGTATGTTTGATTTCTCACTTTTGTTTCTATATAAAAAAAAGTTCTATGTTTACTGTATATTTTCCAATTAATTTATAGGTTTTATTTTCTTCATTTTTTTCCGTCTTTTGTTTCACAAATTTTAATTTCCTCCTAATTTAAATTACACGTTCACAATTTCACAATTAAATTTATAATATTTTTTCTTAAACAATTTTAATTTTTCACAAAGTTAATATTATCACAAATGAGTAAATTTAAAGACAATTACTTGCATCCCATGGGATGTTACAGAACGAAAGATAAAAAGCAATTAATTAACAAAACAAAAATGTCAAAAAATATAAAAAAGCTTTAATCTCCACTGCAGCGCCCTCTGTTGCCAATTTGCTATCGTTTGAACAATCCTGTTTATGTCGCCAAGGATGGGAAGTTTGAAGTAGCAGACATAAACATACCGGCGCCCTTGCAGTACTGCAACCAAAAAAGATGTCCTCCGTCTAAAGACTAAAGAAAAGAAAAAATCAAAGAAAAAAACTTTCATATTAGTTTCATATTTCACAACAATAGGAAACCAAAAACGACATCTTGCGGCAGTTCTAGCTCTGATCCGTCAGAACGAAAAAGTTTAGACGTATTCAGGAAAATTTCAAAAAAAATTAGGTATTGAGTCTTATTGTTCCACGCCACTAAATCGGAACTAGAGCTTCCGACGAACTAGGTCTTCGGCTCTCACGACCATTGAACGAACTAGGTTCCCTGGTGAATTATTAGGACGAACGAGGTCCTATAATTTCCGTGTCTAGTGGGCGGGTGGTCCTCTTCGGTGCTTCAGTTTTCCAATATAGCCTTCCTAGGGACAGACGGACTAGGTCTATTGCCCTGTAAGTGGAAGGTTTAACTTCAGCGGCCCATATTCCTACACGTTCACCAGGTATGGTCGTGGCTCAATCAACCTTTCAATTTATCGTCCTCGTCATCTTTTTCCTAAATATGTGCGGTAAGCTATTCCATGAAAAGCCGTGTCCAGGCTTTATATCATTTGACCTCAGAATTCCATCGGATTTTCCGCTGAGTTCCTTTGTAACCATTATTATTCAAATGTAAAGTACGAATGCGACCTAAGCGCCATTCGTTTGTAGGCCCTATACCTCCTCTTATTGCTGCTGTTGGCAATTCTAATTTTTTTCTGCAACTTTTCGACTTAAAAGTTGCTAGAGAACCGATGTCTCTCAGAGCCCTAGCTCTAAATATTTGCCTTCGATGACAAATATTCAAAAAAAAGAATCTGCCCATATATGGCCGCAAAACAGTTCTGCACATCACTACCAAGCTTTGCTACACTATAGGAACTTGTCGCATCGAAAACTCTAAGTTCCCGAGAGGATCGAAACACCTCCCGGTGCAGCAAAGTGTGATGTCGCAGATAGCAGACCGAACAATTCGAACTTCCGGCTGCCTTCATCCAACCCATGACCAACATCGAAACAGTCGATACATAGTTGGTTCTGTTTTGATACCGAGGATGGAAAGAATCAACCTGAATAATAAGTTGTGCTTGTATAAACGAATATTATACCGACGCACCGACGACCTATTACAGGGAGATTCCCAGCTAATTAGCAACAAATTTCAGCACACAATTAAAAAAGCAAAGTATTTAAAAATTTAAGCAAAAGGTCACCGTGACCACCTTAACGCCTTACCGAAAATATGAAAAAAAGGAATTTACGTCAAATAAAAGAAGTTACGTACTTCGCGAAACTAAGCCAACAGGACGAATTTCCCAATGGCCAATAAGCCGATACTTATTACCGCGTCTCAAAATAAAAAGGGATCAACAAAAAAAAAATACAAAGGTGAAAGGGTAGTACCGAACACCTAGTCTTTTCCACTTTCAATCCACTTTGTATATATGCAAATATGTATATGTACATAATATTCCGTCAACGCAATGAATTTAATAAATTGAATTTAAAATCAAATAAATTAAATAAGTTAAACTTTACAATTAAATAAATTAAATTTAAAATTAAATAAATTAAACGTAAATCAAATAAAAATATCAAATTCAAATTCCCCATTAATTTCGAAGTCACAAAAAATAAGTTGACTTAAAGTAATTCCAATGATTACAAAAATTAATATATTAAAGAATAAAAAATCAAAATCAATCTTTCATGTATCCGGTGGATTCAAAGGATTGTTATAAAAGGTAATGTCCTTCGCTATTTAGCCAACGCACCATCACCAATTATAACACCACCGTTGACTTATAACCGATATCAAATTGGGTGGTTGAACTCGATTACCGATTGTAATCTTCACACCACAATTCGACATCTCAGTCACCTTTGACTTTGTTATAAGCCAAGACACATTGGTATAACAGTGTAGAAACAAACTCACTAAATTCACAAAGTGTGTCCGTGCTATCGAAATACAAAAACACACCACTTTGTGAATATGTATACACTGTTATAATTTCTATATACAAGTAAAGTTCTGTTAGACTAGACAACAAAACTTTACAAGTATACAAAATTACCACCGAAAAAATCAAAAAATAAAAAAGGAAAACAAAAACAACGTTACCTTATAAATTTCAAGGTTACTTTGATGATCACAGATCACTTTAAAAATTGTTGGTGTAAAGATGTCGAACAAAACCAGTTCGAAGATCCAAAAAAAAAAAAAAAATTCCAAAAAAAGGCTCCAAATATCGATGGGATGAAAAACACAAACCAGTTCCAAAATCCGGCTCGAAGGACCAAATGTTAAATTCGTGGACTGTATTGATGGGGGAGGGGGAACACACAAAAGAAAAGGCTGTTGCTCCAAACGCTTAAAAAAAGAGAATCAAAATTAGGGGACTTCAAAAGACGAGAATAAATCACAAAGATACACTTTCCTTTATTATTGTTGTATGTTTGATTTCTCACTTTTGTTTCTATATAAAAAAAAGTTCTATGTTTACTGTATATTTTCCAATTAATTTATAGGTTTTATTTTCTTCATTTTTTTTCCGTCTTTTGTTTCACAAATTTTAATTTCCTCCTAATTTAAATTACACGTTCACAATTTCACAATTAAATTTATAATATTTTTTTTTAAACAATTTTAATTTTTCACAAAGTTAATATTATCACAAATGAGTAAATTTAAAGACAATTACTTGCATCCCATGGGATGTTACAGAACGAAAGATAAAAAGCAATTAATTAACAAAACAAAAATGTCAAAAAATATAAAAAAGCTTTAATCTCCACTGCAGCGCCCTCTGTTGCCAATTTGCTATCGTTTGAACAATCCTGTTTATGTCGCCAAGGATGGGAAGTTTGAAGTAGCAGACATAAACAAATATGGTTAAGTCGAACCTATCAGTCATGAATCAGGAGCCCCAAACTCAATACTCTCCTCCAAATTTTAACAACCTTGAGGCCACATTACAGTCTCTTGTGCAAACTATAAACGCATTTACTACAACTATGACAACCATGATGCAGGAAATGCTGAAAATGCAATCCACTATCTTACAGGCTATTTCAAATAAATGATTGGATTAAAAATTTGTTACTGGAATGCAAACGGCATCCGCCAACATAAAAATGAAGTAGATTACTTTTTAAAAAACCAACAAATAGATATAATGCTGATTTCTGAGACACATCTAACAGAAAGAAGCCTTTTTAAAATAAATGGTTACTCTTTGTATAATACGAAAGACCCTAGAGGTAGATCATGCGGAGGTTCAGGCATACTGATTAAGTCCCGGCTAAAACACTATTTACTGGACGAGGTTAGCGATGATTTTCTTCAAGCTACTGCGGTGTGCATAGAGGACTTTCAATATAAATTTACGGTCGCATCGGTGTATTTTCCTCCCAGATATGCACTTACTGAAGAGCAATACTCCCGATTTTTTAAATCACTAGGATCCCGCTTTATAGCAGCCGGTGATTATAATGCCAAGCACACTTTCTGAGGATCCCGTCTGACAAACCCAAAAGGCCGTACTCTTTTCAATGCTATATCCAGATTGGGATTGAGTGTGATTTCAACCGGAGAGCCCACATATTGGCCTGCTGATAGAAGCAAGATCCCAGACTTAATAGATTTTGGGGTAGTCAAAGGTATACCTGCAGTAAACCTAAAGGTTAAATCGTTATATGAATTGTCTTCAGACCACTCTCCAAGTATTGTTGAAGTTTTGTTGCCTAGCCGGGTTTCTCATCCATGCGAGATTCAGACGGGCAGAATAAACTGGTTGAAATACAAAAAATATTTGAGCACACATTGTACAGAGAACGTACCACTTAGAAGCCTGCATGATATTGACCAATCAATAGATAAGCTAGAGGAAAACATTAAGAAGGCTGCTCAGCATGCAAATCTGCCTCGCCGAGAAATTAAAGAGAAAAGAATATATTTCGCAGACATTGAAGAGCTTCTAGTTGAAAAAAGAAGACTACGACGAGCATGGCAACGGCATAGATCTCCTAGCATCAAGACTGAGTTAAGAAACTGCACAATTAGGCTTCAAAGTCTTTTGGAGTCACGTAGGACTGCTTCTCTGAAGAGATATCTTGAAAATCTTGATTCAACCGCAGACTCTTATTATTCTCTTTGGAGAGCAGCAAGGAATATAAAAAGACCGATAATAAATAGGCCACCGTTAAAAAAACCAAATGCCGAATGGGCAAGAGACGAGAAGGAAAAAGCCAAGCTGTTTGCAAATCATCTTAGCCATGTATTCTCCCCTAACATAGCCGAAGTTACACAAGAACTGCCGCCCTTTGTTCCACTATTCAGCTCCGCTGCAAATTTAAGATTCTGCTTACGAGATATAGAAGAGGCCATTGACGACTTAAATCCTAAAAAGGCGCCTGGAATCGATAAAATTAGCAACAAAATGATTAAAGAGCTACCAAGATCAGTTCGAAAATTAATTCTTTTTATATTTAACGCTATTTTCCGCTTAGAATATTATCCTCGAGCATGGAAGTTATCACTGATTATTATGATCCCTAAACCTGGTAAGGATCACACAAATGTTGAGTCGTACAGGCCCATAAGTCTGTTATCGCATGTATCTAAACTTTTTGAAAAAGCATTCACTAAAAAGTTGATCCCTATGCTTAATGAAGGGGAATGCATTCCAGACCATCAGTTTGGTTTTAGACGACAGCATAGCACAATCGAACAAACTCATCGTTTAGTTAACGTTATAAGAAAGGCTTTTGAAGAGAAAAAGTACTGCTCAGCACTCTTTATCGATGTCTCTCAGGCATTTGATAAAGTATGGCATGAGGGGCTGGCTCATAAACTGAAACAAAAATTGCCACCAAACGTCAGCCGTTTACTACTGAGCTATTTAACCGGACGAAAATTTCGTGTTAAAGAACGTGAATATGTGAGTGAGACCCATGACATTAACGCCGGAGTGCCACAGGGCAGTGTTTTGGGGCCAATATTATACCTAATTTATACTTCCGATATGCCAACAAGTAGAAATATTCATATCTCCACTTTTGCAGATGATACAGCTTTTTTAAGCATTAATGAAAACCCTCAACAAGCAACTCGGCATCTGCAAAACCATGTAGTAGAGTTGGAGTCATGGCTGAAGTTGTGGAGAATGAAGGTTAACGAAAACAAGTGTACCCACGTTACGTTCACACTACGCAAAAAATCTTGTCCAGAAGTGTTCATTAATAATAAAAAAATTCCCCAACGAGCAGATGTAAAGTACTTAGGTATTCATCTTGACCGCCGTCTTACCTGGAAGCCCCATATAGAAGCCAAAATGACGCAACTTAAACTAAAAATGATCCAGTTAAATTGGCTTATTGGAAGAAATTCAGTGCTAAACTTGGATTGCAAGCTCCTTATCTACAACTCTATCTTGAAGCCAATCTGGAGCTATGGTGCTCAGCTATGGGGTACTGCCTCAAAGACAAATGTTGAACGCATTCAACGGCAGCAAAACAAAATTTTGAGAACTATAACAAATGCCCCTTGGTACCTAAAAAATTCAAACATCCATAAAGATCTAAATGTACCCTTGGTTAAGGACGAAATCGCAAAGTATGCTGTGAATTACTTGAGTAAGCTTGAAATTCACCCAAATCCCCTGGGTCGTGCAATCTTAGGTAGTGGAAGACATATTCGATTAAAAAGAAGAGTTACTACAGACCTGATATAAAGTCATCCGCAAAACCGGAAACCCAATCAAAATCAGCAATATAACAATTTCAAGTCCAGCATTGGCGGGACTGATTAACGGTTTTTAGCTTTAAGATTTGATACACAAATCGTTATTTCACAAAGGTGAAGATTCGATTTTTAAATAAATAAATAAAAAAAAAAAAAAAAAAAAAAAAAAAACATCGTGTGGTGGGAGTTGGCATCCGCACCGATGATGACCGGAACTCCGCGCAGTCTCGCATCTGCCACTAGTCGACCGATGGGCTCCTGAGGGGAAGAGAGCCCATAGTCATGCGCCAGATACGATGACGTGATCCAGATGGTCATCGAGTTCATCTCGACGACCATGGTGACGGTGTCCTTATCGCTGAACCTGTGAAGGAGAAGAGCGTTAATACTATTCTTAACCATGACACAAGCCCTAGGCTTACCTGAGTTCTGGATATACGCTAAGCGATATCCTTTGATGTTGAGTCCGCAAACCTTACCGTCTACAATCCAGGGTTCTTGGACCAGAACGAGCTCTGCTTCCTCGGTTGTCAGTCGGAGGAGCAGAGCGGCGGAGGCTGTTTTAGAGTGCTGTAGATTAATTTGGATGATTCTCAGCATTAGTCAGAGAATCAACCATTGTCACGTCAGCGTCCTCTTCGTCCGACAACGGTGAGGTTGCACCCGCGTCAATGTCAATGCCGTCGAAGAATTCCCCCACCAGCTCAGAGTTGGACTTCTGGCTGGATGAGGAGCGTCGAGAAGAATGACTACACACGCTTCTACATTCGACGTCTTCGACGGGTTCGAGGGGTCCGGGGGTAGGGTCGGATGGGGCAGGGTCGGATGGGGTAGGGTCGGATGGGGTAGGGTCGTGTGGGGCAGGGTCAGATGGGGTAGGTTTCTGTGGGATAGGTTGGGATGGGACGGGATCTACGGGGATGGATTTTGTTGGGGGATGTGCGGCAACGCGGGAATCCGACTTATAGACCCTTAGCTCGATTGAGCTAAAACCATATTTTATCACGCCCCCTCGATCATTGATAAGCGGAAGTGACTCCTCATTCAGAATGATCACCGCTTCGCGGTAATCACCCCACTGGTCGGAAACTTTAGCCACCCTCCAGTTATGGGTGGGCAGGTCCGTGTTGCTGGCCTTGAGGATCCTCAGCATGGTTTCCGGGTCTGATGGTCCGGTCGGAATTCTCGCCTTGGATCGGGGGCGGTTGGGGATCTGGTCCGGAGGGACGGCAGCAAGCTTAGCTCCTGGCCAGACTTCACCAATCCTGCTGATAGCCTCCTTGTAGAGCTCCATAGAGCGGAGATCCGAGCAAGCTATCATCTTGATGTGCCCTTGATACCACCCCGCATCAGTACAGCCGGGTGAAGGGCCAGGGTTGGAGTCCATTACTCCAAGGAAGACGTCCAAGAGCGCATGTTCCACCAGCTTCCACTTGGTGGGAGCAATGGAACCATCAGGGTGGCTCTGGTCAACGATTGCCCAGGTCAAACCTTCCTTTAATACCTCACTTAAAGGCTTTGGAGATTTGCTGGGGTCGGGACGTCTGGGTAGCGTCGACGGACGGGGTCTTGCAGGGGGGGGGATGTTAGGGTTGGTCACCTTTTGGCGTTTGGGAGGCTGGAGTGGAGCGTTAAGCTCGATTGATCTTTGCCTCTTTGGGGCCGTCTCTGCCGTAATCGGAGAGCCGGGGGGGCGATCATTTTGATGGGCCTTAGCCCAGGCAAGGCTACCCTTCTCGTCCTCTGAGAGGAGAGCCGGGTCGGTCGAGCCAAATCTCGCAATGATCCGCATGGCTGATCTGCGAGTTCTATATGCCCTAACGCTAGCACTCACGGTATTTTTGACACCCGAAGATGGATTGGTGTCAGGGGCTTGCTCGCCAGACTTGTCTGCTAATGCCTTGGCGGCAGCCGAAGAGTACGTGGACATGTTCGCAGCAGCCTTAGAGGTAGACGGTGCCTCGGTAGAAGGTGCCAGGGTCGAAGGTGTGGCGACACTAGGGAACGGCTTCGCAGCCGGAGCCTTGTGTGCCAAGCGGGGTTTCACCGTAGTGGAAGCTTGGGTCTTGGTTTTGGAGGTTGGGACAGCCTTTTTGACAGGTGCCTGTCCAGGGAGGGTTGTGCGTCCACCTGTAACAGTGGATGCTTTGCGCTCACTCTTTTGAGTTAGCGCTGGTTTGTGTGGTTTGTTAGTGGGTCCCCACTCAAAGCCGCTATCCTTGCCCGCAAAGTGTAGTTACCCTTAAATGGTCCCGTGGTTATCTATGCATGCAGGGAGGCCACGCGAGGGTTGGCATCAGCCCTTATGGGGACAGTTGCTCAGAGCCAGACCGGGTACTAATCGGGAGTCTTCTTAACCGAACCTACACCGCCAACTTAACGGCGACGGACAAGGAACGTACTTTGAGGCCTGAGCCGTTCACACCGGGTTTCACCCCGGTGCTAGCGTGCATACACAACTAGGTCCAGAAAGCTACAGCCACCAGCTCAGAGCAATCAAAATCAGAAATAGGGGGATAGGAGTAGTCAGAAAGAAGAGAAAAGGGTCGTGCCAAAAGGGGGGAGGGGTCAGCCATAGTCACCCCGGCTGAGAGGGAGGTGTTTATTGACTCCCCAGTCTAGATCCCTAGTGTTTTGTTAAGGGCAGGGCCACCTCTAGCAGGATGTGACGACGTCACGCACTAACGGTCTTGATAGGGTAGAGGCTGGGGGCTCCGAGGGAGCTATGATCGCATATCCCTATCCTGCGGAAACCGCTTGACCCCAATTTTTTTTTGTGAGAGTCTGCGCAGTTCTTCCAGATAACGCAGGCATATGTAAGAATAGGTTTAATACGTAGGTTGTATAAAAGACACTTGTTTTTGGTATTCAGTTTTGACTTTCTATTTAAAAGAGGGTACAAAGCTCGGCCACAACGAATCGCCTTGTTACAAATGTTTCCTACATGTTCTTTGTATGTAAGTTTTTTATCGAGTGTTACGCCTAGGTATTTAATAAAATTTGAAAACGGAATCTCCGTCCTGTTTATAAACATTTTAATTGTGGGAATTCTCTTCGGAGATTTATTAAACGGAAAAAGTATCGTCCGAGTTTTTTCGTTATTGATTTTAATTTTCCACTTGGTAAAATATTCGTTGGCATCAGTAAGAACCTTTTGCATGCGCTTGACAATCGCGTTTGACACTTTTCCACAAGAAATAAATGCACTATCGTCGGCATAAAATGCCACGTTATTTCCAGTTGGTACTTTGTAGTCCGATATGTAAAGGTTGGAAAGAAGGGGAGATAGCACGGAGCCTTGTGGCACTCCAGCAAGGATAACTCTTTCCGCCGAAAGGGTTCCAGCAACATCAACTACAAATGACCTGTCAGTTAAAAAGCTTTCGATTATTTTTATTAGATATGTTGGAAGCTCCATTTTGTACAGCTTATAAATTAATCCCTTATGCCAAATCGAGTCAAAAGCTTTTTCTATATCGAGAAAAATCACTCCAGTTGAATATCGTCTATTTTTATTTAATTTTAGCATATTTACCACTCTTTTCAATTGATGCGTGGTAGAATGTTGAGGTCTAAGCCCATACTGACAATTATGGAGAAGATTGTTTTCATCTGTGAAGTTTCTGAGTCTATTCAGTATAATTCTTTCTAAAATCTTGTCTAACGAACTTAACAGACTGATTGGCCTGTAGCTAGATGTTAGTTTAGGATCTTTACCACTTTTGGCTATTGGAATTACTTTGGCCTTTTTAAAACTCTTTGGAAAGTAGCAGTTTTGAATACAAAAATTATAAAATTTTGTTAGAAAATTATAAGCTGAATTAGGAAGTTTCTTGAGTACCAAGTTAGTTATTTGGTCTAATCCTTTGAGTTTTTAAGATTTTTAATAATAAATACAATTTCCTCAAAACTAGTTAAGGTAGTTATGTCCTCATTTAAAAATACATCGTCAGCAATTGAGCTAGCTAATAAATTTACTTTTTCCTCAATGGAACTGGAGAAATTGGTTGATGTATTATGAGCTTTAACAAACTAATCGGCAATTGTATTTGCTATATCAAGTTTCTCCGTTACTTCACGGTTGTGGATTACTAACTTGTCTATCGCTCTAGATTTATTTCTAATACGTTTAGAAATTTTCCAAAAGTGTTTGTTCCCTACGGGTAATTTAGATAAAAAATTTCCCCATTGATCATTTCTAGAGTTAGTTATTTGAATATCAATTAGTTTGTTTAGTTCTCTTAACATAGCTCGAAACATTATTCTTCTAGAATTATTGTTACAACGTTGAAATTTTCTCCTAAACATGTTTCTTAGTGAAATCATTCTTTTACATTGTTCAGAAAGTTGAAAATGTTTAATGTTCCTAGTTCGATGTGGAATCGTTGAGCAGATTGAATTATTGATCAAGTCTGTAAATTCCTGAAGTGACTGCTCCACATTAAAAAGGTACAGGTGGTTGTTAATGGCTAGAAAAGAATTAACTTTTGAATTTACCTCACTTTTAAATCTTTCCCAATTTGCATTAAAATAGTCTGGAAAGAGTTCTACATTTTCCTAACAGTTTCATTAATAATCAATGTAATTGGAACGTGATCAGAGTTTAATTTGTTTGGATGGGTTTCTAGATCTCTGAAAAAAAGTGTGGAATTTGATAGAAAAAGATCAATTGTAGATGGATTTTGATATTGCAAGTTCTGGGGAATAGTTCGACGAATTCTGAGTGTCGTATAATATTTTCCCTGCTCTATCTATTGTGTTGCAGTTCCAACTTCTGTGGTGGGAATTAAAATCGCCTAAAATGAAGTAGTCACAGTTGGAAGAAGTTAATAGATTAAGATCTGTGGTAAAATCGTCAGAATAACCTGGACAGTAAGCAGATATAAATAGTACTTTTCTATTACAAAATGTTCATAGAAATACAAATGTTTTCAAAAATTTTAGTATTGTGTGAAGTTTCTAACTTATGTTCTAATGTTAATTTTACAGCAATTGCTACTCCTCCACCATGAGAAATTCTATCTTTTCTGTAGATAATATATCCAGGTAGCTTAAAACTATGGTTAGGTTTCAAAAATATTTCATTAAGTAGTAAAATATCAATATTGTTTTCTAATAAAAATAAGTGGAGTTGAGCTGACTGGCTAAAGTTTGTAATGCCTTGACAATTCCAATGCATTACATAAAGGCTGGTATTTATAGAGTTAGACGGCATATTTGATCAATTGCGTTATTACAGTAAGCTGATCCATCTTTGAAGTACATTTTTGAAGGTCCAAAACGGCTCTAGAAAAAATTTCGAACAACTCATCTATGCTAAAGATATTACCTTTTGTGTGATGAGATCGGTGCGGTGTCCTCACTGCTTCAGCATAACCTTCAGTGGCAAAAGTATGGCTATTTTCATTCGGAACAGTGTTTGAAGATTAATCATTTTGCGTTACATTTGGGACTTTGTCAAAAAGTTCACGATAGAAGAGGTTTTTGGAGGCTGATTTTTTTTGTTGAAATTATCGCGCATAATTAGGTATGCTTTACGGCTAGGGCATCGAGGATCATCTGCCCTATGATGAATATTTTTCAAATTTTTCTTGATGCAGTTAAAGCATTTGAAAGAAGCATATTCTGATGTTTTATTAATTTGGCATAAAGAGAAATCATGAGCACCACTACAAGCAATGCAGATATTGCTACGAAAACAATTTTTTGAACCGTGACCATATGGCACACTTGGTACATTGTGTACGACCTTTCTTGCTTTTCAAAGGGTTTCTCCAATATATTACAATATTACATAGGCGTCTAATCTTCATAATCTGTGTTTTAGATGTAAAAGTGCGATCAAAGTCTAGAACATACAGTGCGTCATCGGCAGAAGAACGTGCAGTTTGTATTTCTTTTATATTATGTAGAGATACATTGTAATTTTGCAATTTTGAGTTCGTCTTCAATTTCTTTGGGGTCCAATTTGGAGAGTCCGTATAAAAATAATTTAAATATTATAGTGTCCTTACACTGTAGAATTTAAAATTTGCAGCATATAAAAAGCAAGAACTAATCTACTATTTGCATTCCATATTCGAAAATAATTCAGACGAGTACTTTCAACAAATGGACGATCTAAATACAAAGATAGCATCATACATATCGATAGAACTCCCCGTGTCAGTTGGCGTGTTCTTATCTATCCATCTCACAGTTCGAACACCAATGTTCTTCTAAACATTGTTTGTACAAGTTTTCTGGCAATAGGAAGGTTAACTTAGGTAAGGTGAAGGACCCTTCTTAATTAAAAAAGCTCCCTCTTAGACCAAAATTCAGCCTCATTGTGATACCAGATTTAATTTTACCCGGAAATCAAACGTTCCGTGAAGAAAACCAAACAGAGTGCAAAATAATTTTGCTATTTAATGAATTTTTGTATTAGAGAGCTCAATCAGAGAAGTGAGAGGTCCAAAAAAGACCATCTCTTTATGATATATGAAGTGAAAGGCAGTATCTCCCTCCTCCTCAAATCTACAGCAACAGTGGTCCGCAAAAAATATAAAATTTTCCATAACGCCGGCTCAAAAACCACGAAGAACTTGACCAATAGCGTGGGTTCTGTTGCCTTTGGGGACTACTGTAGTTTGTGGCGACATAAAAATACGCCACAAGACAAAGTCTAAAGAAATCAAATCACTCGAGACCGTGTGAGATTACCTCCACGTGAGATGACCAAGCATATGCAAATCGTTCGTGTAAAATATGTGACTTGAGCATTGTGGCACGCATTGCCGTTCTGTTGAAACCACATATTGTCCAAACCATCCAATTTAAGTTAAAAGAATTTGGTAATCATCGATCTGTTCAGATTGATGGTCTGACCAACGTCGTTCTCAAAAATGTGGGCCGATGACGCCGATTGCCTAGAATCCTCAAAAAACAGTGACTTTTTCAGGATCATCTTCAATCTTATGCAGATTAGTATCGTTCGAAAATATGACAATTGTGTTTGCTCACCCGCCCATCCTTCCAGATATAGGCCTCATCGGTACCGATAAAAATTAGGATCCGAACAAAACATTTGATATAAACAATTTTGTTGTTTGCATGTGAATGCTGTATCCGTCATTGGTGCTTGGCAAAATGGGCCATATCAAACTTCCCAATTAACCAATGATTTTTTCCGTTTATGATTCTGAATTTTTCATGGCCAGTAACAATTCGATACAATACTGATTTTCTGTCGTGAGTTTGAATCAAAATTTCACAAGTGATTTAACGGTTTTCTATCTGTCTGTCATTCAATTCACGTGGCACCCATTTTCCGGACTTTTGGATCAGCTTTTAAAAGCTCAGAAATTATTTGTTGTGCAACATTTAACATTTTAGACATACATTTCTGAATCAAAGTGTCCTCTTCATCCAATATTGTTTGATATTTGTCGTTCTTCATTTCTCACATCAAAAATGTTACCTTTTAACCGTTGAAACCATCTTCTGCATGTTGCTTCTTATAGAGCATGATCACCATATACCTCGACAAGCATTTGATACGACTCTCGAGCACTTTTCTTCAAATGAAAAAAAAATTACTGCTTTCATAATTTTCGTTATTTTTAACACAATGAGACAATATGATATTTGTTCTCTGATTTGATGTATACTGAATATGTTTGACAAATGTCATCGCCAGCACGAAAACAAATTAAGGCTCCTTCACAACAAAAATTCGGTATGGAGAATTATAAATTGTAAGGCTGTCAGTATTCTAGAAGCCATTGGAGCTAACTGAACTGAACTAACTGAACTTGTTGCGTACTATTTGTATATATATTGAACGTATGTATGTTTAAATAGTAAGTAATGTGTTGGCTTATTAGATGTGAGTCCTTCCTTCAAACCCACGGCTCAGGCATTTGGAACAAAATAAAATAAGAAAAACTATTTCTTATTCTTATTTCCTCTCTCCTCTCTCTCCTCTCTCCTCTCTCTCCTCTAGTAAATTAAAATTACCAGGAAAAATTTGCGATTCTGAGTCGATTTTAAACTGTAGATCTCGACACTCATTTATAAAATTAACACACACAACATAAGTGGTGTGAAAAGCTAGGATGTAATCCTAACTGAAGGGGTGTAATGACCAATTATGTACATATGTATATAGGTGTGTTATTTGAATATTGAAATTATTTCAACGAATTTGATATGTCTGCAATTGTATTGGTGATTCACAACAAATTAATTATTTTGTAATAAGCCACACTTAATTTATATTGCTTGCAAAAACAACAACATTTGGCATGAAGCAGTTAAGCAAATATTATTACGTCAATATTGACCGTTTCGCAATAATGATTGAGGAATGTGTTTACCATACTTGTGTACATACACCTGTGTTATAATTATATCACACACACATGACTTGTAATTATCAGCAGATAGTAATTTAATTCTGCTTTTAGGTAGAGTTATAAACACAGCTAAGTCCTTTATCCTCGTGGAAGCAGAAGATGTACAGGCTTAACATCATTTTGGTATTAAAATGAACAATCACTTCGATAATTAATGAAAAATTATGTGAGTGTGTGCAAAAAATAATACCTAAGTTATGTCACTACTGGGCATTGGCGTATCAAACAACAGCATTTGCTGATAGTTTTATTGTACGCAGACCTGATCATATTTTGATAAACACACTGTAACCAACAGCGAAACTCTTAGTGAACACCAAAATATTTTGAAGTTTATGAAACCCGAATGAAACTAGACTACACACTATGCATAAAGACCTCGATTTGAATCAAATAAATTAATTTTTACAAATAACCACAGCATAGATCAACTTTTAAAGTTAAAGCATAGCGGCTGTAGGTGTTAGGCCACTATATCGTGTTCAAGGTAGTATAAAGTAACAGATTGTATTGAAATCCGTCAAAATTTCATAGAACCTTATGTGCAAGAAAGTATGCAACTGCGATGGGTGCTTCAGCAGTATAATGACCTCAAATATACTGCAAAGACACGCAAAAATTAAGATAACAATCCCAATTCGATCAAGAATTTGTGGAATATAACAAAACAACAAAAAAAAGAGGAAAGTATTACAAAAATTAAGAGGAGCTTTAAGGATCAATTCTATATATGGGGTATTATATATAGGGTTCGCCAAATAACTTTTTTTTTTTTGAAAATGCTTTAAATATTTTCCCAAATTTCTTTTTTTATTTGAAAGCACAATCCTTCCGGTTAATAATGGAAAATAATTTCATTCAAATGGCTGCCTAGGCTGGCCATGCAGTAGCCTAAACGATTGGTCCAATTTTTAAGCACATTATCGATTGCAGCTGTATTTCACCAATGGCTTCACGAATATTGTCCTTTAAAGCGTCAATTGTGTCTGGCTTGTCGGCGTAACACTTATCTTTGACGGCACCCCACAAATAATAGTCCAACGGTGTCAAATCGCAGCTCCGATGTGGCCAAACGACATCAGATCTGCGGCTGATAATGCGATCTTCAAAAACAGGGCGCAAAACATCGAGTGTAGCTTCGGCTGTGTGGCACGTAACGCCGTCCTGTTGAAACCAAATGTTGCCAATATCCTCCGCTTCAATTTTTGTGAACAAAAATTCGTTCAACATGGCCCGATAACGATCGCCATTGACTGTAACGGCCACTCCTTGCTCATTTTCGAAGAAAAATGGACCAATTATGCCTCTGGACCAAAATCCGCACCAAACAATCAATGTATGCATGCGGGTTTTCTGTGCCCCAAATGCGACAATTTTGCTTGTTTACATACCCACCAAGATCAAAATGAGCATCATCTGAAAAGATGATTTTTTGCCAAAATCGGCATCTTCTGTAAGTTGATCGCAGGCCCACTTGGCGAAGCGAAAACGCATTGGATGGTCAATTGCATGGATCATTGGATGGTCATATTCGTTCAGCGGAATTATAAAACTAATTATCTGTCAAATCAGACATGAGCTAAGTGTTACCATTCACAAAATAAGCACTAGTTGAAAAAAAACGTTAGATGGCGGACCCGATATTAGATTCAGTACGCCAAAATTTTATCGATGGTATCACAAGAAGATGTCCAGCAATCTCGACAAAATTGTATCTACTCTAGAAAAATATTGGAATAGAAGTTATTGCAAATCTATTATCAAGTTTTTTTTTTTTAATTGTTTATATTTTAACTGTTTTAAAAATAATATGCAATGCCCTTATTTTTTCAATAACAATTTTACAACTTGCCGTTAAACTTGGGTTTAGTCAAAGGTACCTTTAGCTAATAGGCTTTTTACACTGAGCTTCATCTTTCATCTCTCATCAATTGGCAAGATGACAACATCTTCCCATAAGAAATATACAGAGCAAAAAAGCGTCATCTTTCATCATCTTCACAAGATGTTCCTATCTCATTTTGTTCCACTCATCATCTTTCGATAATTTTAGTGTCATCACTAAAAAAATGACATTTGCTTATATGTATAAAAAAATTAAACGTCACAAAATGAGCGGGACTGAACAAAGTTAGTAAATTTTTTAATGTATATATAATGAAATAAATATTTTAATAATATTTTATAGCAAAAAAAAAGCACTCGAATAGTTTGGTCAGTTGTATATTGTTTTAATAATTGATTTTTCTCTTCAAGTGCAATTATTAATCCGATAATTGAAGAATTTTCCATTTTATTTTTTTCCATTAATTATAAGCAGATTTTATGTATTTTAAATGAAAGATGAAAGATGAGAGATGATGCAAATGTAAACAACTTTTTTCATTTTTATCATCTTCCACTCATTCCTCTAAGATGATGCTAAGTGTAAAAAGGCTATAAAGGGAACTATATTCACCCCTATTCTGCGTTTCGATTCCGCTCAGTTTCTTTCGATTACATGTATTCTGCATTACGATCGGAGCTCCGTTTCTCTCAGTTGCTTTTTTTTTTTTTGTTAACGGAGGTTTTTTCTACTTTTGTTTTTATAAGTAAAAAAGTGAAAAAATGTAAGTACAAAATTAAAAAATTCAGAAACGATTTAAATAAAAATTATTATTATAATTTTTTTGTTTTAAATTGTTAATTTTTGTACTGGAATATGAATGTTTTGTTATGTATGTATGCAGGTCAGAAACATCA
This sequence comes from Sarcophaga caerulescens, assembly GCA_927399465.1. Taxonomy (NCBI): domain Eukaryota; kingdom Metazoa; phylum Arthropoda; class Insecta; order Diptera; family Sarcophagidae; genus Sarcophaga; species Sarcophaga caerulescens. The sequence continues at coordinate 70,443,435 of OV656873.1, forward strand.
ACACCGGATCAGTACGAAAAACTGGTAAATTTAATGGCGGCTAAAGCTGACATAGCTTGTGGGTATCACCAGCGTTCAAAGGTGTGGATTGACTGGAAATGCTACATAAAGAAGAAGTTATCAGCTAATAAAAGGGAAATGATGAGCACCGGAGGTGGCCCTTGCCGCTTGCAACGTATAAGCCCCTTGGAAGAAAAAGTAGTGCAGCTGACGGTGCTAGTGACAAGTACATCGGGTATAAGCGGTGCAGTAGATGTTGGAGTTGCCTCTGAGGTTGAGGAAACTGAAATGGACATTTCAGCACGTTCTGAAGATCTACCTTCCACCTCCAAAAGGCGACAACAGAGCACAAAAGACACAACTGAAGGAGCAATTAAAATGTCAGCAAGAATTTTATGAAGAGGCGAAAAAGTTCAACAATGTCATATCCAAGAAGTATGATGAAATATCAACGCACCTAAGGCGTATAAATCGATCGGTGGAAAAAATGGCAGAAATTGCAGGTAAGCAATTAGAAGAGGAACAGCGCTATAATAAAATTAATGAAGAATTGCTGAAAAAGAAAGGGGGACAATGATTTTTTTAATTATTTACCTATTTTTAATATGAAACAAAATAGACTGAACTTGTTATATTTTTATTAAATAAAGATTTTTTTTTATTGAATTGTAGTAAAGTTGGTATTTAATTCCTTTTTATTTTAAATATAAAATAATATGCATTAAAAACTAGAAAAATATTTATTTTCTTAATTCTAAAAATTGGAAAGTATATTATGGCGAATACCGCGTGCTTTTGAAGCGTAATCTGAGTCTACATTTTCCTCTTCGCCCTCTCCCTCAGTACTTTCAACTTCCGATTCATTATTTTCGTAATCTTCCACTCGGTAGTATATACAAATGTTGTGAAGGGCACAAGCAACATTAATTATTTTACCCAATAAACAGCGAAATCGGTTTTTTAAGACCCCAATAGTTCGTTAAACTATATTTCTCGTCTTTGAGTGACGAATGTTATAATTGCTTTCCTGGCTGCCGTCACTTGGACTTCGATACGGAGTCATTAGCCAGGATTCCAAGGGGTATCCTGCATTGCAGTTGTCTCTGATGCTACGCTTTTCAAGCCTTGTGTCTGTATTTCTGTCGTTGTTCCCCTCTTCCAACAATAATGCAGCAGCAATAGACTCCATTTCTCCTTAAATTTTAAATAAAAATGCAACTCACTAAATTATTTCTTTACAAACAGTTTTTATTAACGTTTTGTCTTTACAGATTTAACCACAACACTTTTATTTTCTACTTTTTTTAGTTAATTTCAGCTTCACTAGATTATACACACTTATATTATGCAAAACTTATTTTTACTTTTTTCTTTTTTATTTTATTTCAATATTTTTCTTTTATTAAATTTATAAACAATTTACTTTATTATACATAGAATTTCTTATATTAAATTTGACATTTGTTTATGAAAATGATAACAGACTTGCTTATTCTGCTGTTTCATTTCCACATTCCACATTGATACAATTGATTTTGTAAACATTGTTATCTTCTTCTTATTCTTTCGATTCCGTTTTTCTGCAGAATACCAATTTTCGATCGTAACGGAACTGAATGCGGAGACGTAATCGAAATGCAGAATAGGGGTGATTAACTTATTTTCGTTATTACAACTTACAGATAAAATAAAGTCAAAAATATGGCAGTGTCGGAGCAATGTCGATAACACTGCTTAATTAAACAAGTTTTTTTTAAACGCAGTGGCAACGACGGGCTACGTTTTTTTGTTGTATATACTCATTTTGTTTACGTTTGAAGTTGCCATATTGAAAATAATATATAATATGGCAAGTTCAAATATGAACTTAACTTTAAAAGTTACCAGTAGGATAAAGCTCACTTCTACCATATTGTCCACTTATAATAATGAAAAGCAATTTATCTGTCCTTTAAATGCAAATATTTTTTTTGCGTATATTCATTCATAGCGTTCTAGAATTGTCAGGTTTCTTTACAAAGGGGGTTAAATTTGTTTATTTTATTTTGCATATTAATAAGGCATATGTATGTTAAATCAATTGTTTGCCCCTGTGCAGAGGAATGCCTATTTCACAATTTAGATTCGTCAATATTTTAAAGACAATTTCTGCAATGAAAACGATTTATATTGAAATCAATTTATTATTTGAAGACTTTTCGAGCTAAGAATGCTCGTGTTACACATACTCTTTTTCAGACTTTAGCGCGTTTTAAATACGGTTACAACAGTAAATAGTAAGAGTGAGAACTGATTTTTTGTTGCTGTAATTTTTTTGAAATCTTGCAAATCTGATACGTAATATCCTGGCTCTAAAGAGCCGGATAATAAAGGAGTTTAAGAAACGAACTGTTTAAAATTTTGCAAACATTGCTCTCTAAATTTTCAGCGAATTTTTGTATGACTTCAGAAAAGTTATGGTTTTTGGGAAGTAGTGTAGATCTATCGTAGAAATTGCATTTGTTAAGTTAAATATTACAATTTACCACAAACCTTTCGAGTGTATATAACTATATATAGCGACTTAACCGTCTAACCTAACCGGAGTCACTAGTTCAGTATAAATCAAAATCATAAGAGTACATTCTGCTTGGAACTGTGTTTTTAAAATTTAATTTGGCTACCAGAAAAGTTTGCCTCCAATGTGATAAAGAGCTCATGTCCGTAATTGATGGCAGGTCTATGATAATGCTGAACGGTTTTAAAAAAGGCTATAGGGTATACAAATTACAAATTAGAATAATGCATTCTAATGCTTCCAGAGGACTATAAAAGATAAATAAATTGAAATAAAAATCTCACATTTACATTTATTGTAATTGCAATCCCATGATTGTCTAGACCAGTAGTGCCCAAGCCCTATACACTTCATGCACATTTGTTTTTGTAAAAGCGCTTAGCTATAGGCTGTGTATTTTATATACGCATAGAGCACATTCAGTATTAGTAAGACAAAATACACAAACAACTTTGCTTTTTTCGTCGTTTCGTTTCTTTCGTATACAATGAAGAGTATACAAAGCAACAACACTTTCGTATACTTTACTGGTAAGCATTGACAACAGCGAGCATCAATGTAGATTTTGTTTTTGTTTTTCGTACATCATTTAAAAAAGTGTGTTTGGTTTTTTCTTTGTATGTATTAGTTTTCACAACAAAAAATATTAAATAAAAATTTGTTTTTCTTTAAATGTATTGGTGTTTGCACTTCCATAAGGAACTTTTGGGCACCCCTGGTCTAGACTGTAAAAGACTATTTTTAACGAAAAGTCTTATTAGATGTCACCCATTCACAGTATTCTCTCTACTAAAAGTGAAATAAAACTGAATGAAGAGATTCCGGCTTGTGGCATACATATTATTGTTATATTTGCTGCATGATGATGATGAAAAGTCAAAGCGCTTGAGAAGGAAAGCGTCAGTTACAGTATTGTAAACGTATCAAAATAAATACTAGGGGATATAGCTCAGTGGTAGAGCATTCGACTGCAGATCGAGAGGTCCCCGGTTCAAACCCGGGTGTCCCCTACAAATAAAGTTTATTTTTTATACTTTTCTTTTACTTTCATTAACTATGAAAGCTGAAAGCGGAGTTGAATTTTCAAATTAAAGTTAATAATGTGGTGTTCATGCCTCATGTAAAGACAGATGTGTATGTGTGTTTCTGTTTTACTTCATTCCCTGGAAATGTAAAAATAAAATTAAATTAAAATTTATTTACAAACTACACACAAAAGAAATAGTAATATTTGCTTATTATGCATGAATTACCGTTACAGTATAAAATTTTGAAATTAATTTATTTATTACACTCAGCTCTTTTTCACGTAAAAATTTAATTTGATTTAAAATAAATGTAAATAATGGTCTATCCAATGGAGTTACATAAATAACATAAAACGAATAGCTAAAAGAGCATACATAACATGAATCTGAAATACATACAGTAATGCGTGAAGTAATAAGTAAGTACATCAATGTAACACTTAGAGTTAGAATATAATAAAAATGAAAAAAATGCAGGTAACTACACTTATTCTCAGCTTATACAGTGGTTGTCTTGTAATTAGCACACCCTTCCACCAAAAACTTTGTGTTGAATATTTTATGCTTAAAAGGGTAATTTTATTTTTCACATGCTATTTAAAATAACTTACTAACTGCTATTAATAAAACAAAATAGTAAATAAATAGTAAAACCAACAATAATTACACTATGAGACACAAAAAACACGAAAAATTACTCTAAGTTGTACAGTTAGTTGAGTAGAACTCTAAAATGTAATAAAAAACATTTTTAAAATTTTTGATGGATTGTTTATCGAAAAATCGGCTAATGTTTGCGCAAAGCAAATATTATTTAAGAAAAACACATGTTTTAGCCGACTTCTCGTAGTCGCTCAGACATGAAAAGGACAAATTTACAGGTAAACAACCAAGAACCATCAAAATCAAAAAGATCATAACATAATCAAATGCACAGTTTACGATTTAATTCATTTTTAGTCATTTTCAGTGGCTCCACCTGTCGAAAATTGGTCATACCAAATTAGAAACCTTCCGCGGCTCATGCGCAACAACTTTGCTAAAGATCATAACATGTTCAAATACAGTGTTTACGATTTAATTCATTTTTAGTAATTTTCAGTGGCTCCACCTGTCGAAAATTGGTCATACCAACTTATAAGCCTTCGTCGGCCCATGCGCAACGACTTTGATAAAGATCATGAAATGATCAAATACACAGTTTACGATTTAATTCATTTTTATTACTTTTCAGTGGCGCCACCTATCGGAAATTGGTCATACCAACCTAGAAACCTTCCCCGGCTCATGCGCAACAACTTTGCTAAAGATCATAACATGTTCAAATGCATAGTTTACGATTCTATAAGGTACATACAAATATACATTCTTTTATATATATATAGATTTTTTATGTAAATCAAAAAACGTGGGCGCAAAAGTTGCCGGGGCAAAATTTTCTCTTGATGAAAACTTTAAATGGATAAATACAAACATTTGAAAGAAAAATTAGTCAAATCGATGGAGCCGTTTTCTGATTTTAGATAAATAGAAAATGTGGGAGTAAAAGTGGGAGTGGCAAACTTCACATAAACCATCTACAAAATAGTCCGAACAAAGCCTAAACATTTGGCTTGGATAGGTGAGCCCGTTCTTGAGTTATAAAATGACAACGAAAAGTGGCATTAATTTTTATATATTAAAGAAAGAAGATGACACGACTGTTATATTCTTTAAATAATAACTACAATAATTTTTGTTCGTTTTTATCAAACGAAATGCCAATCTCTTCACAAGAGAATGCTCTTTAAGAATATCTCCACTTATTTTATATATTTTAATAAAATTGTGCAATTACGAATGTTAGTACTTGAAAAAATAAGAAAAAATCATATTTTCCAAGTTTACCCGATCAAACCCCATGAGATATAAGTTTGAACAATATGTTTATGTATACCGTTTTAAAGGGTCATCTTTCCGCTTTTCAAAAACTTTAGATTTTCAAAATCGGTTCAATAGTTTTATGTGAAAATAAAAAAAAAACAGTTTTTCTCAAATATAACAAATTTGGAGAGTACGAGAAATATAAAAAAAAGTATTTTTGAGTTCTACCAAAGAAAATAAAGTATAAAGAATGTGCATCTTAACATTTTTTGGAATATTTTTCAAAAATATTTCATGACGCGGGGGGAAAAAGATAGGAGGGAAGTAAACAGAAACGAAGAGCGTAACAATGCTTTGCTCTCATTCTTTGCTCTCATCGCGATGAGATCAAAGACTATAAATATATGAAGATGTTGCACTGCCAGTGCCAAATTTGTCGATGGCAGTACTGAGTACGGCTACTGCCACTTATTGTACTCAGAGAATTTATTATACTCAGAGAACGTATTGTTCTCTTCTCTAATTTATTATCATATGCGTGTATACGTGTGTGCTTGTACATTGGCAAATAAAATAATAACCAAACTGAAACATGTCTTGTTTTCACAAAATGTATGTGCAAATAGCCTGTGGAAAACAAATATTACCGTTTGTTTTATTGTAGGGTAAGAATATGTGTTTTATTGTTGTAGAAATGAAACTATATCGATTCGCACCGAAATAAAAAATCCACATTTTGTGTGGACATTTGAAACTGAAAAACGGAAAAATTGTTTTATAAAAAGTGTGAATTTAAAAATTGTAGTGCATGCTCAAACAAAACGTTTAATAAATATAATATATAATTAAAATCATAAATCATATTTTTAGAAGATATTGATAGGACTGGAAATATATCAGAAAGTACACATACCCCTGATATAGATGTCGCAGATATATACGATGAAAATAAGGAATATTTTAATGAAGGCACCGATTGTTTTACGTCCAACAATGTGCCAATTGAATTAACATCAAGTCGATATTTTGTTGGTTACATAGCTCAACGAATATCTTGCGTTAAATGTCGTGTGGATATAATCAAACCAGCGCAAATTTTGTCATATCCTTCAGAAATGTTCGATTATGCAAAAAATTATATAAAAGATTCCGACTTTGGAAGTTTGCGCGCTCCATCTGATTGATTTTTTGAAGTTTGCAAAATTCATATAAATCTTCGAAAAAATTTTTTTAGAAAATAAATCTATAAAAAACAAAAAAACATTTGTAGTTGGCAAAAAAATACAAAAAATGCACAAAAAATACAATTTATTCCTTGGTTTGATGAAAATAACGAATGTTATAAACACAGAATGTAGATGCTTAATTTACTAATTCTTGTTTTACTACGGAAGCATTCCACATGGGAAACATACAAATTCAAATTATCCAGTATGGAAAAAGTTAAAATTTTGAACCATTAAAATGATAAATAAATTTAATAAATACTAAACAAAAAAAGCATTCGTTTTATTACAACTTCATTCTATACAAAAATAGACACATATGGTAAATACATACATACATAATTGAATAGTCTAAAAAATAACATTATAATTCGGTGTGAATCGATATAATTTCATTTCTACAATAATAAAACACATATTCTTACCCTACAATAAAATAAACGGTAATATTTTTTCCCACAGGCTATTTGCACATACATTTTGTGAAAACAAAAAATTTTCAGTTTGTTTATTATTTTATTTGGCAATGTATGTATACATACATGCACACACGTATACACGCATATGAGAATAAATTGCTTAGAGAAAATAACAATACGTTCTCTAAGTATAATAAGTTCTCTGAGTACAATAAGTGTACTGAGCAGTGTTGCCACGAAAAAAAGATATATTGTAACCAACATTTGTGAAAAAAATTACCAAATAAGAAAGAATATAACCAAAATTAAATTCACAGTTTTTTATTTTATTTTTTTTCAAATTTAAATTACAATTAATACAAAAATAACAAAATAAAATGTTAGTCTTACTAATTAATACATTTCTACAAACAAAACAAAAGCTCTTTTTATAAGAAAAATAAATAACCAAAACCGGAAAAATCTACACATTGAACAAAAAAATAACCAATTTTGGTTAGAAATAACCAAAAACGGCAACACTGGTACTGAGTCTTTTTTGTTTTCTTTCTCTCAGTTAACATGAGAGTGAGAACGACGATTCAGCTTTCATAAGAAAGAAGCACAAAATTTTGTCAATTTTAAATACACTGTGTGCAACATCTTTACATATTTATAGTCTTTGGTCAAGCAATAACAACGATCATACATACATAATCGTACATACGCATATCCATACGTACGATGAGAGCAACACATTGTTACGCTCTTTGTTTGTGTTTATTTTTCTCCTGTCTTCCCTCCCTCATCAAGAAATGATTTTTAAAAGAGATTTTGGTGAGAGCGGGTGTTACTGGTACATCCCGCCATAAGAAATTTTACTTCTACATGATGCGCATTCTTTATATCCATATTCTTTGGTTCTACTCAACTAACTGAACGACTTATGTAATGTAGTTACTGGAGTGTATTTTCGCCATTTTTTCACCGTGTTATTAACATTAACTTTCTTTTGTTGAAAAGATCAAACAAGTATTTAGCAGAGAAATGTTGCCAACATAAAATATTAAAAGAATTAAAGCCAAATGACTATTTTGTCCACCTTTAATGTGAGCGTGCTAATTACGTGAACAAGGAATTTTTTGTTTTTATGGTTTAAAGTGTTACTTCTGGTTAAATTCCATTACTCTATACGTTGCTTAAGTATACTCCATAGAATATTTAACTGCGCTTAAATAAGGTCTGAAAAAATATTTCATTTTTGTTTGTTACTGGAAAAAGGACGTCTAGATAAATGTGCTAATTTTAAGACCACCAGTAATATTGCATTTTTTCTTTTTAAATTTGAGAATTTTTTTTAAATTGAAATTGTAATTAGCCCTGTGAAAAAGGGGTTGTCCCTCTTTTTTTCAAAATAGTTTTGTTTGAAACTGGTAAACATCATTTAAAAACATGATCAAAAAGATTTTGGATTACCGAATCCGATATATTATATCATGCAGCCTGAATTAATTTCCAATGATTATCACAATGTGTGAGAAGCTAGGTCGAAATCCTGACTGAAGGTTTGTATCACAATGTGTGGGACACTTCAACCTAACTCTTGTTTACACTGTCGCCCTGTTCAGTTACTTATCAGCACTGTTCAGTTACTTATCAGCAATTTTCTCAATTTACTTATTTTCTCAACAAATCTCTAAGTGTTACATTGATGTCCTTATTATTATTCACAGCTCTAAGTCTACAATGCAAATTATACTTTAAATATCACATACATACCTAGATACATATGTATTGTTTAATTAAAACAATTATGTCAACAAAATTTTAAATGTTTTATGATATGAAAATCACAAAAAAAGACAAATTATATGCAAAAATATTTTGAAAAACAGATATTGATTATTTAAAGCAGGCATACAAATGAAGTTGAATTGTTAGAAATCTTTTTTTATTTATTTTACATCATCGACTTGAAATTTATTGTAAATTCAACCAACCATTTTCAAGGATAATAATGAAAATTTATTATAATTTTTTTAAACCAAATATTTGCAAAACATTTCATTTAATTAATCAATAAACATAATACTGGGTTCAGACATGCACCTTTATTGCGTAATTCGCAATAAACGGCATTATTGATATCAATATTTCATATAAAATTTCAATTAATTATTGGTCAATAAATTCATAAATTGTTATAATATTGATAAAAACTTTAAATACAACACTGTCATAAGTACGTTCAGTGAGCAGATTACATTTTTCCGAACGCTTTCTATTAATATTTGACAACTCAAATGTAAACAACTACAAACAAAAAATGGAAGGTCAGCAGAAAGGTTTGTATTTTATTTTGAGTTTCATTTTCCTCTAACAGTGCCATACGCAAAAGCTTTCTTTTCTGCAAGCGATCCAGTATTATAAAAATTTTCTTTCTCATCCTTCTGAGAAAAGCCACTATGGAGTCAAAAGTAGTCCCTATTAACCGCAACAGCTCGGCGTTTCGGTTAATCATTAGCAATACCTTTTTAAATGTTAAATTTTTTTTAATTTTTTTCTAAAAAAATTTTTTGGCACTAATTTTCGCGATTAAATTAAAAGCAATGTTGTTGAAGCAATCAGTTGTTTTGTTTACCAGCTGTTAAATATATTTTCGTATATTATATGTCTGAACGCTAAAAATATTGTTCTCAATAAACCGAATATTGATTTAATAAAAGTGCATGTCTGAACATAGTATAATAAGACACATTATTTGTAAATAAGTGATATTAAAATCAAAAAAAAAAAAAAAAACGAAATTAAAATAAATTGTTTCGTAAATAAGATTTTTTTTTTTTCGTAATAATAATTTTTTAAATTTATCATATGGATGTACAGTGGACAGCAAAAGTCTAGATACCCCAACATGTGTGAACAATTTTATGAATTTGAAGTAATAATTTGTAAGAATAATCGATATTTTTATATTTATTTTATTTAGTTACTTCTCTTTTATTATGAACCAAAAATATTTGTAATGTTTTTCAAAAACCATAAGAAAAATAAGGATAACTTTCTGGTGACTTCCAGCGTTGCCACGACCAAAAAAATTTTATAACCAAAATTAAAATAAAAAATAACCAAATAAGGAAAAAAAATAACCAAAAATTTTTTTTATATACAGTAGGACCTTGATTATCCGTGATTCGATTATCCGGCAACATCAATTATCCGGGATGTAAAAAGAAAATTTTTTGCATCGACTTAATTTTATTTTGGATCGATTTAAATTTTTCTGCATCGTTTAACCGTGATTACCTCTATTATCCGTGATTATAAGAAAAATTTTTTCTATTATTTTGAACAAGCGAAAAAGGGGAATTCCGTCTTTAGTATACGAAATCCTTATCTACTGTTCACTGTTTCCTGACAAAATTATTTTTTTTTTTATATTTTTGAAACATGTATGTATATAAAATCCTTGAATTATTTAGTTTTTATATAAATATGTACATATTCATTTATTAATTAATAAAAATATCTATTAAAAGTATCTATCTATTAAAAATATCTATAAATATGTACAGAATGCTTCCGGTCCCGACCAACACGGATAATCGAGGTCCCACTGTAAATGTATTTGTTTTAAACAAATTTAAGGTTTAATACAAAAATTTTATTTTTTTCTGTATAGTTAACCTCTCATGCCCGAATTAAAACGGGAGTGGCTAAAATTTGTTTGAGTAGACATATAAGATAGAGTTGACCTCAATATCAACTGACAAAAATTTCAATGTCCTAGGTGTCCTGGTTCAAGAGCTACAGGATGTTGTGTATAGGCAACATTGGGCAATGGTGTTATAAATTAAAATGCAAGTTGATTTTTTTTTTTTCAAATGTCGTTTATTTCAATTTATGTATGCAAGGATACAAAACAATTTTTTTGAGGATTGGAGCACAAGTGCACATTGCATCTGCTGCATTTACAGGCTTTCCAAAGTCTACATCTGCCCCTTGTTCCCCATTCCGCCTAATGATTATAACCATCAAATCGTAGGGATTTTGCAGGCTGTGCAACATGTGCTCTTTTATAGGGAATTGATTCAGAACCCGTAGAAGGAGCTGGTGATGACGGGGTCGATGGAGAAGGTGATGAAGTTCCTGAATTCATTGTCAAATTGTCAAAAGGAGTGATCATGGACAACCTCTCTTTTTTGCGACAACTATAGTTTGACTTGTGCAATTCAAGCATCATGTCCGCAAGATCAACACCTCCCATGTGCTTGTTGTAGCATTCTACCATACCTGGACGAGGTATAGTTATGAACTTCTTGTCTTTGCGATACCATCTCTTGCATTCACTTGCATTCTTACTTGCATAGTTTGAAACTAGTTGTACCCTCTTATTACATCTTCTTCTTCTTCATTTTCCTCGTCAGCCGAATCATCCCAATCAAATTTTTCAATTTCATCCTGTGTCAGACCGTTTGGGCGCATCTTAGAATGTGAATACAAAAATAAGTTTTTATTTTTCGAAACTTACCATAATACGCATATACGCAACACTACATTTTTAAAATTATTACAGACAAACTAAATAATATTTTTAAGCCGGGTTTTTTTTAACACGTTGACTTCCGCGGCAATTTTCAAAAACCTAGCCAAAAATGACAACTTGATTTTTTTCACATTAGTGAGTACGAGATAACTCGTAGTTTGTCTCCCTAGAAGGGAACGCAATCTACGAGTTATCTCGTAGTCGGCAGTTAACTTGTTAAATTACTCACCTACTTACCTTTCATTATTCAGTTGTCGAACTTGGTTTTAGGAGGACTTAATTATATTAATGTGTTTTAACACTTTTTAAAATTTCGCTCTCGGGAGAATAACTACTAAGTGAGCACGTGCACAGCTGACTACCAACCAATTAGCTGTAAGCTTAAACAACACATGAGGCTATATTTTTGCGAAAGAATTAGAATAAAATATTTAAAATAGCTGTACTTAGAGGCTCATAAACACAATGTTGCATATACGCAACATCGGGAATGAGAGGGTTAAACTACAAATAATAAATTAAGGTTTTTATTTATTTGTATTAAAATTTTTTTAATATTTCAATTGAACGTAATAAAAACGCTTAAAGAATTAAAACACTTTGCTAACGATTGCAAAGCTTATAATGCAAATTTTCAAATAAAATTAAAGAAGAGATTGCTTTATTAACCATAATAAAAAAATAACCAAAATGAAGAAAAAATACACATTTACACATTACAAAAATAATAACCAAATAACCAAATTTGGTTAAAAATAACCAAAACGGCAACGCTGGTGACTTCATATTTTTGCACCGCAAAAGTGTAGATACCCCCAAGAAGAACTCAGAGTAAATTTAAAATTTAGAGGTTCAATATATTAAAGTGTTATTCGATATATTTAGTAGGACATCCCATAAGGTCAAAAGCTCCATTTAACCTAATTGGCATTACACTGGTATACTGGTATACTGATACATAGTTTTTTCTTGTGTGTTTATATTGATATATGCCGCCATTCATTCATGCGCCAGTTTTTCAGTTGATTTTTATTTGAGGTTTAGCGATAACGTAACCGTTTTTCAAATGATCTCCGAAATACTCTCCTGAAAACTTATCGGTACTTTGTGCAAAAGTATTAAGCCTATGTGGACGTTTGTAGGCAAATCATTAGCAGCAGTATCATTGACTTGTTGGCAATAATAACCATTGCGAACGTCATTAAAAAGAGAGGTACTTCAATACTTTTTCTCTTCGAATTCTTTTTTATGACTTGCTCTAATCTATGAGTTTGTTTAATAGGGTGGTGTTTTTTTCTAAAGCCAAATTAATGATCAACAACTCTTTGTACTCCATATTCTTCCAAATGTTTTGAACGGTTATTTTATACTTAGGACCATTATTACAACTTGCCGTTAACTAAAGGGAGGATTTTAACGGGCAGATAAATTATTTTTCATTATTATAAGTGGACAATATGGTACAAGTGAGCGTTAAGCTAAAGGGAGGATCATCCCAACTTTAACTTTTAAAGTTAAGTTTATGTTTGAAATTGCCATATTATATATTATTTTCTATGTGGCAACTTCAAATATAAACAAAATAAGCAAATACAACAAAAAAAAACCCGTCGTTGCCACTGCCTTTAAAAAAATTTCGTTTAATTGAGCAGTGTTATCTACATTGTTCCGGCACTGCCACATTTTTGAAAAAGTTAACTTTATATCATCTGTAGACTGTAATAACGAAAAGAAGTTAAAGGAGACTTTAAAGTTCACTTCAGCTAAAGAACACCATAGATTCATAGAACACCATTTCGCTTTGTGTTTCGCTCTCCTATCGCTACTTCAACGGATGGTGCTCGAGAGAAATAAAAGTCCTCTTCCCGATTGTTCGCTTATTTCTACGTAATACACGTCTGTCACGTAGTGCACATCCATTTTGGGAGATTGGCACCATGCTTTACAGAAAGAATTTAGTCTTAAGTCGAACTATCTGTAAGTGGAACTCTTTTCTTTGAGATGTTTTTACTGTCACTTACATATAATATAAAGACATTCAAATCTAATATCCAAAAACACTACGCTCTCTTTCCTCCTTCCAGTAACTTATTTTCCCAATTCCAATACAGTGCACTACATGAGCAGGGGTCACCCTCTAAACAACTAAGTTTCTATTAATTCGGTTTCAGAAAAAAGCACGAACCTTACCGTGGCAGACTAAGAACTTGACCACTCTAAACTCAGATTTATTACGAGGAAATAAAATCCCATGCGTTTATTAACTAATCGCGAATACCTCCATTAATTAGTTTCATCGTGCTGATTAATGCAAATCAAAGAGATTGCAAAGTCACTCACTTGAGCAATTTTTCTTTGCTGGCATGATTTCACAATCCGAAAGTTTAAAATCTATTACACACATTATCCATTTAGTGGTTTCAAAAGCTCCGATTTGGCAACCGATCTTTCATTTATTTAGTGTAGAATCCGTTTACGAATCTGGATCGTTATGCGTTTGAAAAGCGTTAAAAATAGTTCAAATAATTCAAAAGTGGCAACTTTTTGTTGTTGTGGTTGTTATAATCAACCTACTCTGTAAGAAATTGGAGAAACTATAAATAATTTTATAGAAGTTGGAAGCGTTACTGATATTCAAAAGCCTTCGCATCATCTCGGCTGAAAATGTCGCCTCTGTTAGTGAATTTGTGGATTTTTCGGTATGCTCAGCAAAAGAGCCTACCTTACGCTTAAGCGTAAGTTACATTAATACATTATTAATACATTAATACAATCTCCTAGTCACGCAGCAATTAAAGTCAGCTGGTCATTCATAGCGCCATAAATTATTTCTGAGCTGATTCTTGGAACAACAATTTCTTCCACAATAAAACTCATTTCTCCGCAGTTAGGCGAACGCAGAAATGATAGTTTAAAAAGCATTGCATCTACTAAAAGTGACTATTTGATATGCTCTATAGTCTAAAGATGTCATAGGGCCATATTTTTGCAATAAAGATTTCAGAAGAACCGATACCATCAACTTAAAGCAGTATAGCTGTATGATAACCCGCTGCAAGACTAGTTTAATGAAATGCTTTGTGATGATTATATGTTCCTTAAATAAACAAAAAGAAAAGAAAATTAAAGAGTATTCTAAAAATAAAACAATTTTATTTAAATTTTATTTAAATACTTTACCCAGTTAGCAAAAACTAATAATTGTTTACGTATGTATGTTTGTTTCTCATCTATTGTTTAAAGTTTTTTGTTTTAAAATTGTTGTTCACATTTGTTTTAAGTTTCTTAAGTGCTTTCTTCGGCTCGACTCTACTTACCTAAATACAATACTTAAGTTGCCATAACATCTCCTTCAGTGGCAGAAGTCCTTAAATACACTCGTATTTTTTACAACAGCAAAAAAATGTTTTTGTAACTTCATTTCTAAATGCAAAAATGTTAAATAGCCACTCGAAATATTTTCTATGCCTTAATACCTACACTTTTTTAATGTACGGTTTATGGATGAATGTATTTTACTGTACACACACACATATGTTTATACATCTTTTTTTTTTTTTGTCTTGGGACGGAGGTGGGTATCTTCGAAAGACACTTTTGATCCAACAAAAGAGTGCACGATTCACCATCACTGGTGCCTACGTACTAAACCCATCCCCTACATTCTTTAATCACTCTCCCCCTGCGGGACTGCCGTAAGGTATTACTTCGCGGAGGGCAGGTTAGCTTTAAAGCTCTATCGCACTAAATCAAATTTCGCCTTCGTTCCTCCAACCTTCGGAGTTCCAGTATAACTTCAGCCATTCTATGGCTGTATTGGCTCCATAGAATCATAGTACTCAACACCTCTTCCATAAGCCGGTTTGGTCCTAAATTCGTTTCCCCGGGCAATCTAAATCTGGGGCAGCACGTCAGAATATGCTGCGCATCCTCCTCCTCATCTACACAGTTTTAGCATATAGGGGAAGTATCATGTCCAAATCTGTGCAATTACTTCCTGAAGCATCCATGACCAGTTAGGAACTGGGTCATTTAGTAGTTCAGTTCGCAATGTTTGTTTTCCATCCAAGGGGTTATATCATGAACAATGTGAAATGTCCATCTTCCTTTTAAACTGTTCTTCCATCGTGACTGCCATTTGTGGATGGAAGTCCTTCGTTCATCCGCTTTTATAGCTTCTGTTTGTCCTGGATACTCGAGACGGCGAAAGTATATCCGCCTCATCTCAGATGTTTATACATCTGGCATTTAATATCTGTACATATTTAGACGCAGTAGTCTAGTGGTAGTATGTTTGATTATTAGAAGAGAGCCCGTGGCTCAAACCAGGGCTCAGACATTCCAAAACAAAACGAAATATGAAGAAAAATATTCCTTTGGCGACTTCTCTCAGCAATCTTCCAGCAAAAACTCTGAGTGTAACCAAATTTGACATGAAAAGTTTCTCAAAAAATATGTTGTTCGGATAATCACTGTCTCTGGTAGGCTATTAAAATATCTTTGACTAGAAAGTAAATCTGCTAGTTGTTATAAGTTAGAATACACAGGCAAACTCTGCTTTACCATTTGCAGAATTACAAAAGACTTCAGATACTGGAAAAATCACTAAAGAAAAACAACTTAAGTTTCTATTCCAGAAGATTTGTAAAACACAATGTTACTCATGATATGTTACGTTATATATCAAAAACCTTCAAATTATGTAGATTTTAAGTTAGGTTAGAGGACGTGTACTTGTCAACTGTGACCATGTAAAGACGTTGTTTGCTGAATGGGCTTAGAAGATGTACGCAACTGATCTGAATTGATCATTTCAGTAAAGAAGCGTATTTCTGGATGAATGAGTTCGAAAGCAAACAAAATTATAGAATTTGGCATTATACCAATCGGCAATGCATTCCGAAAAATATACTGTTTGGTATGGATTTTTAGCTTTCACCGTTTTTAATTATAATTTAATGAAAATAAAATTGGCCAGCTAATCACTGTCATTATGGGTCGATGATTACCAGCTTCACCACCAACGAAATGTGATAGGCAGCGCTTAACGAAATTATTAACAAAGAAAATATTTTAAAGAATAATTCCAATCCCTTTTATAAGATGCCCATGCTCTGGAAGTGTGCAACAGAAGATATATGAAAGATTAGTCAATTTGCTACATCGACATTTCTACGGATATTTCGATAGACAGTCCTATTGGCTTAATTAGAGTCTTAATTAAAGTCTGTCCTCACCTTTACTCATTAGGAGTATCACAGTATCATAACGACTCAATTTATCGAAAAAAAAATTATTTAATTATTATTTAAATATTTCTATGAATTCTATGTTAAATAAAATTTGACATGACCAAAAAACCCTTTAGTCAGAAGTACGACCTAGTTTCTCACACCACTTATGTTGTGTGCGTTAATTTTTTATACATGAGTGGCGGGACCTACAGTTTAAAGTCGACTCCGAACGACAGATTGTTGAGAAACTTTTCATTGCAATTTTATTTACTCACAGAGTTTTTTCCAAAAATCTGCTAAGAGGAAGTCGCCGAAGAAATATTTTGTCATATTTCGTTTAGTTGGAGATGCCTGGCCTGGGGTTTGAACTGAGGCCTCACGTCTAATAAGCCAATACACTACCTACTAGACCACGGCGACTTCAAATTTGAAAATAGCAAATTAAAATAAGCATCAAATAAATTCAATAATCAAGGAAAACGGCTCTTTTGTATCGTTGGCTATAGTCATATCATAGGTAAACGTCGTTGCACATTTGTTCGATGATATTTTTCGTCACTATTTGTAATCCCATCATGGATTTTCACAAATATGTCTCGAATTGTGCAGGTGGCAACAACGGTCCGTGTTTCTTTGAGAGCGACGTTAGCAAGGCCATCACTGTCAACAGCGAGTACTGTAAGTCATTATAAGTCGTAGCCAGACTGTGCTACGTGCCACACACTTCATACTTTGAGTTTTGTGGCATGATCAAAGTGCAATTTCACCCCGATAGACTTTCAAATTTTCAACGTAAAATAGGGTCTATTGTTAACAGCGATGATCTTGCAAAGCAGACTGAATAAATTATAACAGATTTAGTTTTAACAAGATGGAACTTATCAACTGTCAAAGTTCGGAATTCCCTGTTGGAACACCCATATACATTAATATAATCGTTCAAAAAAAAGTCCTGCAGAAAAAAGATTAAAACACAAAAAATTGTTTCAACTTAATGTCGTGTAAAGTCTCTCAGCCTTATCCTAAATGTGATTGGGTTTATGTTGCACATAAAATTTTATTGTCTTGTATAATTTCACATGTTCTCCGTTTATTTCTCTCTTTTAATAATTTAACATTAATTGTTTAAATTTAATTGTCATAACGTCTAGACTAATAACAGCTGTTGGAGATGAGTGTTTTACCCTTACAATTATTGCCTTTGAATTAATGATCTCGTATCATATTGCTATCATTATAAATAACAGCCTTAAAATCTTGCCTTAGAATATTAACAGAAAGCAAGTGAAATTCTTTTTAACAAAGACCTTCAATATGAGCAGTCGCTGGTAGAGAACCCTAGAGAAGGTGAAATAAATGTTCATCATGGTATTAGAATTTTGAAAATGGGAGATTATTCATTCCAAATAATTCATTCAGGATGTTCCTTCTACCCTGCCTAGTAAGGATAACATGACGACCGAACTACTTAGAGAAGCCAAGCAAAGCCACCTGTTCAGAAATAGTAGGTCTCAATTAAAATAGTTTCTCAACAGTACATCAAAAACATGTTCTTAACGGGTGTTTTTTTCTAGCCAAAGACAAACCTATTTATCCTACCTACCTTGCTTAATTGAAAAAAAAAACTAGGACTAATGCAACTAAATCAAAATAATACAGTAAGATTATGGTGAAAGAGGTGGTGCATAGAGGAATTAAAATAAATACAAATTCTGAAAATATTTTTTAGTACAATCTCAGGGAAAGTCGTCCGAACTAAAGCATCTATTAGGCCTGTTGAAGAACACATCTTTTATCTCAAGAAAGCAACTGTGAAACACTGAAGTGATTTGATTTTGTAGAATTATTTTTAACCCATATTGTTTTTGTATATACATATTTATAGATTTATATATTTATTTTACTATAAGACTTATTGCTTTAAGGCTCTAGAACTTTCATAAATCCAATTAGACTTTCGACAGCAGTGTTTCATAAAAGGAGCTGGAATTTTTCTCCTGTTGTTGCTTTAAAATATTATACTTAATAATAGCAGTCTCAGTCTAGGGCTTTCATTAAGCGCTTTCTCTGTTTAAATTTAAATAAATCATATTATGTTTTAGATAGCATCGAAAATTTTTATGCGTTTGAAAGACCTTTTGATGCCATTATTAAATACACCATATTTCACATTAAATGATCTCATATCACTCACAGTTGAAATCATAAGTCGTTGATGTCCAATTCAGTGCAAAAAAATCGGTAATCATCGATTTATAGTACTCGTCATTGACCGTGACGGCCTAGTCAATGTTGTTCTGAAAAAATATGCACCAATGACGCCGCCAGCTCAAAATCCACACCAAACAGTGTCATTTTCGGAATCCATACAACGTTTTGGATCCCATGTGGATTGGTAACGTTCCAAATTCGACATTTTTTTTTTTGTTCATGTACCTATTCATTCAAAAATGTGCCTTATAGTTGAGGATGATTTTTCGATTAAAATTGGTTTGCTAATGATCCCCTCGGAAGGGCGATTGTACCGAACAGAACACCAATTTTAATAAAACAATTTTTAATAAACACAATAAATGGTGGTTTGACAAACAACATTAAACAGCCAAAGTTTTGAAATCTCTATTGGATGACCCGATATACATATGTGTGTAAAGGCAGTTAGCAGTGTTTTTTTGGGCTTGAAAGATATCACAGTTTGACGAATATCGAAAGCTCTTATCAACCACCCGTCTTTCATCAACTTTTATTAAGAATTGTCACAGTCACCCTAGCGCAAGTTTCTTTAACTAATGGTGGAATCTTGACTACGGCATTAAATTTTATTTCTGTCGACATATACAACTTCCTTTTCCTGAATTCCTGAAATCATTCTCCATCTACCAATTCGTTTGAAATGAAATACAAAGTTTTCCTCCTTTTGAAATGCACCATAAGCCATTACCTTATCTTACTTATCAAACAGCGTTAAACTTTATGAAAAACGTTACAATGATCTTATCATATACAGCGCGTGCAATGCAGCAGCAATGCTATGTGAATGCATATTTTTTGTAAGATTTCACAGCCAAACTGTTGCACAAACGAAAATATTTATTTTTGGTTTTACAACTTTTTTACTCAACTTTTAAATGGAACTTTTGCCTCTGCTTTAGTATTTATTTCAAATTTTTTTTTGTCTTTTTTGATTCACTATATAATGGATTGAAATTCATTCATAACAAATGGTATGTGGATGCATTTAAATGCATACAAATGTAAACGACGGGAATATTTTATTAATTACATATTGAAATATATTTTTTTGTATTTATTGGCTTCTTTATGAAAATTTAATCAATTTAATGGATATTTAAAGTAACAGAGTAGCAGAGCTCTACATATTTAATCAATTAAAAAAGGATATTTTATTATACTTGTTGTTAGATTTTTAAATATTTCTGATATTTATTGTGTGCTGTTGCTATCAGAGACGTATTAATTTTTGGTGGAAATACAGCACAAAGTGTTAAACAGAGTTATTTCTGTACCGCATTCGATCGGGTTTGCCTTGAAGCTCTAACACTTCAATTGAATCTAAACTTACCTATTTAGCATGCGGAATAATTGAGGCTCTGGGTAATGGTAGAAATGTTAGTTTTTATTGGAGGTGAACTGTCTCCAACTGATATCAGTCGGTATGGCCCAGGAGCATTTTGAGCATGTACGCCAATAAATAATCATACTCAGACTCTTACCTACTAGCAAATAAAACTACCATCTAAAGTTTCTCAAAAATCTGTCGCTCGGAGTCGACTTTAAAGCTAGGTCTAAATCCAGACTGAAGGGTTGTAATGACCAATTATGTATATATACCCAGCTTTTATCATTATCAAAATCCGCAACTGCATTGTCTACAAAGTAGAGAATTCATTGCAGAGATCGATATTTGTGTTCCACCTCGCAGTTCATTCACTCTACAGTTGCTTCAAATATCGCTGTGTCTCGGTTGAAATTGAAAGAAAATGCATGCTATTACAACGAGAATAATTTTTCACTCCAATAAAAAACATCAATACGCATTCAGCATCACTGAATATGTCCAATATTCATGAATATACAAATACACACACATTCAATATTTACAATGTGTGTCACGGCATTTGTGTATGAATGGAATTGTATGTGTTTACATCGATATGTAAACATTGTCCATAAACTTCACATTGTAAGGGTACAATACATACATACATAATTGGCCATTACAACCCTTCAGTCGGTCAGGATTACGGCCTAGCTTCTCAAAGGTACAATACGAAACAGAATTGTTTCTTGGTTAAATGATTTGTACTTTTTCCAGCCACCATTCAATATCAAATTTTATATTTAATATTTAATTGAAAAATGGTTTGTTACAATAGGGAGTGCAATTGTTATAAGTGATGCCACTTGAGATGTTTGTCTTTTACTATTTAATGTTTTTTTCTTTTATTTTATAGAAGCTTATTTAGGAAAAAAACGTTAACACTATACAATCACTTCCCTTTTTTATGAAAACATTTTCCACATAGAGAAGTAATTAACTCCTCCAAAATAAGAGGAAAAATACGTTCACATAACTAGTTCTAGTTTAGAAAGGAAACGTTCCCTTATATTCGAATAAATAACCAATTAATTCATCAACACTCCTCTTGATAGACGCGTTACTTGGACATTTTCCTGGTAGGAACTAATACCTGAAGTTCGAAAGTAAAGTCTTACAAATCATTCCTAAAACCATACAGCATTATGCCATGCAGTTTAGGAACTGTTACTGTAGAAAAAATTTAAAGACGTTCGACGTAGCCTTCGATGAAGCAAATATTGTAAAATGTTCTGAAAAATATTCACAAATCCCACGGCTTGAATAGTTTTGAACTGCTGTAAGCATATTTATCTAAAAAAGAGGAGCTCGCCTACATTTGTTGATTGCAGAGTTGTTAAGGCCAGGCAAAGAGTTCAAGAGTAACAATTTATGTGAATAATCCGGCAGCACTGAAGGCTTTGGAGAGACATACTTTTAGATCAGATTATGCTTATTTCGGACTATCGAATTAGATCATTGTGACATTACTGGCACCAAACTCGCAAATTACATTTCAAGATCAAAAAGAGTTTTCACATGCAATGACGGACAAACAATCAGACAATCACAAACACCCAGAGTCTCTGGTGGGAATCGAACCCGCGGTCTCGGAATTTGAAGTGAAGCACACTACCAATTACACTATCAGAGCACTGATGTCAGCATATGATTCTATTGATTCTAGAGTTTTCACACTAGACCTATTGTATTTCAGGGTAGAGACAAGCAGCTTCACTTTTTACAGAAAAATCGAAGAAAATGAATAAATGTGGTCGTAAACCACAGTTGATAAATTTGTTTAAAATTGGACTCGTAACTGACTCTATTCGGTATATAATTTTTAGCAACATATTCGAGAAATCATAATTAGGGCAATGAGTTAACCTTGAGCAACTCATCTGTTTCAACCGCAATTACTTCGGCAAAGTTCATAGATCCTAATTCTGAGCCATCTACGTCTTCAATATGTTCTCTGCATTTTAGCATTCCATCAATCGATATTGGCACTGGATCGGATAATAATTCACAAAATTCACCATTATTAACCCATACAGGAACAATAGATGTCCAATTAGTTCCAAAACCTCTTCAAGCTGTTCCACCTAAGAAAATTGTGTTTGTTTCGCGATTAGCTAGTGACACTACGCCGGATGATATTGATCATTACATTAAATCGAAATTGGGAGCTAAAACGGACATATGGATACAAAAATTCAAATTTTCTGCACCAAAGTCAATTTCTTCATTTAAAATTTCGATCGCTGATGATAACTACGACCTCATTGTTAATCCGAACTTCTGGCCTGTGCATACTTATGTTCGTGAATATACTTTTAGACAAAAAACCAGAAACAACTATGAATCGAATATTGATCACTTACCATCAAGTAATGTACCTACGTCAAAAAACTAATAACCTACAATAATTTTCTGAATATTGTATACCAAAATATACGTGGCTTAAATACTAAATTAACTGACCTCTTAATTAATAGCTATGATCTTACATATGATGTTATTAACTTCACTGAAACCTGGCTTACTAACGATATTTTTAATGCTGAAATTCTTTGTGACAATTATCAGATATATCAATTCAACCGCGTAGAAGAGGTGGTGTTCTAATTGCAGTCTCTTCATCAGATCCATCTGAAATTATTGCGACTCATTCTGATGATATTGAATTCGTCGCTGTGGTTGTCAAACTGTGGAGATCTTATGTTCCTCCGAATTCTAAATATACTATTTATTCTAAACATTTTGATGCTATTAAGTTGGTTTCCAAACTCGCAGATCAGAGTAATTCTGTTTTTGTTTTTAATCTTTCTTCAATTTCATGGATAGGTACATCTAACGAACCTAACTTAATTCCAATTAAGAACAATGATTTCTTGTACAATATTTTTGACCTATCCCTTTATCAAATTAATTTCGTTTGTAATGACTTTGGGAAAATACTTGACTTGGTGTTTGTGAGTGATGTTAATAAGTGCACCGTTATACGTTCTGAACCTGTAACTTCCCCTGAGGATCGTTATCATCCTACGCTGAAAATTATTATTGATGTATATACAGCACTTACTTCGGCAAACAAACATATTTCAAATCAGAATAAATATTATTGCTTTCCTCGTACTAATTACACTGAACTTAATGGTCATTAGATAGTATGTCAACTGGGATTCTGTACTCGCTATTAATAACTTTGATAATATGGTATCAAATTTCTATGCCATTTTACACAATGCTATTAGTTTAACTGTTCCGAGAATTAAATTATGCTGCAATAAAGGTCCACCATGGAATAATCGGCACTTAATAAATATTACAAACAAACAAAATAAATATTATATGAAATATAAGAGAACAAGCTTATCTGTATACTATAGAAATTATGCTTTGGCAAGATCTCAATATAATATTACTAACAAAGTTGCCTATAAAAACTATATAAGTCGGATAAAATCTACTTTAATCTAATCCTAAATTTTTTTACAAGTTCGTAAATTTTAAGCGTCGTTCTTCTGGTTACCCCAAACTTCTAAAATATGGCTCTATGGTTGCTGATGATGATATTTCAATAAGTAATGCATTTGCTGATTTCTTCTCAACCACGTATTCTTCTATGACTTACGATACTGGAACTTCTTATCCTTATGCAACAAATCAATCATGTGGGATATCCTATCCGTTTATTAATATTGACACCGTTTTTTCGAATTTAACATCGCTAAAAAGCTCATTTAGTCCAGGTCATGATGGTATACCGAGCTGTATACTAAAAAATTGTGCATCATTTCTAGCCGCGCCTCTTACTGCAATGATCAACATGTCTCTTAAATCGTGTTATTTGCCATTAATTTGGAAGAAATCAATATATCATTCCTTTGTTTAAAAGTGGCATTAGATCGGATATATCAAACTACAGAGGTATTGCCAAAATTAATGCTATTCCTAAACTTCTTGAGAAAATGGTAACTGATCTCCTATACCATCAAATTTCGCCTCTGCTATCGTCATGTCAACACGGCTTTCGTAAATCTCGATCATCAACAACTAATATCTTAGAACTCACTACAATTGTCAATGAAGGATTTTCAAATAAAATGCAGACTGATGTGATATACACTGATTTTAGTAAAGCATTTGATAAAGTGAATCATAAGCTTTTATGGCACAAATTATCACTTATGGGCTTTAGTGATTCTGCTGTAAAATGGTTAAATTCGTATCTGTCACAAAGAACTCAACAAGTCAAATTTTGAAATGTCACATCTAAAATTATTAAAGTGCAATCTGGTGTACCTCAGGGCAGTCATTTGGGCCCAATCTTATTCACTTTGTTTATTAATGACCTTCCCTCAGTTGTTTTGCATTCTAATGTACTGATGTATGCTGACGACGTTAAAATATTTAACACTTTTAACAATGTTTATGGATTCGATCTACTTCGTGCTGACTTTTGCAGTTTTTATAAGTGGTGCAAATTGAATTTGTTAGAATTAAATATTAAAAAGTGTAAGCAGATGACATTTTTTAGACACTTACAGATTGAAACCTTCTATTGCATTGAGAATGCTGTTTCAGATAAAGTTAAAACTGTTTTGGACCTTGGTATTCTATTGGATCACAGACTCAACTTTCGGGATAACATATCCATGATCGTGAATAAATCTTATAGCAGACTTGGTTATATGAAACGCTAGTCTAAGGAATTTGTTGATCCTTATTTAACTAAAATGTTATTCATATCTCTTGTCCGGCCTATCCTGGACTATGGTTCTATCATATGGGACCCTTGTTTTGCAGTTCATATAAATAGCATTGAGTCAGTGCAAAAACAGTTTTAATTTTCTGTTTACGAGGTCTTGGTTGAAACTCCTATTAATTACCGCCATATCGGAGTAGACTAGCTTTGATTAAACTGCCAACTCTTAAAAGTCGTCGTTCCATGATGAGTACTCTTTTTATTCTGTGATTAATACGAGGAGATGTTGATTCAGAGTTCCTGCTCAGTAGAGCTGCAAGACTATCAATAGTCGGCCCATTCGATAGTTTCGATAGTCCGGTATAAAACTGTCGCTACTATCGATAGTATCGAATTTTTAGAAGAGTGCTAAATTTCCCACTTTTAATTAAAAATTATACAGGCGTACGTATATATTTATATAAATATATGTATATACATATATGTATATGTGTATATATAGTGGTGGAAAAAATAATAGAAACACAAAAAAATGTATAGATATCCTACTTTTTCCATAACGAAATTTTCTATTTTGATTGTATATAACGGTTCATTTTACAACTATTCTATAAGTTTAAATTATTTTCTAATAATTGAAGTCATTTTCTTTTGAATGCAGCCCACTTTTAAAAACTGAAAGTGTATCTATTTCATTGCAATAGCCCTCGACAAAGAGGAGGGGCAGAGGTTACAAATGCAAATTTGTCAACGCAACGCATTTTTCTTTAATACGAGGCTCAATTTTTAGCCGATTTATTACGCTTAACAATGCTTTTCTCAGTGAGTTACTGATGAAATGTTTAAGAGAAATATAAAATCTCGTTTTTACTTTAATGTTGCGTGTTATTTTTTTTATAATAAATACCGATATAAATTCTATTAATAGATGCAATTTTATATACTCGTATGTATGTACTGTTTTCCAATCATTTACTTTCGTTTGTTGTTGCTTTACCATAGCGTATGACCGATATTATTTATTCAACATATTAAATATCACTCATACGCCATGCTATTGCTGCATCAACGTATATTAAACAACAATTCAATACAATAAGGGCGTTCGAAACATTATTGATTATATCATACCGTTTGTATTGCATAATTTAGGGGGATTAATATAATTTTGTACTCATTTAATAGTTTAATTTAAAAAGTTGAAATTTAAAAAGTTAAATAAAACGTAAACGGTTTGAAATTTTTCCAATTTTATTTTTTTGTTGTAAAGCAGAATTGTTTCGGTTACAAATGGAATATTATTTCATTCATATGGCTGCCCAGGCTGGATTCACAGTACCACATTCGACTGCACCAATTTTCGTAAACTTTTCTGTGTGAGTGGGGCCGTATCTCGGTTATGGCATCACGAATCTTGGCCTTCAAATGCTCAATTGCCTCTGGTTTGTCGGCATAACACTTTACTTTAACGGCATTTCACAGAAAATAACCCAATATTGTTAAATCGCAGCTTCTTGGCGGCCAATTGGCATCAATATTTTGGCTAATTAAAATCGATTGTGGCATATATCTTCCGTAAATATGGTTTAAAATGAAAATAAATCCGGTTAGAATTTCTTTAAAATCGAAACTAATGAAACATAAAGTTTAAGAAACGCAAGTTTCGGAATTTGAAATCAAGTAATCATCGCACGATGATTACTTTGAAAGTACGATTTGTGTTACATATATACACATAAAACATTAACGAACACTCATTACTTATATGTATACAAATAACATATAGAAAAGGTTTGTGTCCTATTATACTATTTATACACCCTACCTCCTCTTACCCAAAAACTAAAATTAACCCTACCCTATAACCCGTTGGGTAAAATTTTCCATGGACTCATCTATGTAAATCATAGTTGACCTATAGAATTTTTGGGCTGATCTCACATTTCTGGAGAAGCCATTAAAATTAATTGAATTGGCAATTTCAGGGTCATTGAGTTGTGGCGACTCTCGGATACGTTTAAATTTCCTGTCAATATTCGACCACAACTCTTCCAATTCATTCTTCATGAATCTCAACGCGGGTAGTGATTGAGAATTCACTGGACTAGTCCTATAGTCTTCCTCAAAGTCAATTAAGTCCTCTTCGATATAACGTATAATATCTGCGGTCAAAGTCTTTAATTCTGACATATTTATTCCAAAATTCAATATGTAGAGGATTGAAAAATTTTAGTAAAACTCGATATTAATTGATTTACCGCGGGTAAATTTGGTTTCAAAAAATTATTTATTTCAAATTTGAAATAAATTTAATTTGCAGACAAAGTGCCTATTGGGTATCCTTTGTGTTTTTGTTGCACTACACAAAGAGATAGGCAATATTTGTTATTCACACAATTTGGGAAATATTATCAAAAAATGGGTAAGTATCGGGTGGGTGGGTTTAATGGGATAATATTCCCTATTGTGTGTTTTTAACAAATTTAAAAAAATCACGATAAAATTATTCGAGATTTTATAAAAAATGTAAATTGCAATTCTTCAACTTACCTTGTCTGCTGAGGGTAGAGTACAAACCAAATTTTTTCAATTCCTCTTTGTGTGATGTTTGTTGTGTTGTGTTTGTGTTTAATGTTAATAATGTTAATTTGTTAGTGGTCACTTATATTTGTAATTGTTTTTGATTTATTTTTGTTAGTGAATTGTATTGGATGTAATTGTTTGTGTACTTGATTTTTCAATTTTTTAATTTTTGTCACTATGTATTTTGTTGCTATTTTTTGTGAACTGTGTTAAACTTTTTATTTTTGTGTTTCTTCAATTTTGATTTTATTTATGTATTGTTGCAAAAATGTATAATATTTGTTTCTTTATGTAATGTGTATTTTGTTTCTATTTTTGTGAACTTTAGTGAACTTTTCTATTTCCTTTTGATTTTAAATTTGTTTTTAAATATTATTTTACTGTTCTATGTAATATCACTTTCTTTTTGTATTTTTAATATGTAATAATTTTAAATAAATAAAATATAAATTTTATAATATGTGCTGTGTTATTTTTGATTTTGAAATGTTCTTATTTTTTACTGTTTTATATGTGTGTTGTTTTTGTTAATGCACTTTTTTATTTTGTGTGACCTTCTGTGATTATTGTTTGTGTTAATTGTTAATTTGTGTTTTTATCATACTTTTCAGTATTTTCTTTTTCTTGTGTTTAGTTCAAAATTTATTTATGTTTGTTGTTGATTATCGAGTACTGGTTTTTGTTTGTAGGATATTCTGTGACGTTTTTTTTTTTTTTTTTTTCTTTTATATATAGGGTGATTTATTTTTTACACTGTTTTGTTAGTGTATGTGTTTTTATTTGTTTCACTTTTCAACTTATTTAATGCAAATTTATATTTTATTGTTTTAATTTCTGCACTGCACTATTGCTTTTATTGTTTTTACTTTGTTTTGATTTTTGTTAAAATTTTAAAATTAGGGTTTTATGGGGTTATATATTTTAAACAGGTATAGTTTTTTATAGATTTTTAGGGTGGGTAGAATGTGCACAATGGGTTTTATGTGGACTGTATATCTATGTGTCACTTATTCTTTTTCCTCGAAGGACCATTTACGAATGTGGGAGTTGATTTTGCAGGACCATTCGACATTAAAGCATATAATGGCAGAGCATGTAGAATAACAAAAGGTTACGTATGCATTTTTGTTTGCTTTGCAACAAAAGCTATTCACTTGGAGCCAACATCTGATTTGTCAACCCAAGCCTTTATGGCAGCTTTCGCACGATTTTTTTCGAGGCGGGGATGCCCTGTCGCTATTTACTCAGGTAATGGAACAAATTTCATTGGTGCTAGCAAATTATTGAAGAAAGAGCGACAGGAATTCATCAAACGATTAAAAGGTTCCGTGATATCAGCTAGCAGTTTTCAAAATTTGACGTGGCATTTTATACCTCCCGGTGCACCACACATGGGTGGTTTATGGGAAGCGGGAGTAAAAAGCTTTAAAGCTCATCTAAAAAAAATGAATACGCTAAAGTACACATTTGAAGAACTAGCCACACTTCTCGCGAGAATAGAAGGATGCCTGAATTCGAGACCCTTAAGCCCGTCAAGCGAAAACCCACAAGATCTTAACCCTTTAACTCCAGGACACTTTTTAATTGGATCACCCATTTTAACCCCAGCGGAACCCGATGTAAGCAATGAAAATTTAACCCTGGCAAACAGATGGCAAAAGTTAAAGATTCAACATCATAAATTTTGTAGAAGATGGAAAGATGAATATCTTAAAGAGCTCCACAAGAGATACAAGTGGAAGAACCCTCAACGTCAAGTTGAAACTGATGACATTGTTATCATCAGACAAGACAATCTACCTCCAAATGAATGGTTACTTGGTCGAGTCATCAAAACCTACGCTGGCTCTGATGGACGAAACAGAGTAGTCGATATACGGACATCATCTGGAACTCTAACTCGACCAATAACAAAAATTGTCATCTTACCCACTAATTAGTTTAACATTTCTAGTATAACCCAAGTAACATTTAGTTATTTACTTACACTTTTAACCCATTTAACCCACTTCTCCACTTGTAACTATTATTCATAACTAACCCTACACCCTAACAGTCTAACTCATTTATACATTCATTACACTCATTTAATTCGATCATAATTTCTTTTACACAGAATATGACACCCAACAACAACAACCGCAATGGATCTCGAGCTAAACCCAGTCGGAAAAACGAAAAGTATCAACCAAAA
This sequence comes from Sarcophaga caerulescens, assembly GCA_927399465.1. Lineage (NCBI taxonomy): Eukaryota > Metazoa > Arthropoda > Insecta > Diptera > Sarcophagidae > Sarcophaga > Sarcophaga caerulescens. The sequence continues at coordinate 70,473,373 of OV656873.1, forward strand.
CGTCATTTTGGTTGCGGTCTATGTAAAGCCAACCACCGTTTAAGCGACTGTCGTAAATATGACCAAATGAATTTAGCCGATAGATACAAGAATGTGCTCAACTTGCACTATTGTGTTAACTGCCTGGCCCGGAATCACTTGATTCAAAATTGCAACAGTGCCGCTAGATGTAACAAGTGTAATGGTAAGCACCATACCACCTTACATGGGCCTGAACGCATTATAAAGGAATTAACAACATTTTCAAAGCCCATCGTAAAAAAAGATGCAGTACCAATACCCGCTCCACGGACAAAGTCAACCACCAATACACAATTGATAATGCCAACATCAGCAAAAACATTCATCCCAACGGCCATGGTCCAGATTGATGGTAGACCGATGAGGGTCGTCCTTAACCCCACCATAGGTACATCTACTATAGCTGTATCAGTGGTTCGGGACATAAAATTGACCTCATTTAAGGTTGAAGATCAGACCTATGTTAAGGTTAAGATAGAACCGAACATAGGTGCACTTTGTTATGAGATTTGTATGAAGGTTGTGTCTAATTTGCCGAAATTGTTATACCCCATGGAAATGAATCCGTCTCGAAGGACCATGAATAAACGGGTTATAGGGTAGGGTTAATTTTAGTTTTTGGGTAAGAGGAGGTAGGGTGTATAAATAGTATAATAGGACACAAACCTTTTCTATATGTTATTTGTATACATATAAGTAATGAGTGTTCGTTAATGTTTTATGTGTATATATGTATATTTAAACGTTATAAAACTTATATTTGTTTGTATTTGTAACTTTAATTTCACAGTGTGTTTTAGGTTTGTTAATGTTTACAATAGTTATTATAATGCAATGTTTATGTTATTTGTTTAGAATTCAAAATATTGTATAATATAAAATAAATTTGTTCAATGTATGTAATTTATTTAGAGTTCAAATTTAATTTTGTTCACTATAAGTTCACACTCTTAGGGTTTGTTGGGTTTTCGTTCTGCGTTGTTCACTGTTCAAAGTCGATAATTAACTCGCGTAGGGTTTGTTTTTATGTTTAGTGCTGTTCAAGGATCGATAGCCAACTGATCTACAAAGGATGTGAAATAACTATGTTGAAGGTGTTGATGGATGTGTATGTGATGTGTGTTGTGAATGTTGATGTGTGTTGGTGATGTCATTGTTATTATTTGTTAGAGTTGTTTGTGTCGTTAGAGATTGGATTTCAGGGTTGGGAATGTGTAGGTTTGTTCACTCATGTGAACAATTTGAATTGCACAAGCAAATGTTGTTCATGTTGACATGTAAATCACAAAAAGCAATAATTTTTCAATATGCCTACGTACATAAAATATTAGGGTGGTATTAATGTTGTATCAGGTAACAATTTATATCCGTATTTGAAATACATTTTAAATGGAAGGCGTTGATTCCTATCAAAATTCACAACTGTCGTAATGTTGTGTTTAAAGTATTTGTCTACAAACAAACCCAAGTACCCTGGAATCAAATGTAACAGTTAACAAACAATTTCTCAGTGCTGTTTCGAATTTTTTAAAAATTAAGGGGTCTTATATCTTAACTAAATACTCCATCTGGGATTCTTGCAATATAATTCCAATTATATCTATTTTAAAGGCCCAGGGTTTGATATTACATTGTATTATAGTTAGTGAAAATATGTGTTATTACTGCGACCATAGAATATATTGTGTTCCCATAAAACTTATCCTATTATGACTTCACCAATTCTATTGCCCTAACAAATTTTAGAATAATGCTGGGTACGCACCTGATATTGCTGGGTACATCCAGTTGTCTCCTTCTTGGAAGCACTAATGTGCCACAAAGTTCAAGGATGTTTTTCGATGTTTCACTCCACGTAGTCGCCGTAGTCTAGTAGGTAGTGTGTTGGCTAATTAGACGTAAATCCCGGGTTCGTATCCCAAGTCAGGCATCAAAACGAAATATGAAAAAAAAATATTTCTCCGGCGACTGCCTCTCAGCAGATTTCTGGCAAAAACTCTGAGAGTAAATAAAATTGTCATGAAAAGTTTCTCAAAAATCTGTCGTTCGGAGTCGACTTTAAACTGTAGGTCCCGCCACTCATGTATAAAATTAACACACACAAGATGAGTGGTGTGAGAAGCTAGGTCTTATTCCTGACTGAAGGGTTGTAATGGCCAATTATGTATGTATGTATGTAGTTGAAGTCCTTAATAAAAATTTTTTGAACTTTGTGTCTATTTTTTCTTAACTTTAAACTTTAAAAATGAATACAATTTCCGACGTCACGTTTTGTACGCCGATATTATTTTTTTGCGTTGAAGCCGTCGCAAAACTGAAAATTGCCGCTTAAATTTCGATACTATCGCTATCGAAAAAAAACCATCGATAGTCCATTAAAAATAAAACTATCGATACTATCTATAGTACTATCGATGGTTTTGCAGCTCTACTGCTCAGTCGATTGAAATTCAATGTTCCTGTGCAAACTACACGCAATTTTGAACTGCTATCACTGAATTACTACTGATCAGACTATGAAAATAATGATTCCTTTAGATGAGCCTGTAAAACCTTTAATGAATGCTACCAAGTAGTTGATTTCTCGGAGTGTAAAGATGTTTTAAAGAAAACCCTAACTATATTTTTGAATTGTTAATATAAAGTTCTTGCTGAATTAATATAAAACTGAATTGTATTTGTTGCATATAGTCAGTAAGAATATATTGTATCTATTGACATTAAATAAATAAATAAAATTAAATTTTTTGTTTTCTTTACTGGGTTTTGATAGTAGTTATCACTGCCAGTAAACCAAATTTATTTGCATTCCAGTTCTTACGTTCTCATAAAACATGGTAATAAATTATATTTCCTCACCCACTCAGCATTGTATTTTACTGCTATATTTTGCTCTATAAATAATATAACAAAATATAATATAATATACTGCCAAAAAAAATTCAATGAAAATGGATGGGTTTTTATATCGAATTTCAATAGCTGTGGTTATTGTTCCCACACACAAAAATGATATAAAAGAAAGCGTGTTACTTGCGAACTACTAAGAAGAATTTAAAAAAAAAAACACAACTGTTATCCTTGATTGCCCCAATTGGATAAATAAAAATGTTCTCATATTTATGGAGTTACATGACAAATATACGCTTAGTTTACACTCCACAATTGCAATACATGTTACGAAATAATATTTTTATGCTGTATGAACTTATCCAATATGTTCTGTGCCTTATTATATTCAATAGAAACATGTGAGATATATTCCAAATAAGCCAATGGACTCATCTCTTAAACAGGACATCATCTCTTACAAAATGTTTGTTGTGACATGCCACCAGAAAACTTAAACGATCTGTTATGTTCAAGCCTCCTTTACGAAACCAAACTGGTTATCGGACAAGAAGTCAAATACACGAAATTGGTGAACAAATGGCTCAGAAAATCCTCGTGCGATCTTTTTGCTAAGAAAAAAATGAAAATATTTTAGTTTCAAATTCAATTTTTTCATTTTCCCATAAATCAATATATTAAACACAAACCAGATGATGTAGTTTTTACTTTTTTTTAGTTAGAAATCAACTGACAGATGCCAAATTACGGCCTCCATGTTGACCTTTCATTTAAGAGATCAAAACTTAATAACCTGTCTTAGGAACAGACTTTGACCATTGATATAAAACCAGGCATAGTCAATTCTATTGTTGAGAATATTACAACTAATAAGAATTAGATATATCAGCTAAGAAAGATATATAAGTTGTGCCTGAAAATTGGCATTAAAATTCATTTCTGAGCTCCATTTACTTTTATAATAACATCTAAACGCATTTTAAGGAGTGTGCACAAAAATAGTTGGTATTTATCTGTTGCAGTGTTTTGGAAAAAATAAACATCATTACATAGCATTTGTTAACCACCTGCCTCAGTATCATTTTGATTACAAAATTTTAATTTTTCATTATATGGCCTTCTTTTTAAATGGTCCGAAGCCCACTGTTTAAGTGATTATAAAGAGCTCTTGAGGATAGAAAGGAAGCGTAGAAGTTAATGACAAAAATGTTTTTTAGATCCAAAAAAAGTAATTAAAATAATAAGAACTTTGTCAAAGCACCCAAATATCTTTCAGAAGTAAAATTGGCCGAACCTTTTACAAAAAAATTAAAAAAAAATTAAAAAGAAAGCTGATCGTAAGGCGTTTAAAGTTCAAAATGCAATAAAAAAAATAATTGGAATAAATAAGATAAGATAGAAAACACATGTAAGATACGTGTAAAATACCAAATTTACGAAATTTTTAATGCGATTGAAAAACCTATTGATGCCATTATATGTGGTATATAACAATGCTCGTCATAAAGTCGGTGATGCATTCTCAGGGTTAAGCGCATACGAAATATCCAATTTTCCATAACGCAGACGCATCAATTAGGTTGAATTTGATCGATAGCATGGATAATGTTGGATTTGAGGACCACTGTAACTTGTGGCTTATTCGCGCAGGTATGTGCGACTTTGGACAATCTCACAATAAAAAGTCCAAAGGTGTGAAATTGCATGATATCAGTTCACATCACCTTCACATGAGATAACCTTAAAATCGCTCATGCAGAATGTTTATATGGCACGTAGCGCAGTCCTGTTGAAACCGTATACCGTTAGTGTCCATATCTCTCAATTCAGGCTAATAGAAGCTAGTAATCATGGACCCATAGTGCTCGCAATCTGGTCAACTTCGTTCTTAAAGATACATAAATAAACAATGACGGAACATGCCAAATTTAACAATTTAGTTTGTTGACATACCCATTCATCCAGAAATGGCCTTCATTGCTGAAAACGATTTTCGATGAAACTGCCTCAGATCCTACGCAAAGAACACATCACGTTATCTATATTGATATGGAGACAGAAAACAGACTAAATAAACTAATTTAACAACATGGCCGTTATTAACTGTCAAAGTTCGGAAGTTCCTGTTGGAAGGCCATTTATGTTGTAGGTTCTAGGGTAAATGGTAAGGAAAGATTTCGTATGTAAAATAGTCAAAGTAACCTTAACAGTAAATTTTCTTTAAAAGAAACATTTCTTTCATTACTATCATCTTACTACTACTAAATTTAATATTTAATAATATACGTATAGGAGAAAGAACAAAAATAGACAATTTATAATATTCCTCTCAATTACGCCAAGCTTAAACCCACATCTAATTTTGTATAAACGATTTGTCAAATTTTAAAACAAAAAAAAACTTTTTCTTGAATTCTTGTTATCATATCATATTGTAATCAATATTTACTTAAGCAATGGTTTTTGAAGTGAATTTTTACAGCTTCAGTGTGTCCTTTCTTTTGCTAATGCTCGTAGCTTTGTTTAAGAATTTGCATGATTAATAATTTTATGAATTTGATAAAATCTTTTTTGTAGGTGAGTATATAAATTTAAAAATGTTAATGTTTTCAAAAGATAAAGGGCTTCTTAGTCATTTTAATTGCAAATAAAAGGAAAAAATTTAAAAAAGAAGGACCAAAACAAGAATTTAATTACGCAGTCTTTTAAAGTCAATTAATTTCGTAGTACAAGGCCAAATCAAGGGGTTCATTTAAGCAATTGCCTTTTTTTAAGAAGAGAAAAAGTATCCCTTTTTCGATTAAATAGCGCGTAAAATATTATCGATGATGGTGTCTTGACAAAAATACTTAAAAACAATAAAAATCTTTTCTAACCTTTTCTCAATCGTATTTTTAACAGCTTCAGTTTTAGTAGCATAAATATTCTTACGCAGAGTAGAGCCAATTTCTGATGTCTCCACTCGTGCTACTGATTTTGAGTGAGAAGACCAAATGAAAATAATTGTCAAAACTCATTGTCTTCATTAATGATTTACTCTTAAATGATTATGAAAATTTAATTTGAGTTTGTTTATATTGTAAGAACCAGGAAAGACCTCTATTCTATTCTAAATTATCTTCCAACGAAACTTTCAAACTCTGACAACAGATAACGAGAATCTAGTTGAATTTAAAGTTGCCGTAGGCTAAGAGGTACCACGTTGCCTTATTAGACGTGAGGTCATGGTTCAAACCCCAGGTCAGGCATCTTCAACAAAACGAAATATGAAAAACTTCCTCTGAGAGTAAATTAAAATTGTCATGAAAATCTGTCGTCCGGAATCGACTTTGAATTGTATGTCCTACCACTCATGTGTAAAATTAATACACGCAACGTAAATGGTGTGAGAAACTAGGTCCTAATCGTGACTGAAGGATAGTAATGACCAACTATGTGTGTATATACAGTAGTGAGAAAAAAAGGCAACTCGATGCCATATTATGTTCAACACCGTGTCTCGTCTTATTTACAGAATGTTGTTTATTTACAGAATTGTTGTGAATATCTTTGTTTTAGGGGCCGACGAATGTAATTTAACCCATCAGAGCCAAATAGGTTAAACTTTGATTCGACGCTCCACAAAACTTTGGCCCACTGCTCTTTTGACGAATGCAGATACCATCTAGCAGAGTCATGCCGTTTTTTCTTATTAACCTTACTTATAAGTGGCTTCTTGGTTGGTTTTTGAGCTAATAAATTTGCCTCTCTTAATCGGTTTTTGGTTGTGTGGACGCCAATTGAAACCCCTGATTGATCGTTTGCATAATTAGTAACATCTACTGCCGTTTTCCGAGGGTCAACTTTTCCTATTTTTACCATTTGACGGTCTTGGCGGGCAGTAGATTTACGAGGTCGACCACTTCCTGGCTTTCTTTCCACCTTATTTGTTTGACGATATCGCGATGAAATCCGACAAACCGTTGATTTGTTGATATTAATTTGATGAGCAACTTCATTCATTGATATGCCTTCTTCCAAAGCCCTTTGCTATCTGCTGACAGCCGTTTCTATTTTAAAATTCACAATTTGCAAATTTTTCATTAAACTTTTATTTTAATTAATCTAGTTGATCTACTTTTACCTTTAACACATTTCGTTGCATTTTTTTTCTCGATAAATTTGTTCACCATTTTTATAAATCTAAAAAAATTAAGTAGAAAGAGAATCAAACAACGCTTACTGATGCTTTTTATTAAAATTTAAAAATCAACGAATAAAAAAGCAAAAGTGGAGTGGAATTGGATACCGTTATAAGTTTCGAGCCTCGATTGAATATCATATGACATAGCGTTGCATTTTCTATTCTCGCTACTGTATGTATTGGACAGGTCCTCGTCGACACACATATACTACTGCAACTTATCTAACTCTACCTAAGCCACTTACCAAAAACCGATTATGTATTGTATATCATATACTTGTATAGGGTGAGCCATCTATCGGTTTAAATATGAACCATATCGAATCTGGCAATACTTATGACATATCTTCACTGAACGTAATGTATCGATTTGCGCTTGAGCAACGTGGGGATTTATTGAACCAATGAGAAACTACACATTGACGTAGATTTTGCCAAAAAAAAATCATCATTTCGGATGAAACTCTTTTTCATCTTGGTGGGTACGTTATTAAGCAAAATTGCTTACAGAAGCAAATGTACCCATTAGGAGTGACTGTTTGGTGCGGTTTGTAGAGCGGAAGCATCATTGGCCCATATGTCTTTGAAAAGAAGGACGGCACAACCATTACGGTCAATGGTGAACCCTATCGCACCATGATAACCGATTTTTTTCTACCCGCTCTTCATGGTATTGACGTGAACGATGTTTGATTTTAACAGGATGATGCAACTTGCCACACATCTCATGCCACATTCGATTTATAGCGTCAAACGTTTGATGGCCGTTTAATTAGCCGAAATGGAAAAGTCGATTGGCCGTCAAGAAGCTGCGATTTGACACCGTTGGACAATTTTTTGTGGGACGCCGTATTATGCCGCTAAACCAGGGACAATTGAGCATTTGGAGGTCAACATTCGTGATGCCATTGTCGAGATACGACCCCATACACTCGAAAAAGTTCACGAAATTTTGTCCGATCGAATGAAATTATATTCTATTTCTAACCGGAATAATTGTACTTCACAACAACAAAAAATAAATTTGGCACAATTTTAAACCATTTTTGTTTTATTGCATTTTTAAATTTAAACTTTTAAACGACCCACTCTTTATATTGTGTAGTTGTATTAATTTTTTCATTTTGATGCATCGGTGTTTCATCAATATTGATCAATAAAATACATTGAATAGTTTCGATATATCAATAAGCTACACCGAGTGTTTTCTTAACACATATACAGATATATACACATATCGTCCACCTAGCTGAGCTGGAAATTCTTGTGCAATGAAAGTGTAACAAAGCAAAGATATAATAATATGGGGTATGTATTATATGGATTCTGAACTTAATGGAATGAACAAAATAAATTAAGGAGCACATACACAGAAACATTAAACAATTTTTTTCTTACAATCTCTTCTTGTTCCCATTTTAAATCCTTTTGACTTCCCTAATTTCTAGCATATTTGGTTTTATGCAGATTTTCTTAAAATATAATCGTACAAACAATTGTTGAATAGACAGTTTTGGTTTTCTGGTTTTATTAATATTACTTGATTTAATTTATTTAATTTTCATTTTCCTTCCAGAAATTAATCCTTTAAACCAGAAAAATCAATATATGTGTGTGGTTGACTTTGTAACAAATTGCATTAGTCTGTTCTTTGAAGTTACGACAAAGAATAACAAGAATTGTTAAAATAGACAACAAACAACACAGAATTGGTAAAATTGTTTGACGTTAAATAGGATTGGTAACATCTGTCTAAACATACACACATGATGTCCTATCATTAGAAAACTAACATGGTTGTTAAACTAGATATAGAAATGGAAGTTTAAAAGAAAAATATAAATTTTTTAAATTGTCTATAATAATTGATACATACGTAAATACGTACACAATTTGCCACTACAACCCTTCAGGCAGGATTACGAACTAGCTTCTCACGCCACTTACGTTGCGTATGTTAATTTGAGTGCGGGACCTACAGTTTAAAGTCGACTACAGACGACAGATTTTTAGGAAACTTTTCATGGCAATTTTATTTACTCTCAAGTTTTTGCCAGAAATGTGCTGAGATATAGTCGCCGAAGAAATATTTTTTCGTTTTTCATTTTGTTGGAGATGTCTGACCTTGAATTGGAACCGTAGCATTACGTCTTATAAGCCAACACACACTTTACTATGACGACTTCCACTCAGCTCATGCCACATTGATTTGAGCGATTTGAGATCATACTCATTTCAAGTGAAGGAGATTTAAAGTGATTACGAGATTTAGATTACGAAAACGACACAATTCCACTATTAGAGAAGATGTTGCACTGAAACCGCTCAATGATTACGTCGTGGGAGTTCCACCGTCCAGCAATGAAGACGCAAAGTCTCGACTTAAAGAGAACGAGTCTAATAACCCTGATGGCGTGCTCGCTAAAATGTTGAGGTAGGTAACGAGATGGTAAGGCGCATGTACCAAGTTATTTGCAGAATATAGCTGAAGGAAGGTATACTGAATGATTGAATCCTCAGGTGTCCTCTTTTCGGTCCTGAAACGGGAAAACCTCACGATTTGCGTCAACTACAGAGTTAGCTCCCCCTATCACATATAAAGCAGAATTTTGTGTACGACTGAAGTCATTCGTCGAAACTCCTATTGGATCTCACCAGTGCAGCTTCAGACCTGGTAAGTCCATCATCTACCGGGTATTCACATTACGCTAAAGCCTGGAGAAGACCCATTGAAACCTCGTCGATACACACCAACTTTGTGCAGACGGTAAGTCAACATTATTGCAGTGTTTGAGTTCAGTCCTTCTGAAAATCTGATAAGAAGATGTGGTCTATCATAGCGTTACTCCTGCAGCTCTGTCAAGATAGGAAGGAACTTCTGTGAAGTTCAGTGAATTTAAGACTTAAAGAAATTTTTCTAAAAACAAAAAATAAAATATAAAGCGAACAACTGAATTGTAAGATGATCCTGAGCCATTTTTGATTTACTAATTAAATGTTATTGTAATACGAGTGTTTATTAACGTTGTTGTATTAAAGGAAGTATATTCGCTGAAAAACCTTATGCTTGTACTCTTCTTGTATTCTCCGTTTTTCAATTATTACTGTTGCTTTATTTTCTTTTCCATCTAAAAACAAAACAAAATGAAGCAAAACCGACGAAAAAAAAATACAAATAAACAAATAAGAATATTTGTTATTGTCTACGTGCTTGTTGTTCTTGCACAACTAATGTGGCAAATTGTTAGAAAAATAATAACAAGTGTCATTATTGTTATTATTGTTGTTGTATACACAAGTAAACATAGTTTTATTTCGTCTTACACCTACAAATACAAAACATACACCACATACATATGTTTACATACACTATGTACACATACATGCACGGGTAATGGAGTTAATATTTGCTTTTATCAGGATTATAATAAGAGAGTAAGAGAGTAAATGTTACAGAGAATATTAAGTAGATGGGGGGACGTTATGCTATTTGAACAGCATAAATGAATATGAGAGTATGTGCGAAATGCCAGGAAATCGTTAGGCACGGCTGTGTAATCTTATTGCCTTGTTTATGTTGTTTATGTTGATGTGCTAAACAACGGTAACGACAACAACATTAATGAATAGATAAGAAAGGAAGACAAAACATACAAAACCATCATTATTATGATCCATAAAGAACTCGAAATACGATTTTGTTAAATAAAAGTGTTACTCTTATATTAAATTTGTGTAGCACAGATTTTATCATCAATAACATTATTACGTTACCTATTTGGAACCTTTATTTCGTATACTGCCATCAAAGTTGTTGTTATAGTCGCCGTAGTCTAGTAGGTAGTGTGTTGGCTTATTAGTCATGAGGCATCGTCACAAACTCCCGGTCAGATAACTCCAACAAAACGAAATATGACAACAATTTCTTCGGCGACTTCCTCTCAGCAGATTTCTGGCAAAAATTCTGAGAAAAAATTAAATTGCCATGAAAACTTTCTCAAACGTCTGGCATTCGGAATTGACTTTAAACTGTATGTCTCGCCACTCATGTAATAAAAATTAACACACACAACATAAATTGTGTGAGAAGCTAGGTCGTGATCCTGACAGAAGGGTTGTAATGACAAATTATATATGTTATGTACGAGCTAAGTGGTAAATAACATTATCTTGTTCTTGGCATCCAGATCATGCAATTCAGGCCAAAAAAGTTTGGTAATCATTGAGCTGTACTGCTCGCCATGAGCAGGAATAAGCTGGTCAGCGTTGTTCTCAAAAATCATGGACCAATAATTTTGACAGCTCAAAATCCACACCAAACAATGACATTTTGCATTTTTGAAATACATTTGACGCTTTTGAATTTCATGTGGATTGGCATTGCCCCAAGTTTGCCAATGTTGTTTATACACATACCTATTTATCCAAAAAAAAGACCTCATCACTTAGCATAAAGCATACTGAATAAATGATAACTAATTTGACTGATGTAACTTCAACAATGAAATGTCAAAATTTGGAAACTCTGTTTGGAAGCTCCTATACAACAAACTATTTCTTTATAAGCAATAAAACTTAGGCAACCAAGCTTCAGCAAAGTAATTTAATTTGAATTGAATTGAATTGAATGAATTAGAATGATTAGAAATCTCAAAAATTTTAAATTTTTTCAATTTTTTACTCTTGACGAGAGAATATTCTTTTGGACTTAACGATGCATTTGAAACAATACTTTTTCTACAAATGATAGATTTATGGTTTGGATATGAGTCAGCTGTTACAGTGTACTTCAAGTTATGGCTGGATGGATGAATCAAAGTAACAAATCATATCATACATACATAATTGGTCATTACAACCCATCATTCAGCATTACGACCTAGTTTCTCACACCACTTATATTGTGTGTGTTAATTTTATACATGAATAGCGCGACCTACAATTAAAAAGCGACACCGGACAACAGATTTTTGAGAAACTTTTCAATGGCAAATATATTTTACTCTGAAAGTTTTTACTAGAAATATGCTCCATACACTATGTTTTAATAATTTTTTTTTTTTTAATTTTATGTTTTAATAAAAAAAAAAGTGCAAAACCATTTAACATTTATGTCAAAATCTGCTGTTACCATACATGTTATATTTACTCATAAAAATATTGAAATTTTTATTGGTAAGAGTCTGTGCACGATTTTATTATTCTGACCATAGACAACATTCAACTGCAAACATACGAACGTAACATGAAGTAGCATTTTTCATACGAAATTGTTACAAGTGGGATGGTTACAAAAAGTTTAAAAAATATTAAAATAAATCAATAAATATTTCTCTTGAAATTGCAAATTGCTTAATGTTACAATTTTGTGGTGAAACAATAAAGTATAAAATTTAAAAGTTTTGTTTTTTAATGTTTAAATTTACAAGACCACAAAATATGCCGGAATTCTTTTTTTAAAAATTTTTTTTCTCTGGGTACATACATATATGAGCACCTATATACACTTTTGCCGAGTACTGATACCTTGGGAGGCCAGTAGTGGTAGTTTATTTTTATTATTCATGACATTAAATTTTGGGCTTGAATTTTAAGGTTTAACTTTTTTATAAATTTATAAATTTGATATCTTTGCAAAATATTTATCAGCTGGATAGCTACAGTAGTTTAATACTAAAATCCTTAATATACAAGGTACATGAAAGAAGTGTGCGTCATGATATATATTATAACATTTGTTGTGAGCCCTTTTTGTTGATTTCTGAAACATACATACATATATACATAAATAAATAATTGGTCATTACAATCCTTCAGTCAGGATTACAAACTATCTGCTCACACCACTTATGTTGTGTGTGTTAATTGTATCCATGAGTTACGGGGGACCTACAGATTAAAGTCGACTCCGAACGACAGATTCTTGAGAAATTTTATTTAATTTCAGAGTTTTTCCAGATATATGCTGAGAGGAAGTCACCGATGAAATGTTTGACCTGGAGCTTGAACCGTGGCCTCATGTCTAATAAGCCAAGACACTAGACTATGGCGACGTCGTTCTTTACTCACTCTTATTACTCAGTCAAGGTGAAAAGTACTTCGAAAATAATAGATTTCGCTGGTTCCGTGCAGAGAACAATTAAGAAAGGAGCTCAGAGTTGTTTGAGCCAATAAAGCTGTTGAATATTCCGTATGACTAACTTTCAGTTACAGTCAAGGTGTAAAGTACTTCGAAAATAATAGATTTCGCTGGTTCCGTGCAGAGAACAATTAAGAAAGGAGCTCAGAGTTGTTTGAGCCAATAAACCTGTTGAATATTCCGTATGACTAACTTTCAGTTACACTAACTATCTGAAGTCTGTTATACCCCCAAGATTCTTCATTGAGGCATATTTAACCATCCTTAAAACGTTCTTTACGCGAGTCCTCCATATCAGTTTACAGGATTACAACCTAGCTTCTCTCACCACTGTTGGTGTGAGTGTTAATTTTATACATGAATGGCGGAACTTACAGTTTGAAGTTGACTCCGAACGACAGATTTTTGAGAAAGAAGAAATATTTTTCATATTTCGTTTAGTTGGAGATGTCCGACCTGGGGTTTGAACCGAGGCCCCACATCTAATAAGCCAACACACTACATACCTACTAGACTACTGCATAACAATCGAGCATATTTAACCCTCATTAAAACATTCTCTATATCAAGTTACTAACCAGTATCATTTCCAGATAGTTTGCCTCCGTTTACTATCCTCAGTTTACTACTTCCAAAATTTTTGGCATCTAAGCACACTTTACCCAGGAGTTAAAGAGTTTTCCATTAGAAAAGTTCCGTCCTCCTCGCTAATAGTTATATTGTTAGTTAACTTACTCCACCGCCTTACACTAGGGAATAAACCTCGCTTTTCGGTGCACAATGATGCATGTTTTTTCCATACCGCAACTATACGTCACTGAAAGATCTGGCCCTCACGGGGACTAAAAGTTATGTTATTTGGTTTTTAAGTAAAACCAAATTTATTTAACTTTATTTATATTTTTATTTATTTAAAATTATTTATTAATAGTTTTATTTAATGTTTTAAATTTTAACATAATTTACACAGTTTCGTTTACAATAATTTGTTCTTTAATGTTTTAACACAATTTTATTTATAATTCTTATTTTAATATTTAACACAATTTTAATTAACAATTCTTATTATTCTTATTTTGATGTTTTCTGTCCAACCGCCAGATCAATAATCATCATTTAACTTTTCTGTAACCGATTTTATAGTTGAATGTCAACGAACAAAACCAAACATGATCGTGCATGCATGATCATGTTTGATTTTGTTTATTATGTATTCTTCCTTTTTCTTTCTACATTATTTTTACATCTAGCTAAGTAAACAAGTATGTACATACATTTACTATAAATGCATTTACGGTTGTTATGTAAAATCATAACATGGTTGAATTCTCACTCAATTCATCGCGACGTCGTCACACGACTAACTTAACTCGATCTCCGAGAATCACGTGTCTTCATACACGACTGACTGAATTCTAACTGAATCCTCGTTGCTCGCTTTATCTTGCCTTTTATATCACTGGATCAACAGTGTGATGAATGCCCTTGAAGGATGATAACGGCTTTCGGGAACAATCCAAAAATGTAAACAACTTGTTTCCATTTTTGTTGTTCGTGTATCTTGTTTACTTTCGTCCAGGCAGAGTTGTTGTTGTTTTGTTTATTTGTCTTTCCGCTATATTTTTTATATACGGACGTTGTTGCTATATGTATGTTTACTTATTCGTTGATCACGTGAACAACTGCATTGTTTTGTTTTTGGAGCTTTTGTTTATCATTTTATGTGTGATCAAGTCCATTGTGTTGTTTTTGGAGCTTTTGCTTATTATTTTAATAACAGCATTTCCATTTTCGTAACAGTATAATTGTGAGTACTAGAAGGATCATTATGGGTGTTCACACACATAACTACTAACCTCATTGCGGGTTAGGAAGTCCGCTGCATCTTCTCATATCTGGTTTTAGAGCTTTTATATAGTGTTCTTATGTAGAGGGTAACTAAACGGGGATCATAAGTCTTTCGAGTGAACTGGTTGCCGGCCCATGTAATCTAACCTTATCTACCTATGGACAGTGCTAAAAAAATAGAATTTACCGTATAAATCTTTATGAGATCTTTGAATTGAAAAATTTTTCATTAAGAACTTTTACCTCTTTCCTTTGTCCTCTCAACTATATATATAATGGTGTAGGAAGAATATTTTATTAATTTTGTTTTTTTTTATTTATAATTTCGTAGAAATAATATTCAATTCACTTTTAAATGTTTCCTCCAGTGACTTTTAAATTATAACTGTGGTTAAAAGACCGTTTATTCAATGACAACATAACATTTATTTAAGCCGTCTTTGTTTTCATTTTTTTTTTTATTATTTGTTTTGCTTTTAAAATATTTTGTTTTCCTTTTTCTCAATACTGAATAATGCAGTTGAAAGCATGCAAACAATAATTGCTAGCAAAACAGCAACACAGCTTTTATTTTTTTATTTTCATTTCATACTCCAGTTTAATGTCTACAGAGGGAGGATTCATTCTTTCCCGAACATTTTTTCCAAATTTTATGTCTGCAGTATTATATTTGAATGGATTTTTTTTTATTTCAATGATGGTATTACCAATCGAATCATTTAAGAAAATATCTTGCAGTCATACATATGTACGTGCAACATGTGCCAAAACAATATTGCTCGTGTTGTCCCACACCAACAATTCTTTCATTCAAAAGCTTCACCGACTATTTTCCTCGTGTATGCTTTTAAATACATATTAAAAGGTCCCGTACGTATACGGAGTTTTTCAGTTCGTTTCTTTCTTTCAAAATATGGCTTAAGGAGCCAAAGTTAAATTGTGTGAACATAGAAATGGTTGAACCAATTTTTTTATGTTTGCTAAATTTAATATAATGTCAGAGTAAATTTTCCTTTCTTTCATCCATAGACGAAATAAGTTTAAAATTATACCCAATGCTACACAAACAGTGATTTACGTACATACATAAAACGAGTTAATAGAAACGAAGATAGGTTGGTAGAATTGAGGACGAGTATAACCAAGACAAAACACCCAAAGGTTATGGGGACCATGTACGTCATAAAAAAGGCACAACGAAAAACTAAAAGAAATAAACTAGTGGAATAGAGAGAGTGAAAATAAACAATAAAACGAAAAGATCAGGTACTACAGGACAAACTGAATACGTCTCACGATGGAGAATCGTCTCCAAATCCTCATCATTTCCATATACCCTTCTAAAATCCGACTGGAATTTATTCCGGGTCATTGTCAGCGACCTGAAACTATTATCTTCTACTAGTTAAATAGCAGATGCGAACCAACGACAATAGACGGCCAAGAGTTTCTACCCATATATCAATCCGATCTATCTGCTTTTTGAGACAAATCATTTCATGATCAACAGTTTCCTGATTAACCGAATGAGAACCTAATCTAGCGTGAGCATCAGTATTCTCGTTCCCAATCATATTACAAAGTCCCAGAACTGAACAGAAACGAATTCAATCTGATCCAAAGACTCTTATATAATCCTTAACGACGCGAACCACTAGATCGATCTTGTTGTCCTCAGCGTCACTTGACTGTCCACGAAAATTTCGTAAGAACATTCATTATAAGAAGAGAGAACAGTTTAATGAGAACCATTCAGCAAATATATTTGCCTGAACAATCCTGCAGTTGCCATTCAAACCTCACCCAAAATGCTCACAAAAAATTCCAGCACCAGCGCCTCTATCGTGTTTTGAAAGTTACTTAGATACTTGGGACAAGATCCTATCCGGTGATCTATGAATATGACGATGATGTATGATTATGACGATGATATATGAGTATATGATGATGTATTCTTCTTACCAATGGAAATCGACGTTTAAAATATTGAAGTAACCGCACAAGCTTTGCTTTGAGCATGGTATTATGCGCCTCCTAGTAGAATTAAGTAGAGAGCAGTCTAGCCCGCCGTACCTTGTACAAGATCACAACTACTGAAGGCATCACATCGATCAACATAACTGTATGTAATAAATGGTCTAACAATCGCCGTATAGTACCAATGAATTGTTTTAAATGGGTGACTTCAATATTTATCCATGGATGTGCAAAACTACTTTGTCATCCTTTTTTCAACATTCAGCTTGTTGTCCAGAATAACGTTAAGATATTTAGCTTCAAAAGGGAGTAAAAGCTGTACAACATTCAATCTAGTCATTCGGAAGTTCTCAATCTAATATCTATTCTGCCCTTTTGGGGCATATAGATAGGCTGCAATTGACAACTCTGAAATTTAACATCTGTCACAAATGTTTATTCCAAGTATTAAAAATGCTGCTCTTTACAAAGCGTTGTAATTATGTGAACTTATTACAAAAATTTAAAAAGTAATACTAAAACCCCAAGTTAAATTCAAAGACTCTTCAGTTGAGAAAGAGCATCTAATGCTTTTCGATAATTCGAAAAATCGTAAAAAATTTTACGGACATTCGATCATATGATAATGGAGTTCTTGTGGTCTCAACTGGTACAGACTGTACTGTACATTGGCTGAGCAGTACTTTTATCCCTACGAGGAAGTCGAAAAATGAGCGACTAATTGGTTGGCTTCAAATGATGAACTATTTTAACGGCGTGGTATCATCAAATTACCTGAAAGATAGAATAAATGTGTAGCCAGCAATGACCAATAGTTTGAATGAAATTACTTTCCCATTAACACTTAGGGCCAAACTTGGGGTTAGTTAAAGGTACCTTTAGCTTTACTTTAAAGTAATTTTCCCTTTTGCTTATTTTCGTTATAACAACTTACAGATAAAATAAAATTATAAATACATAAAATTATTTTTCAAAAATATGGCAGTACCGGAGCAATGTCGATAACACTGCTCAATTAAGTTTTTTTAAACGCAGTGGCAATGACGAGCTACGTTTCTTTGTTGTATATGCTCATTTTGTTTATATTTGAAGTTGCCATATTGAAAATAATATATAATATGGCAAGTTCATACATAAACTTAACTTTAAAAGTTACCGGTAGGATAATCCTTAATTTAGCTTAACGCTCACTTCTACCATATTGTCCACTTATAATAAGTTAAAATCCTCCCTTTAGTTAACGGCTAATAACGTTGTAATAATGGCCCTTAGTATTTCATTTTCACAAAAAAACGCTTATTTCATATCATGGCAATAGCATGGTGTACAGATAATTATTTTAGTCAGTGTATAACTGATTTTAGCAGCTATTAAATCTGTGGATACCAAAGACATGTGGATTCAATAGAACGGCGCTATCACCTCACGTGGAGGTAATATAAATTGCCCAACGAGAAAGCCTCAATGAACTCAGCCTGATTTATGCGTCAGAATCATGTAAAATTTGACATTTTAACCGGAGACGTTGTGGCGGACATTTAAACGATGTTATATGCCGCCGTAGGCTAGTAGATAGTGTGTTAGCTTATTATATAAGAAAAAATTTCTGGCAAAAGCTCTGACAGTAAAAATAAAATTTTCATGAAAAGTTTCTAGAATTTCTGTTATGTCGCAGTTCATGTATAAATTTTAACGCACACAATATAAATGGTGTGAAAAGCAAACCGTAATCTTGACGACTGGGTTGTAATAAGCAATTTTGTACATATGTATATGCCACACATAATAACATTAATAGTTTTTTCAAAACAAAAGTTCGGCGATATATCACACCCACTTTCTTTTATTTAAATTTAAATATGGGAATGCTAAGGAAACAGCTGATATATTCTTATTGTAATTGTACAACGGTTTATTTATGTCCTACAAATGTATATAGTTTTGATCCAGGAATTTATGTATACTTTGTAGCCAGTTTATGGGAGATTACGTTGTGAATTGGTAGATATACTCTACTGCTTATAAAAGTAATGAATGGAAGCATTTGTCAGTGAGAAGTATAACCTGTAGACCCCCAGATACACATGAGCCAAAAAGGAATTCCCATCAATCACGTTGTTTATATCGAACTCTGACGTACCTAATTTTACATCTCCACGAGATACATACATAAATATTTCAATAATTATCGATGTTAAAATAATATCTTGCTTGTGCCAAAAAAAAAATACTGTTTACTTGCACATAACTGCACATGTCAAACCAAGTAGAACATGTACGTTGGGTAAAATATCTACTCTCATCTACTCTTGTTACTTTTGTGCTTTTAAAGGAGGAGTTCTTATAATTATTTCACAACAAAACTTAGACAGTTGCTTATTGCTGACAGTTTAAGTGCTATTGTTAGCTTAGTTAGTTCCCATACAGTCGTTGAATGAATAGTTGATATTTCGGTTTGGGTACTCATGTACACATTTGTTTTGTTTTAGCTAATAAGCATGTAGAATCTCTACATTTCACTGGCTGAACTTTGAAGAAAATAAATTTTCATTTAGGTTGGTATGGTACTTGAATTGTTTCTTGGTACAACCGTTAAAGCTACACAACAATCCATTCATGTATAATCAAGGGAAAATTAAGAAAAGGGAAACTCAAATTGTTAAATTTTCACCAAATGTGTTCGCATAGAGATTAAATGTATTCAAACAAGAAAATCGCTTTTAGTTTATTAAATGTTAAGGAGCTTAAAACAGGCAACATACAGTAAAGAGCAAAAGTCTAGGTACCCCAATATGTGTAAGGAATTTCATAAATTTTATGCAATAATATATACAAATATATTATATTTATTTAATTAATTTGTTTCTATTTTATTATAAAACAAACAAATTCTTGAGGTTTTTACAATCCATAAGAAAAATATGGGAAACTTTGTCGTGTGTCCATATATTTATATCGCAAGACGAACTCAGAGAAAATTTAAAATCCATAATAGACCCAATATATTAAAATGTTATACCCAATATTTAGTAGAATATCACTTAAGGTTAAGCATTGCATTTAACCCATTTGACATTAAATATACTAGTTTTGGTTAGCGTTTTCTGTTCATCAATTGACTTAGGCTTAGAGGCTTCGTAACCCCTCTGCTAAATGGTCTCTATAGTACTAAGCCTGTGAGTACTTTGGTAGGCAAATCACATCTTCACATGAGCATTGTTGAAAGTAACAACCATTGCGAATTCGTAATTCTCCTGAACTTCAGGTGAATTTTTTCTTTAGAATATTTAAAGAGTCTCCCTTATTGATTATTTCCTCAAAAAATTCTAAACTACACACACCGGGTGCCCACAGCATTTGACTACCACCACCTTGTTCAACCGTTTCTTGAGATCGAGCTCATCATTTCTTTTCCCTCCATATTAAAGTACATCCTTACGAGTTATTTTGACTCGTCTGAAGAAAACTCATTCTTCCAAAACGTATTTGATATCCTTGAGTATGGAGAAATGAAACTGAAGACCTTAATTCAAAGAAATAGGCGAAATAGTTAAGCATGGGCTCAGTAGTACAACACTGTATGTCGGTTTAAATTATTTTGTATCATATTTCCATATTTTGTTAAAAAAAAGACCATCGCATAGAATTTTTCTTAAGGATTAAAATAGTTTAAGTAGATATAAACGTCCTTGTAATTCCTTATACCATATTAATCGAATGTTCTCTGCACTGGAATTGTATTTTTTTTGTCATTTTTGTTAGAATTGATTTCCATTTTGGTCATCAATATTGCCACACATGGGTGGTATTTTAAATTTGAAAACAAATACAGGCAAACCCATGTTCATAAATCCTTCTTCTTGGTATGGTGTTATGTGTTTGTACCTGTCCATAACAATATGGACAATATCATGTCAGATAAGTAAGTTTTTATGGATAAAATCGATAAAATTACATATACGAGTTCATGAAGAAGGGGCAACAATGGAGAAAGGTAAGGTAATACTTGATATCCCTAAGTGTGTACACCATTCACCATTCACCCATACTTTACAAGACTTTTTTTCTTGTTTTTTGGGTTGTAGAATATCAAATAATCGTACTAATAAATTTTTGCCTTAAAATCAAATTTGGAAAAAGCCAAAAATATAAGTATATTTTAGATTTGATAAGTAAGAACTGAAAATATTTACTGCAATAATATTGTTTCTATTATTCTGCTTGCAGGAACACTAGTTTGTATCTGTAAATGTATTACATACATACATACATACATAATTGGTCATTGCAATCCTTCAGTTAGGATTATGGACCTAGTTTCTCACACCACTTATGTTGTGTGCGTTAATTTTATACATGAGTGGCGGGACCTACAGCTTAATGTCTACTTCGAACGACAGACTTTTGAAAAACTTTTTATGGCAATTTTTTTTGCTTTCAG
Organism: Sarcophaga caerulescens; assembly: GCA_927399465.1. NCBI lineage: Eukaryota > Metazoa > Arthropoda > Insecta > Diptera > Sarcophagidae > Sarcophaga > Sarcophaga caerulescens. The sequence continues at coordinate 70,494,832 of OV656873.1, forward strand.
AGTTTTTTGCCAGAAATCTGCTGAGAGGAAGTCACCGAAGAAATATTTTCTTTCATATTTTCATTTTGATGTCTGACTTGGGGTTTGAACCGTGACCTTACGTCTAATAAGCCAAAACACACCTACTAGACTACGGCGACTTCAACTAGACTTCTGTAAATGAATTACCAACCAAAATTTCAAATTGCTGCAAAACTTCTATCCCAATCCACTGAGAACTTTTGGTCAAAAGTAAAAACATTGGGACAATATACAGTGGCTTAAATGCATAATTGGACACTAGGGATTATTCAAATGCCTATTTTTCCACTTCAATGGAAATATTTAAAAAAAAAATTGATGCGAATTTAAAGATGATTAAAACGTTTTTAAACAATTTTGTTTACGCCAAACGTTCTGCTTTTTATATGATCGATGTAGGTTAAATTTATTCTCACAAGTAAAGAGTACCTATGTAGGTACTATACGGGTAGTCCTTACACATGAAAGTAAATTTAATCTACATGGAACACATACAAAGCAGTACTTTTGGCGTAAGCCAAATACTGAGTTTTATCCTAACAATACTCAGGCATGGGGAGTATCGATACTGGTCGGGGATGTGTTTCCAGTACAGGAGTATATTTATATTATATAAACAGTAAAATGGATTCATTCCAATATTTGGGCAAACAAACAAAATATGAAGCAAAGTGTCGATAAGTTAAATGTGTTGGAAACATTTGTTTCTACCAGGACAACGATCCGAAGCACGTTGCGAAACTGCATATCCATAATTGTTGAAGACTACTTCAAACACCGGCACAGGCCCCTGATCTCAACATTATTGAGCATGTTTGGGAGAAACTTGCCCGTTAGCTCCATAAATCAAGTATCAATACAGTCTAGCAGTTGAAACAAGGATTTAGGCGAGAATGGAACAACATAACCCCCGATTTATACGCCAATCTCGTACAGTCAATACCTTGACGTTTAGAGACAGTAATGAAAACAAAAGATTTTGGTTCCAAGTAGTTAAAACAGTGCCTTTTATTTGACTATCCAATTATACGTTTGATATAAAATTCGTTCTTTTTTTGGTTTAAAAATATTTTTAAATAAAACATGGTAAGTATTGTATATTGTTTAAAAGCTTTTTAATTATCTATAAATTCGCATCAAAATTTTGAATTATTTCCATTGAGTGGAAAAATCGACATTTAAATAATCTCATAACTAGTGTCCAATTATACGTTTGAGCCACTGTAGGTCAACTGCAAATAACCGACACGAATTTTGGCAGACGGTACAGCAGGTATTGAAGAATGTGCCAACACGATATCGATTAATTCTTAAATCTGCAATTATACAAAGAAGCAAATATAAATTTTAAAAGAGTATACCGAACTAAACTTAACACAAGTCAAGAATAGATAGCCTTTTTGAAGTTCTGTCAGAAAAATGAGTTTAACGATCATAAATTGGAAAATTTACTGGATTGAAATTTGTGTAAGACGCAAGAAGAGCTTGTATAATCATTAGGCATATCTCAGGCAGCCTTTTCAAAGTATTCAAAAACAGCAGCGTTCATTCAAAATCAGGGAAATTGGGTGTCACATTAACTGAAGCCGATCGACATTTTACAAGTCGATCGCTTTAAAAGTTGAATCGAATGAAAAATCGACTCATTGCAACAACCCCAAGCCCAAAAAAGCATTTGTATAGCTTGGACAAGAAGCAAATTCTTCGACCAAGTAAAATATCCATAACGCGAAGCTAATGCTATATATGTGGTGGGATACATTATGAGCTGCTAACATCTGTAGCGGGAGACCTGCACAGACTACAATTAATTTGAATGAAAAACGTAGAACGTCCAGAATAAGCAATCGAACACGAAGCCGTAAATTTTCATAACACTCGGTCACATATTGCGGCGCTGTTAAAAACTATATGGAAAACATTGGTTAGAAACCGCCGTATTTCCTAGACTTTGATGCTTCTGAGTATCATTTTTTGGCTTGATTTCAGAACAAGTTATGAAAAATTAGGTGGATTCATTCTTAGCCTCAAAAGATAAGCGGTTTGTATAGGACGAAATCCATAAATTGGTAAAGTATGGTAAAAAGTCGTAGCTTCTAATGAAAATATTTTAAATGACATGTTCTTTCAAAAAATGGTGTGGACAGTTTGGATATAATATTCAAACATTCTATAAAACAAATTCAGCTAAAGTTCAGAAGAATTCTGAATTCGTGATGATTATGACTTCAAACAAGGCAAAAAACCCAATCATACTGCTGCTAATGTGAAGACATCATACGCCTACCAAAGACCTCACAGGCTTAATACTGTTCTACAAAGTATCGATATGACTCCAAGAGAGTATTTCGGAGAGTTTTTGGAAAAACGGTAACGTAGTGTTTTAAATAAATTATAATAAAATAGAAACAAAATAAATATAAAAAGCATCAAATATTTGTATATATAATTGCATAAAATTCATAAAATTGCTTGCACATATTGTCGTACCAGACTTTTTTAATCCACTGTATATTTACAGCATTCCCTGATAAAAGCACCCCGGATATAATAATTCCCCTTTTAATAGCACTGAAACTTAGGCAATCTTGATTTTTGCTTTAAAATATACTGCAACTATATCGATATATTCATCCCGCTTTTAAGCATTCCCCGCTTATAAACGCGAAAAATTGTACTTCATACTTTAAAAAAATCCTACTTTGTGACAATTTTCTTTCCAAAATTTATCGTGTTCACTAGCTCCTTCGTTCGAGCGATTAAACCATTGGAAACCAATATTTACTATTAATGCCTTACCGCTGAAATAGTAAAAAAATATTTGACAGCGCAATGCAGTTCCATAGAATGTTCTTTATGGTTTCATGGGGTTCCTTAAGGCAGAACCCAGAAGACATAACTAGCTGAGGCAACGCAATCTCAGATAACTGGTACCTGATAGAAAACCTGCTATCCACAATTGTATGCCTTTCATATTTTGAAAAGCTCTTCTTTTACTACTCTGACCTGGTTCAGGTCTCAGGCATGTCAACGGCCCTGTTCTCTGCCTAGTTAATGCTAATATAGGACTCTTGATTATACCTATAAAGTCTGCTGGGGGTGGCCAGCAAATTACAACTTCTTTCGCCATACTGACCAGCAGGCATTCCATCAAATACGAAGCCATTGACAGCAAAGAGACAAATAGAATTCTATCAGCTCGAATGGCACCCTGCTATTTGCTCTCAAGTGAAAGATTTCGACATAAGAATTCCACACTTAAAGGCATTGTTCTGCAAGCATTGTTCTGCAAGCATTTTAGAAAGTGCTTATATCCGGGGAATACTGTGTTGATATTATTAAACTCATTTGATCCAATGTAAAGGGATTTCGAGATGCTTGACCAGCGATACATGTCAGATCGTATTGCATTACTGAATTTGGTTAATTTAAATTATTTTTCCAATAGAAATTGAATTTTTTTACGAAAAATTTAAATAAAAAAACCTTCACTACTACTAAACTACTCTTTCCCTAAATTTGGCGAATGGTGCTAAAGGGAATATACATATGTATGTGCATTATTTATTTAGTTTGGCACAGTTTGTTTATATTGAAATTTAATGTTTTTAATAATAAATACACGCAATAGCAGCATGTACCCACTAGGGCTCTACTTCTTTTCTTCAAAGTTTAATTCAAAACAAAATATTTCCAATCTGCTGGTGTCTGATGGTGGTAGCCACCAAATATTTTCTTTACACCTCGTAACTATTTTTGCTAGCATTTGCAGAAATAGCAACGAACACATACAGCGTAACTTAATCGTCTCCTGCCACTTTGCCTCTGTAGTTGTTTTGTTTTCAAGTGAAAATAGAGAACATAAATCCCAAGTCCTTGTTTGTTTTTTTCCTTTAATTTTAAAATTTTTTTTTCGTTCTATGCTATTGTCTTAAGTGTGGCACACTGGTCTCGTTTGCAGAGTTCTTTTTACATCCCTTGCTGTAAACAATGAAACAAACAAATAAATTAAACTGAAATATATTGTTAGTGTTCGTACACGATGAGCTTTGGACTGTACTGAATAATACTCAGAGCTAAAAATTTTGTGTAACAATAACTTGTGTTAATTTTTGAAGAATTTACAAAAATAACAATTAAATGTTTTGACTAAAATTTCGATCTATCCACTGCAACGTTATTTAGGCGAAGGTCAACGTCATTTGAAAGCTACATAGTGTTTGCTTGATGGTAGGATTTTTCTTCAAAATCTCTTGATATCCTCGGAGAATTAGGCTGCGATTAAGTCCTGAATAATTGTATTTTTAAAATTCGTCCTCGTCCATGAATTCTCGTAGAAATTTTGGGTATTTCAAAGCTAACTCTTATATAGATTCCGGGACATAAGGATATCGTTAGAAATTGCTGATAAACTGGTCAGGGCCGGTATGGAGCTGGCAATCTTCGACTTGTTGCAGGGCATAGATATTCCCATTGCTTTGGTTAATTTCTATATTGTGTACTCGTTTGAAGTCGCCGTAGTCTAGTAGGTAGTGTGTTGGCTTATTAGACTTAAAACCCGGGTTCGTATCCCAGGTCTGGCATCAAAATAAAATATGAAAAAAATATTTCTTCGGCGATTTCCTCTGAGCAGATTTCTGGCAAAAACTCTGAGAGTAAATAAACCTGCCATGAAAAAGTTTCTCAAAAATCTGTTGTTCGGAGTCGACGTTAAACTGTAGGTCCCGCCACTCACATACAAAATTAACGCACACAACATGAGTGGTATGAGAAGCTAGGCCGTAATCCTGACTGAAGGGTTGTAATGGCCAATTATGTATGTATGTATGTTTACTCGTTTTACAGGGATGCTCAATCTCGTTGATAGCAGGAAGGTACGTGCAATAATGTCAGACTCTGCTGGACACGTATGGACAAGAATAGCGATTCTTATAAGCAACTGTATTTCTGGTAGGCATACCGAAAAACTCAGCATTTAAACTAATGCCTTCTGCAGGAGCTGTGGGTCTGAGGAGAAGGAGAAGGAGGAGACTGTATTTCACCTCATAACGCGAATTATCTGCATTCACTAGGGCAACAAAGTTTTATACTTTTATGTGCCATTTCATAAACATTTTTCTGATTATTGCTTATTAAAATATATGTGAGGAATGCAAAAAAAAAATAAAAAACCTTCATTTTATTTTAACATTTTATTATTAAATCCTGTGAAAATTTACAAATAAAAAACTGTCTATGTATGCGTTGTGTTTGTGCTGTAGCATGTAGCATGAAATCAAATTGTTTTATAATTTGATATTTAATTTTTAATCAACCCTTTTTAGTCAACCTAAAATATGTAACAGCACTGCAAAATGGGTTTCAGATTTCTATGTGCCATGAGGTCCCTTCCCCTCTAGAACCAGTGTCTGTTCACAAAAATTTTTCATTAGAAATGCTACACCACGCTGTTGCCTTACATATTACATATTTTTCTGTTTCCTTTTCTTTTTTGCTTTTTTTTTCTTCCATTTACTTTCTCCACATTATTTGTCCTCTGGTATTTGGTTTTTATTTGTGTTTGAAAATTTTAATTTTATTTATTTATCCGCTTCCGCTAAAACGCGTCAATACTCTTGTATATTGAGACATCAGAAGTAACAGTGGGTTTTACCGAAAGTTGTTCAAAATAAAATCATTATTGTGGACAAATATTACTTCAAATTAATATTTTATTTAAATTCAATACACCAGTGCTATGACGAATATTTGTAATAATATAGTCCAAATATTTTTTTTTTTTTCAAAATTAGTATCAGACGTTTGTAGGAATTTATCGGTCAGAGTTTTTGTCAGTAATCTGCTTAGAGGCAGTCGCCGAACACATATTTTTTTCATATTTCGTTTTAGTGGAGATAACTGACCTGGAGTTAGAACTGTGGTCTTACGTCTAATAAGCCAACACACTATCTGCTAGAAAACGGTGCTTTCTATCATTAGGCTTTAATAAAACAAGGTTTGTGCGTGTAAGATATCGTCTTATTCGTTTGAAAGACCTATTAAAGTTACCACGGGTTCTCTGGTTAGAGCACATTCGAAATGTAAAATTTTCTATAAATCAGGCGCATAAATCGTGTTGAATTTGGGTTATGTTAGCTTAGAGGATCATCGTTGTTTGTGGCTTATTCGCAAACTGCTAAGACTTATGAAAATATCAAACAAATAATCTCGTTGACCAGATTACATTATCTTCACTGTGATATGTGCGGTGTGTCACGTTGCGTGTATTGCAACTACTTATCGTTGGCACACGCATCATCCAATTAAGGCCAAAAGACATTGGTAATCATCGACATACAGAGCTCGCTATAGGCAGTCATAGCCACGCCGTATTTCTCAGAGAAATATGGACAGATACGAATATACGAAATACACCAAATGGTGGCTGCTCATCTGAAAAATTCAATGGACACACTTAGACAATGTAGGGCCTATTATGACAACACACTTTTCGTTATCCCCTAGTCTCGAAACCAGTCGGAGCTGCTGATGAAACGACTCAGACTGCTAATGTCAGTGCGTGACTTTTCCTCTGAACCATATACATACATACATAATTGGTCATTACAACCCTTCAGTCAGGATTATTGACCTAGTTTCTCACACCACTTATGTTATGTGTGTTAATTTTATACATAAGTGGCGACAAACGACTCCGAACGACAAGTTTTTTTTTAACTTTTCATGGCAATTTTATTTACTCTCAGAGTTTTTGCCAGAAATCTGCTGAGAGGAAATCGCCGAAGAAATACTTTTTGTATTTTTGTTTTGATGTCTGGCCTGGGGCTCGAACCCTGGCTTTACGTCTAATAAGCCAACACACTACACATAGTATATATACATAGTATATATACATAGTATATATACATAGTATATATACATAGTATATATACATAGTATATATACATAGTATATATGGTTCGGAAGTCGCCGTAGTCTAGTAGGTAGTGTGTTGGATTATTAGACGTAAAGCCAGGGTTCGAGCCCCAGGCCAGACATCAAAACAAAAATACAAAAAGTATTTCTTCGGCGATTTCCTCTCAGCAGATTTCTGGCAAAAACTACTCTATGTATATATACATAGTATATATGGTAGGCAACAAGATGTCTTTTACTCCTCCGCCTTAGTACTGGGCATGTAACCAATAGGTGAAGAACAGTCTTATCTTCTTCGTCATCTCTGCAGCTTCTGCAGAAATCATTTGGAAGTTGTGCAAGACCAATGCGCCACGCATGAGTGCCCATAATGCAATACCTCGACAGCCGCATTGAGTGTGCTGTTATGAAGTTTAAGCAGACTTATCGCGCTAACTCTATGCGCGTCCAAATCTGCCGAAATGCTCGTGTTCAAATTTGCCCATCTTTTGTTGAAGGAATCCATCACTGCACTAACTGTATCCTGGTATCCAATATAATGCGGACGTTATATCGTTCTGCTAATAATTATTGAAATTTGTGTAACAACTATACACCGTCTTGGAATTCATTCATTATGGAATTCAATGTGGTGCCTGTTATTTGGCACCAGACTGGGCTATTCCAATCGATTCTAAAAATAGTTCCAGGAGTTATCAGTGGAGATTTTCAAAGAGACCTGCTGAACCTGAACGGAGATCCTGAATTTGAAGTCGTATCGCAGTATCATGTAGTCACTGTCTCCGATACAACTTATACATGTTCACAGAATTATCTGCTTAGCTTAGAAAACTTGGCTAATGAAGCTGGAATAAACCAAAGAAATAATAAAAAAAGATGAGGCAGATGTTATCTTTCATATGGAAGTAAAGGAGTTCAATTTTACTTGACCATGGGTAACATTATTTATTTTATTGATTTTCATTGATAAAGTACAGTGAACTTATTGGTAAACAAGTTTAACCATTTCCCTGTCCAGTGCATCACTTGTACAGAACGTCTGGTTAAAAACTATGATAAAAAAATGCCTGTGCATCACATCTGATTCACACTTTTTTTTTAAGAAAACCCGTTTATACATTACTGTAATTAAATATTTTAATAAAAGAAACGAAGAGGAGTGCGTAAAAACAAAAATAAAATTTTGGACGTACGGTATAAAACTTTGTTTTTGTATGGGGACAGGGAAAGGGTTAATATGGTCGAGTTTTGATGACATTTAATTACAAAAAGTGTCAAAATTACACTACAATGGTAAATTAATCTATGAAATTTGCCTAATCAAGGTTTAATCATTCGATTATTTATATACGAACCCACTGTACACATTTTCTATTCAGTGTATTTATTATTTTCTTCGACTTTGCGTTGGAGTATCCACTATTTGGTGCGTATTTCGGTGTGTTTTGGGTTTTGTATACCCATTTTGTTTTCTGCTTCTTTTCTTTGTTTTTGATACCCTTCTTTTTTGTTTTTTGTTGGGACAACTTATTAGTTTAAGTTTTGTGCCACTTTATTTAACTTTATGTTACTTGTGGGCTGGCTCTTCCATATTAAATTGTTAATAAATGGCGGCAGAGGATAAATGAATTCTTATTATAAAATGGATAAATTTTGCCGTTGGCGTTTTAATTTTATACCCAAATACTTTGTGTTTTCTTTTCGGTTTTCTGATTAATCAAGGGATTTAGATAAACAACACGAAATATTGGACTTTTTTATTATGAATATAAACGTTTTTCAGTTTATTTTGGTGTTTTTCGAATGGTTAATAAAGATTTAAATAATATTGTGATAAAGTGATTTAAAGAATTCTTCCAACTTTTTATTCAGGAATTTATACGACGTAATAATTTGAATAAATAAACAATTTGATAAATTCGAATATTTACTTAAGATTTTGCTCAATTGCTAAGTGAAAATAATAAATATTTTTGAGAAAAAAATTTTTTTTAAAAAAAAGTGTCCAATATGTTGTATTGGGAACAGACGAGTGAAAAGATATACTCAGCGAAAGGAAACATATAGACAAACAAAGTCTCAAAAATATTGTAGTAAAACTCCATTAATGCTTCATATTATCTTTTAATGAAACTCAAAGTACACTTGTTCAGAATGGAGATATATATTCTTTGATGTTGAAAATTAATTATTAAAATACATTATTGGAAACTGTGAAGCATTAATACACACCCTTTGAAAACACTTGGTGCATATCAGGTACTAGGCATTGTTTTTGCTGACATCGAGCAGCATCCGACAGTTTTTAGGGCAATAGGCTTGGAGCAGACATTTTAGGAATGGTCTATACAGTTTAAGGGGTGTACAGTAAATGGAATGGTCGCAGTACTATGGCAGCTCTTCATAATGATGATATTAATAATAAAAGTCAATTCTGTATAATGATAGGGATTCATTCATTTTATTAACTCCGCCCATACATACCCTTGTTGTATTTTTGAAAAATATATGTAACGCACTTAGCAGATTTTATTCTTTTTGAGGACAACATCTTTTGCAACTCCTGCTGGCATACAAGAATTGCAGTTGGTATCAGTTATCTTTACAGCGGACTTATAATTATCTGCTCTTGGGTTTTCACCTTCTACTTTACATATATCAATGATTTTCTTAGTAGAACAGAAATTTAAATTACTTAATCGTTCAACAAATCACAACTTGTAAAAACGTCACAGCAATAGACTATGGGATTAGCCTTTTGACCACTGTAGTACTCAATGGCTCAGAAATATAGTTAGCTGAACGGAATTGGTTTCCTCTAATAAACATCAACTATCGTATGTTTGTAGTATACTTACTGGCATATAGGAATCATTTGGCAAACGCCATTATCCTTACAATGGACTTATAATTATCGAACCTATAATCAAGCTCATGGTTTCCTCATCAACTTCTTTACATTTGTCAAGGAACATTTCTTAATACGGTTATTTTCATTGCACGGCAACCTAAAGCACTTAGCTACTGGTTGTAGAAAATTGTGTAAATTGAATTTTTGATTGTCATTTTGACAAGCCTAGTATTTTCAACAGCTCAGAAATATAGTTAATTGATCTTCTTCAATAATTATTAAAAGAGTTGCAGCAGTATCCAGTGGAACTTCTGTAACCCAATTTTTATAGCGAATAATAAAAATAATACATACACATATAATATAAATAATAAAATTCATTTTTTGTGGTTTCTTATGGTTTGAATTTGATCAAACCAATTAATTTATGATTTTAACCCTTATACAGAAAATTTAATTATTGTTTACCAAAGTCAATCTCCACGCCGACATTTAACTATGGCTGTTAGTCGCCGTAATCTATTAGGTAGTGTGTTGGCTTATTAGACATAATGCCATGGTTTGAAAAACTCAGGGAGGAAATAAAATTGCCATGAAAAGTTCCTCAAAAACTGTAGGTCCCGCCGCCACTCATTTATAAAATTAACACACATAACATAAGAGGTGTGAGAAACTAGGTCGTAATTCTGACTGAAGGATTGTAATGGCCAAACCAAATGTAATCGACTTTTATTTTTTTTTTTTGTAGCCAAATTTCAATACTTCTTCCATACACCCTAAAAAACTAAGTGTTCCCAGATCGGAGGTCGTTAATAGGTTAAGCAGTCATAGAACATATTTCGACTGACCAAAATACGGTTACATCATAATAATAATTTATCATTCGTTAATACTTTTTCTTTTTCTATTCTTGATTTTTATCTTATGAACAAAATTTTGCTAAGTCGCTGTACATATTTAAAGTACTTTAAATAAGTATTTAAAGTACGTTCAATAAGTATTTAAAGTACATTAAATAAGTGCTAAAAGCAGGGACCGTAACTGTTATAACTTTTATCGTAAAAGTCAGAAAATAATAATTATGTTTTGATCTTTATTTTTTCGAGCAAAAATAAAAGTTATTTTTTGACTTTTATTTTTCCGAGCAAAAATAACAGTTATTTTTGACTTTTATTTTTTCGAGCAGAAATAAAAGTTATTTTTTGACTTTTATTTTTTCGGGTGGAAATAACAGTTATTTTTGACTTTCATTTTTACGAGCAGAAATAAAAGTTATTTTTTGACTTTTATTTTTTCGAGCAAAAATAAAAGTTATTTTTGACTTTTATTTTTTCGAGCAGAAATTAAAGTTATTTTTTGACTTTTATTTTTTCGAGCAGAAATAAAAGTTATTATTGTTTTATTTCATGATGAATTCATAAAATTTATTAAAAAATTCTTTAATACAATTAAAGTAAATTATGTTAAACAATTATTAGAATTAAGTTTTGCTATAAATATTAATAAATATTATGAATTCATCATGAATTAAAACAATAATAACTTTTATTTCTGCTCGAAAAAATAAAAGTCAAAAAATAACTTTAATTTCTGCTCGAAAAAATAAAAGTCAAAAATAACTTTTAATTTTGCTCGAAAAAATAAAAGTCAAAAAATAACTTTTATTCCTGCTCTTAAAAATAAAAGTCAAAAATAACTTTTATTTTTGCTCGAAAAAATAAAAGTCAAAAAATAACTTTTATTCCTGCTCGAAAAAGTAAAAGTCAAAAATAATTGTTATTTTTGCTCGAAAAAATAAAAATCAAAAAATAACTATTATTTTTTTTCTAAAAAATAAAAATCAGATTTTTAAAAAGCATCACATTTTATAAAAATTTTGTTCAAGACAATCAAAATGGTATACTTGGTTTTGTTCTCCGACATTTCCTTGCAGTTGCTTTTTTTAATCAAAAATTCAAAAATAACAGTTATTTTCGGTCCCTGCCTAAAAGTACGTAAAATAAACATTTAAAGTGCGTTGAATTAGTAATTAAAGTAGATTGAACAAGTAAATTTATTAAAATTTGTTAATTTGCATTCATTAGACTCTCATTATCCTATTAAAACTTAAATATTTTGAAAATTATCCATAAATTGTGTCGCTTTTATATAGGGAAGCATAAAAAGTACATTAAGCTAAAGTAGTTAAAAGAAATGTTGACCTATGTTTTAACTTTAACTAAATCCATATAAATCGTCATAGGATGACAAAAAAAAAAAACATCTGAAACCTTAAGTCACCATTTTAGTTTCCTAATCATGTCTGACAAACTTTTAATTTAAAAAAAGAATTTTTTGTGAGTAAGAAAATTAAATATAAAAATGTATAGTTAATTGCATTCATCCCAACAAAACCTCTTTCCTTTACATTTAAATTAGCTTAACACTCTGGTTTAATGCCTTCGTAGCCCAGTTTTTTAATTTTTCTTTTTAGTAAGCATGGGGTTTTAAATTTAAGGGTCAACACCTGTTTTATTTGGTTATTAAAAACCCTATGCAAACTCAGTATTAAATTTTATGAGTATTTTTTTGTGGTATTAAAAATAACTGCCTGTGTTTGGCAAATTGCCATGGAACAAATTAGCTTCTGGCTGGCTTAATAAGGAATTCGTAAAGGAATGTGTTGTTTGAAGGCCTTTAGAAAATATTATTTGTAAACTGTTTCAACTTTCCCTGCAAAAGTTATGAATACTTTGAATATTCTGTAAATAATGACAGTGTTGGTTGACGTTAAAAGACCGTAAAAGAAAATGAAATACCAATTGAAATACTTAAGCAATTAAATACGAAGGTTACTCCACACAAAAATTATTTCAACTTCTAGAAGATTATATTATATATTGTTATTTAAATTAAATTTTTCGTAATTTGAAAACAAAACATATGCTGTAATTATCTTACAAGTCAACTGATTTAGTATACGCATCCTGATCGAATCACTAATTCTTTAAATCTTGAATTTTCATAATTTTCTGATAAATTTTTAAGACTTGCCTCAGATCACCATCGATCTTACTCTTAATGCACCTTAAAATGGATCTCCATTGTTGAGAGCAGAGAGTAAAAACTGAAAAAAGTCGAGTTTGTAAAGTGCGCTTTATAAGTAAAACCTCAGTGCTGTTTCGACCTTAAATTATGTAAAAAACTTCCTTATCTACTTCCAGTCCACACCACTGAGATGAACTATATCTGGTATTATTTCCTCACAAAATGTTAGGATTTCCATCTTCAAGCACCGCATTCATTATATCTATTTAGAAACTGTTAACAAATTTCAATGAGCTGGCGCTGAACTGGTCATACAGATTACCTAACCAATACAGAGTATTTCAAACATAGTTTTTTGCTATTAAATAAGCTGCATGTGTGTTTAAAAACAGGAACATATCTCCTTTGAACTTGATCATATGTGTGGACAGTTCAGCAGCAATAAAAGCGCTAGGATCCCACCCCGTCAAATCAAAGAGTTGCATGGGCTCTCTTAACCGTATACGTGGACACAACATTCGCCATAGAATGAAACGAAAAGGCGGCCGAACTGGCACGGCAGCGATCAGAGATGTCTGAGGAAGAGACAATAGAGAGAATAATAATTTTAAATAATAATTTTAAACTTGGTCCACTTCTTTTTTCGCTGTTTATAAACGATCTTCCCAACATAATTAATTTTGCCAATATCTTGATGTATGCTGACGATGTAAAAGTTTTTCTCTCCTTTAATAATTTCATCGAGCATATGTATCTTCAAAATGATCTCAATAATTTCTTTTTGTGGTGCGAGTACAACATGATGGAGCTGAATAATTTTATCACTCAAGAAATAATTTTATCACGGTTAATTACTTGCTTGGAGGTCATCAATTGGAGAATGTTGACTCTTTTATTGATCTTGGGATCCTATTAGACACAAAATTAAACTTTAATGATCATATCACTTTGACTGTAAATAAGGCAAGAAGCACTCTTGGCTTCATAAAACGTTGGGCAGAAGAATTTTCTAATCCTTATATTACGAAACAGCTATATGTATCACTTGTCAGACCAATTTTGGAGTATGGATCCATTGTATGGGATCCTCACTATGATGTTTACAGTGAACACATCGAATCTGTGCAGAAACAATTTCTTCTCTTCTGTTTGCGTGGCCTTGGATGGAATTATTTAGATTTGCCTCCATATACTAGCAGACTGGCATTAATAAAACTGCCTACCCTTAAGAGCCGTCGAACGATGTTAAATATATCCTTTTTGTTTAACCTGATCAATGGTAATATTTGCTGTGAATTTCTGTTAAGATCGGTTAAATTCAATATTCCTTGTCGTAATTTCCGCTGTTATAATCTTATTTATATTCAATTCTGCAGAACTAATTATGCTGTTGCTGATCCTTTAACTAGAATTTGCCGTCAATTTAATAATTTGTCAGATTTTATTGATTTTTCTTTAAATTCTTGCGTTATAAAACGAAATATTATTGTTTTTCTCAATTCTTAACTTTTCCTATTTTTATTGTAATAATTACGTTATTCTTGAAGAAACTGTTTGTAATTGTATTTATTTTTATTCGTACCTATTTTTGTTATTAGTCAGTAGGGAATTTGTCCATTGACTTAAATAAATAAATAAATAAATAAAATATTTGCGCTCCTACAAGCATAATTTTTCAAATTGGAAAACAACACTCTTGGTTGCCGAAGTTTAAACCCTATTGTGTCCAGCAGTGAATTGCAGAGAAACCAAGGAAATACTTGAGTTCGACAAGAGAGCGGTTCGCACTCTAACAGGAATTCCATCTGGGTACTGCTCCCCCAGATCTCGGTCTGCTCCCCAGAATTACTGCAGAAGCTGCCAGGGTTTTGAAGAAACGGAATTGGTGCAACATCATTTGTGAGGGTGCCCTACCCTTCAAAACAGACGTCATTGGTTGATGGGCGACATAACCTTTTGTAGACCTGGACATGGTGGCGAACGTACCACTAAGAGAACTGACCGGTTTCATCTGAAGCTCGGGGTGGTTCAAATCCACCACAAACGAGTAATGATAAGGTAATTTACTTTACAAACAATGGGCTATATGGGCTATCTAGTGAACTTTCCTGTGAATGGCAAGCTACCAGCAAACCTAACCTAACCTAATATATTGCAATAGCTATTATATATATAGATATTAAAAAAAACATTTCTTTTAGCCTCTTCCTCTCAGCAGTCTTCTGGCAAAAACTGTGTGAATAAAATAAAATTGGTATGAAAAGTTCCTCAAAAATCTGTCGTTCGAAGCTGAAGTGAAACTGTAGGTCCTGGAACTCATGTATAAAATTAACACACACGATAAGGGTGGTGTGAGAATGTTGTAACCTCTAGACAAGAAGGTTATAATGACCAATTAAGTAAGCAAGTAAGTATTATTTAATTGACAATCTTTTATAATAATAATAATAATATCGAAGCATTAATATACAAAACATTTTCTGAAATTTTAACTTCACAGATGAGGTGATGTCTAAGCTCAAAAAATCATAATAAATTACAAATAAACATTTTCAGTTTGTCGTATATTTTGCCTGCAACAATAAACTTCTAATCACATACATATTTATTGGTGACATTATGTCTGATTAAGACGCCATATGATAAGCATGAACGAAATAAAATTTCTTATCTTTTGTATACTTTCACAGTATTAATCGTGTTGTTGTATGGTGTGCAATGAATAAATTGTGTTGTTGTAAAGTTTGGAACAAGTTTTATATTTTTGTTTTACCTTATGGTTGTCTGTCTTTAGTTTTTTTGTTGCTCGAACCATTCTATTAACACCTCTAGTTAGAATATTTATTTTCTCTTTGATCTGTCGTGTTAAGAAACACAGCTCAAGTTAATTGTACATACATAATTGGTCATTACAACCCTTTAGTCCGAATTACGACCTAGTTTCTCACACCACTTTGCTGAGTACGTTAATTCTTTTATACATGAGTGGCAGGACCTACAGTTTAAAGTCGACTCCGAAGTTAATTGTACAATATCGCTCCTGGACGAAGATTTTTCACAACATTCGGAGACATATAATAGATCTCGAAATCGAAAACCAAACTGTCCTGTGCAGTTCAGACAAAAATGTTTAATCCTAGTGGAATTCGCATGCCTGACGCATACTAACGCATGCTCATCAATCGACATAACATAACAGAATTGATCACTACAACCCTTCAGTCAGGATTACGACCTAGCTTATGTTGTGTGTATTAATTTTATACATGAGTTATGAGACCTGCTGTTTAAAGTTGACTCCGATTGACAGATTTTTGAGTAGCTTTTCATGGCAATTTTATTTACTTTCAGAGTCTCATCAGTCGACATAATTGAATTAAATTACAGCTACAGGCAGGTACGTGGTAGAAATATACATACAGTGGGACCTCGATTTTCCGTGATGGTCGGGACCAGAAGAATTCTGTATAATCGATTTTCCCGGTTAATTGAGTATCAATTTTGGCTAGTTTTTTAATAGATATTTTTTTTAATTAATAAATGAATATGTACATATTTATATAAAAACTAAATAATTCAAGAATTTTATATACATACATGTTTCAAAACTATAAAAAAAAATAATTTTGTCAGAGAACAGTAGATAAGGATTTCGTGTACTAAAGAGTCAATTCCCCTTTTTCGCTTGTTTGTCCAAAATAATAGAAAAAAATTGTTGCTTATAATCACGGATAATAGAGGTAATCACGGTTAAACGATGCAGAAAAATTTAAGTCGATCCAGAATAAAATTAAGTCGATGCAAAAAATTT
This sequence comes from Sarcophaga caerulescens, assembly GCA_927399465.1. Lineage (NCBI taxonomy): Eukaryota > Metazoa > Arthropoda > Insecta > Diptera > Sarcophagidae > Sarcophaga > Sarcophaga caerulescens. The sequence continues at coordinate 70,511,457 of OV656873.1, forward strand.
TCTTTTTCCATCCCGGATAATTGATGTTGCCGGATAATCGAATCACAGATAATCAAGGTCCTACTCTATACCTATATTTCTGTATCCAGGGCCTGAAGACAAAATAACGATATTATTTGGTGAAAAAAGTTCTGGTGTACGCAATTTAAATCGGCAATCAAATTCATCAAAAACTTCAAATCATAAGAAAAACAATAAGTTTTATGAACCCAAAATTGCAGGCCATTTTAGCCTTAAAATACGCAGCAGCTTTAGAGTAAATTATTGGAACCTATTTGAATCTGTTTGTTTAATTACTTACACTAGAATATCAATGAAAAGTTTGACAATTGGCCACGTAATCCATAATGTCAATTCCATTATCTACAAAGAATAAAATAATATTTTTAATGATTTAATTGTACTTTGTGCCAGATGTTTGTGCTAAAAATAATTGCAAGAATTAACAACTTGTATGTTGTTGATAATAAAATAAAATTTGCTAAGTAATGACCAATTTAAAGTGGCGTCAGTGGAAACAAATCAAAATTATTAAATTGTGTTTAGAAATATACACTTAAAAAAAATATGTTTAATAATATTGCTAGAAAATATACTATTTATTGCTTTCTTTCGGCAACATAACTCTCTCATACATACATACCAGAGATCAGCAACGAGTATTCAAAACGATGAGTAGATTCGAGTCATACTTATAATTTCAGATACTTATACGCATTCATACTTATTTTAATATCATACTCATACTACTCATATTCAAAGTTAGAAATACTCATCGTACTCATACTTAACAATACGCATGATGTTGTTGATTTCGACTATCCATGACTCAACGTATACACGAAGCACAAAATAGGTATGATTCGAGTACAAACACCACAATAGTCGCTAGAAGGTTGTGTGTGTGCTTTGCTTGCTGTCTTTGTCTTTTCTTTTTTCTTCTTTTGTAAATGCAAAATAACTACTACTGTAACCACGAGTGACTCGAATCATTCGTATATATTATAAGTATTTTTCTAAATTTATGAATCTGAATGAGTAGGCGTATGAATCAAACAATGAATCGAATGTTGTGAGATTATTGTCAACGTTGTACTCATATTCATTGCAACCTATACTTAGAAATCAATGTTGTAGCGAGTACGAATGAATCAGAGTAGTTGAATTTCAATACTCTTGACTCACTCATACTCAAAATTTCATGAGTACTTATGAGTAGCGAAAATACGATTCATTGCTGATCTCTGATTGGTCATTACAACCCTTCAGTCAGGATTACCACCTAGCTTCTCACACCACCTATGTTGTGTGTGTTAATTTTAAGCATGAGTGTATACTTTTTGGGAAACTTTTCATGGCAAATTTGTATTTAATCTCATAGTTTTTGCCAGAAATCTGCTGATAAGAAGTCATCAACGAAATGTTTTTCCATATTTCGGTTTGTTGGTCTGGGTCTGAACTGTGGTTTGAACCGTGGTCTTACACCTAGTAAGCTAACACAGTATGTAAATAAGATAAAGAGTCCCTATACTCTTAACCGTTTATAAAATTAATATTACGAACATTAGTCACTAAATTTCTATCAGTGTATGTATTATCAGCTTGTATTTCTGATTGATATTATTTTATGCCCTCTATATCAATATTAAATTTCAATTTAAAAACAAATATTGTCGAGAGTATGTGCCACAGTCAATATTGAATTTACCAACACAATGTTCTTATCAACGGATCAGCTGTTCTCGGTTTATTGACCACTTGTGTGTCTCTGATAATCGAATCAATGACGCTCGCATTTAATTTAACACTTAAACTTGCGCATATTGAATGGACACTAAACAATTTCCCTGCCATAGTCGTTGGCCAAAAATCAAATTGTGAACATGTTTAGCAGACGTTACTGTAGATTCATTGCAAATTTCAATTATTTTCAAACTAAACAACAATCGTTAAAGAGCCTGTTATCAACAACAACGGCAACAACATCAGCAGTAAATACATGCCTTAAACGCTTGCTTAGTACACAACTGAAAAACGATGGTAAATTGATAATTGTAAGCGACGCAGAGGCTAAAAGTGGTGCTACAGCCTCTGCAGCAGTACCTAGTTCAATAGACTCAAAATGCGAAATGAAATTTCCAACTGTTTGGTTGCGCGACAATTGCCAATGCAGTGAGTGTTTTCACGACACGACTAAAAGTCGTAAAATCAATTGGGAACGTTGCAACAATGAAACTGCTATACGTGCTGCACAAGTAACAGTTGCTGAAAATGAGAATGCCATAATAGTGGATTGGCAAGATGCCCACAAATCAAAATACGATTTAAAATGGCTTAAGCAGCGCGACTTCAGTCCGGAGCAACGTAAAAAATACATTGAAGAAGTTTATAAGCCAAAGGAAATTATGTGGAGCAAACAAGATTATAAGGACGTATTGAAAATTTATGATTTCCAGAAGATTATTGCAAACGATTTAGGTAAGGTTAAGGTGCTATTAAATATTATTACTATGTGCCGTTTTTATTTCAATAACTCTCTATGTGTAGCAGACGAAAAGGTAGCTGCTGCTGCGTCATAAATGTACAAAGAGTATTAAAATCCACTTAATGTGTACAGATGATAAAATCATTTGTGTTGAAGTGGAAGACAGTATATTACATAGGTTGGCACTTAAGAACGTTAAAACGATGTCTTTTAAGAAGAAAGAACAAATTCTATGAATTTAAATTTGGTAGTTGCTTACAAATTACAACTCCAGTCATCTATGATTGTTTATGATATTTAAACTTCTTGTGTTATCGAAACGGCTTGAAAAAGTTGGTTCAATTATGAATACTTTATCTCCTCGAAACAATCAATTTGGTTCCGCTCCAAAAAAATTCAAACTGCGACGGAAGCTAAGACTTTCCCATTTTTTTTTTTTTTTTTTGGAGTTTATGGATTCCGTCCCAAAAAAAAAAAAAAAACGTATTTTGGGATCAAGAAGGAATCGTGCGAGTTTTTGCAAAATCCCGGTCTGAAGTGAAGCGTATTCCAGTGATACCGTTCCTCATCGATCGTTACAAATGGTGGTCAAAGGGGCAATGTCTGGGCTACATATATGCTAGGTGAGGTAAAATTTTCTATCCATCGTTTTTAAAATAAGGAGTGGGACATTTAAAAGTTTAAACTTTGCCTAATTTATTTTTTTGTTGTGAAGTACAATTGTTTCGGTTAGAAGCAGAATATTATCTCATTCATTATTTCATCATGGCTGCCGCGTCTGTCTTCAAAGTACCTTATTCGATTGGACTAATTTTCGAGCACTTTTTCGAGTGTAGGTGTCCAGGAAAGTTTTCAATAAATGTCTCCATTGACCGCAATGGTTGCGCTACCCTCATTTTCCAAAACATATGGCCCTCCGCTCCAAAAGCCACAGTAATTCGTTCTGAGCTCCAAATACGGTAATTTTACTTATTAACGTACCCATCAAGATGACAACGAGCTTCATCCGAAGAAATGATTTTTATGGCAAAATCGACATCATCGTGTAGTTTCTCGTTGGCCCATTTAGCGAAGCGAAAATGAAGCGGTTGATCATGCTGCTTCAACTCTTTCAACTGAGTAAGGCGTCATATCGAGATCTTTTCGCAAAAATTCGACGTAAACTGATGCGTGAAATATTCAATTCTTGAGAACAATGACGAGTTTCAAAAGCCACAGCTTCGACATTTTTGGTTAAACGCACTATACGAGCATGCTCACGTCTTGGTGCATCAACAATGAAAGGAGTTTCACTAACTTTAGCAATAAACTTGCTTACACCGGGCTCTGTTGGTCCTTCTCTGCGACCAAATTTTCTACGACATTTTCGTGCAATTTCCGACAAGCTGAAAATAAATTTCTAATAAATCCCCACGTTGTCAAGCGTAAATCGATTCATTAGAATTTTATGACAGACTAGAATGAAATCAGCATAGCCAGATTCGAAACAACCGATGGTTCAAATTTAAACTGATAAGTGACCCACCCGATAGTTTGCAGTCTAGGGTTGTCATGATGGAAAATTACTTCCTCATGTATGTTTGAATATTCAAGGCTTTTTTCCAACGCTGCTTCAACCGAATTAATTGTTGGCTGTACAGGTTTCCGTGTCAGTCTGGCCAGCTTTTTGCAATTCATAATTTATGATGCATTCCTTCTGAGCTCATCAAATACCAAATACAGGTCTCCCGTGATAGTCTGGCCCGGTTTTAGCAATTCATAATTTATGATCCATTCCTTCTGAGCTCATCAAATACCTATCGTAGATTTCTTGTTCTTGATGTTGTCGTAGTGAATCAATTTTTCATCGCCAGTAATAATTCGGTACAAAGACGATTTCCTTTTAAGTCGATAGAACACCATTGGAGACATGTGAAATGGTCTGTTGATGTCTCTCGACTTCAGCTGATGTGGCACCAAATTTCGTAAGTTTTGAAAGAATTTATCTGCTTTTCCATATTTTGAAATGTCTGCTTGAGTCACGCTTACTGATTGTGCAAACTCTCCTTGTGTTTGGCACGAATCTTGATCGAGTAATGTTGCAAATTTGTGATCTTCAAACTTTTTGACTTTTCCGAACTCTTTCTATTTCTGAAATGTGCAAGCCACTCGATACCTAAATACATATAATTTCACAAGTAAACAATGACTTACTCGTGCATTCAAATCTTCTCACCATACCACGTTAACGATTCGACGACACTAGCTGTAAATAATTCTACAGAAAGACTCCATTTATACCGTGGTACAGAACCATCTTAACTCCTTTCATAATTGGCGAATTAAACGGAATATAACGATTAGAAATCTGAGAGAATATAGAATTGCCATGAAAAGTTTATCAAAAATCTGCCGTCCGGAGTCCACTTTAAACTGTAGGTACCGCCTCTTATAAATAAAATTAACATACACAGCATAAGTGGTGTGAGAAGCTAGGTTGTAATCCTGACTGAAGGGTTATAATGACCAATTGTGTGTATGTATGTATATATTTTTTTGTTTGTATTTTTTCAGTTCTTTACAAATGGCTGGAATCATTGGCAGTTTATGGTTTTTCTATTATAACGGGTGCTCCCCATGACACAACCGTAGCTAGACAATTGGCTGACCGTATTGGTTTCATTAAGAGGACCACATATGGGTAAAATTCCTGATTTATTATATGAAAACTCTTTTCATTTAAATTCCTTATAATTTAGAGAAGAATTCGAAGTAAAGTCGAAAGAAAATGCTCGTAATTATGCCTATTTAATGACGCCTTTGCCCTTGCACATCGATATGCCCTATTATGAACATATAGCGGGTATAAATATTTTACACTGTCTCGTACAATCGAAATCTGCAGGTGGAGCCAATCAGTTAACAGATGGATTTTATGTAGCAGACCAATTGAAGCAAAACTATCCGAAATACTATGAAGTACTTTTAAAAACCCCTGTAGATTGGTATGACATTGGACAGGATAGCGGCATGGAGTTCCATAATATATGGCGTGAACCAGTTATAAAGTAAAATATTTAATTACAACAAATAATGAGTTTTTTAAATTTAATTTAAAATAATTAATTTTTTTAACTAAGTGTGGATGTCGATGGCCGCTACCATCGTATTAATCACAATACCACAAAGCGTGATAGTCATTTTACCGTGCCTCTAGAAGTTGTGGATTTGTGGTATGAGGCTTATGACAAATTCTTACAATTGGCTTACGAATCAGCTGTAGAATTCAAGACTAGTCCTGGTGAGGTATTTGTTTTCAATAATCGCCGCATGTTGCATGGCCGTACAGCCTACATGGATTCTTCGGAAAATAAACGTCATTTAATTGGTGCCTATGTGGACTGGGATATTATTTACTCAAAAATGAGAATTTTAAAAGCAAAAATTTAAAATGAATAAAGTAAAAAGGAATTTGTATAGAGCATCATTATGTATGATGAAACTAAAATTTGTTTAACCCTTTAACGACCACAAAGACATATATGTCCCAAACTGAAAATAAAATATCTGAACAACTAAAAACCGGGTGGACTTTTATTTATTTTTAAAGATACGTATTTACGTTTCCTCTCGATATCGGGGTGTATTCGAGCAATCATTTTTAATACATGCTCACTTGAAGCTGACAGTTTTTTTTTTTTTTTTGGTTTGGTAATTTAGTTTTAAGATATGTCTTTTGGCCATCAAATGAATGATCCCAAATAGACAAAATGGTAACTAATGGTCGTGAAAGGGTTAAGTATTGTTATTGTTTAGGTTTTAAAAAATCTTTTTATTAGAGCTTGAAAAATCTGATCTAAAGTGGACAACATATCATAATCGGCTATTGCAACCCTTTATTGAAGATTACAACCGAGCTTCTCACACCACACATATTGTGTGTATTAATTTTTTCCATGAGTGGTGGAAACTACAGCTTAATTCAATTTTTCATGGCAAATTTATTTTACTCTAAGAGTTTTTGCCTGAAGAATGCTGAGAAAAAAAATTGTTTTCTCGCTTTGTATCACATATATGAGCCTTAGGTTGAACCACGGGTTCTTTAATTTAAGATCTCTTCGATGGTGGTTTATACAGACGTGTTGTTGTAGTCAATCACATGTGCTTTATAAATTCGACCATTTCTTATTTGTTGACCATCACTGCCGTAAAGATCAACTCAAATTTCTACTTAGTCTTCCACAATAGTTATGAGTTCATCAAGAATTCAGATAATGGGCAAGACAGTTCGTCTGTAGAAAGCACCAATGTGATGAATTTCTCTTACCGTTCCTATTTATAGAGTTCTTATTCGATTTAGTTTCCTTTTATTCTGTTCGCAATTTAATCGATTGATAATAGTTTGATGGTCTTTTGTTTCGCAGTCCTCTGTGCCAGGAATAAAAACTTAGCTTATGAATTCCCCTGTTAGAGAATTTAAATCCATTCACAACTAAATTGTTTGATGTACTCATATCTAGGAAGAGTTTACCATTCTCCGTATTTCATCCTAAACCATGAGTGCCCATAATTGATACTAAGTTGGATTGTCCTGAACAAAATTTCGTGTTGAATACTCCATTACAAATAAAATTTTCTCTTAGTGGTTTTCGCTAATTATTTTATCGAGTGTGCCGTAAAACCGCTCTTTGCTTCCAATAACCAATGGGTCAGCATTGAATGTTAGACGGATCCGTCGAAAGCCAAACCTACCGAATAGGACTGTGTTGGAGAATAGTTTTCAGATCTTACACTCCTTATCAGTAGAAATCTCACTCTACTTAATCTGGGAAACTTCTCAGACATATTAGAGTAACAGTAAGTCACCGTAATCTAGTAGGTAGTGACAGACATCTTCACAAAACGAAATGTGAAAAAATATTTCTTACTCTCAGCAGAATTCTTTCAAAAACTCTGAGAGTAAATAAAATTGCCATGAAAACTTTCTGAAACCATGAAATCTGTCATTCGGAGTGGACTTTAAACTGTAGGTCCCGCCACTCGTGCATAAAATTTTCACACTCAACATAAGAGGTGTGAGAAGCTAGGCCGTAACCCTGACTGAATGGCCAATTGTGTATGTATTTATAAGAGTATATGTCTATGAGACGTCAACAGCGGGTCCATGGGTCTCTTAGGAACCAAGAACATTATTTGCAAGTAGTTTTCTTTAAGTTGTGGTAAATGATATGGTTCCAACCACATTATGTGATTCGAATAGTTTCCTTTTTCTTTTTGCTAAGGCGCATCGTTGGCAGCCGAATTATATTTTTTCTTAAGATGTCATTTATTTTGTATATATAAGGACCGACTTTGTATAAGTACAGTTAACCGTAGTACTAGAAACAAACTAGAACAGACGAGAAAATTTGTGATTTGTACTAGTCGCCGTAGTCTAGTAGGTAGTGTGTTGGCTTATTGAACGTAAAGCCCGGGTTTGTATCCCAGGTCAGGCATCAAAACGATAAAATATTTCTTCGGCGATTTCCTCTCAGCAGATTTCTGGCAAAAACTCTGAGAGTATATAAAATTTGCCATGAAAAAGTTTCTCAAAAATCTGTCGTTCGGAATCGACGTTAAATTATAGGTTCCGCCACTCACGTATAAAATTAACGCACACAACATGAATGGTGTGAGAAGCTAGGACGTTGTACAATGGGTCAATTTGACCTCCGGGTACTGTACTTGTCACAGTTGACAAGTACACGTCCTCTAACCTAACCTAACCTAACCTAAAGTGCTATAGATAAGTACATATCTCAGACCCTCCAAACTATAACGCGCATCTAAAATTCATCACATTAATTAATTATCATGAAACTTCGGAAATTTGTGTTTTTAAAGCTTATGTATAAGTAAAGTCAAAAATCATTGGAACTATTCTTCAAATACAAAACAAAATTTAAAACGATCTGAAAAAGAAAAATTTACAAAATTTTATAAAAATATGTTGATAATAATAAGTACATGTGTGTGAGTGTTAGCTAAAGTCGAAGTAGAAAATTTAATTTACAACCAAGCGTACGTACACATACGATCACATAAACATAACCGCAATTGTGGGTATGATGTCTGAGGTTATGATTTAAAACCATTGTTATATGACTACGAATAAATTTCTTTTCTACATATTCTCTGTCCAATGTTGTTAACCTAAATAAAAAGCTTAAGGAAAATATTGAAAGAGAAAAAAATGCAAAACCATATGAAATAAACGAGTTAAAAACGATAAATCCTTTTCTTACATTCATTCTGTTTCTCCTTCTTCTCTTACCGGCTGTCTGATAGAATATTTATGTGTTGGTTGGCATGCTTTCAATTTGAGCAAAAGATGAATTAAATTTCTAGAAAAGAGGTCAAATTTTTACGGCATAACCTTGAATTCGTTGTCTGTTTGAAACGATAGATTTATGCGATACGTGACAGGGATTTGTCTTAAGTTTTCAATGAAAATGACACCAAATATTTTTAAATTGAACTTTTGAAAAATTATGAGGCAATTTAAATGTAAAACATTTAAAATTATAAATTGTGCAAAACTTGTCGAAGTGATCGATAATATTTTTAACAGCATTTTTTCTATTCGACTACACGACCCCAATCACAACGTCATAGTAAAATTTAAATCACAAAACTGCCGGATTTAAAAAAAGACATTTTTCCGTTTGACTCCAAACTTAACATGGATTACAGTATTGCCCGGGAATGTCTCAATCCCAATATAAATTCAATTTATGCAGTATAGGTAATATAGAGATTTATATATAGTGTGGCGATATATTACCAACGCTATGTGATCCTTGCCTGTTGGGAATACTGAAGAGTCTAAAATTTGAATTGAATGTTTAAATTTGGTCACAAATACCTCTTATTGACGAAATAAGAGAACTCATGAAATAATACTGGTCACCACCTCCCAGAGAGCCGCTTTCAAGTATTCACTGAGGGGTTCATACGACGCTGTGGGAAACCGATATCAGAGTATGATATCGTATAACGATATAAGCATATTTACCGTCAGTAAAGCGGTCCTCAAAGTTGGCTTATTAGACGTGAGGCCACGATTCAAAACCCAGTTCAGACATGTCTAACAAAACAAAATATTTTTTTTTTTTTAAGTTTATTTTATTTGCAATCTATTTTACAAATTTAAAATAATGAGCAAATTTCATAACTTAAATATAACATATATTTAGTTGCTAAAACTCAAAAAAAAAGAGTAAATACAAAGAGATTTTATTTTTTTAATTATAATACAATATGCTATATGGTATTATAAAATCAAATAATCTTAGAAATTAAATAATTTTTTTTTTATTTTCTGAAGTGTAGATCAAGGACATGTAGTCTTTTGAGTCTTTTGATTTCATTACTATCATCTAACAGATTTATTGCTAACACATTTGAATGATTACTTAGTCTATTCAGGTACCTTTCGCTAAAGTTATGAATCTCATCTTTGACCATTAAAATTCTAAGATCTCTGTGTATATTTTTGTTGGTGATAAACCATGGCGGATTTGTTAGTAGTCTGAGAGTTTTAGACTGGTATCTCTGTAATATCTCCAAATTGAACTTACTTGTAATTCCCCAGAGTCCACACAGGTTTTAGTATTGCTTTATATAGCAGAATCTTGTTTTCTAAGCTTAAGCTTGACCTTGGGCCAAATAACCAACACATTTTTCTTGTTTTTATTTTAAGTTGTTCAAGCTTCTTTTTAATATGGTGCTTCCATGTAAGTCTTCGATCTAGATTGAGGCCTAAGTATTTAACAGTATTGCTGCTTGGAATAATCGTGCCATTTAGGTATACTGGCGCGCAATCATTTTTCCTTAGGGTAAATGTGACGTGAACAGATTTTGTGTTATTTACTTTTATGTTCCATTTTTGAAGCCAATCTTGAATAAGATTTAATTGATTTTGCAGCATGTTAGAAGCTGTGACTGACGATTCATCTGAAGCTAGTATTGCAGTATCATCTGCATAGGTAGCAATGGTGATATTTTGAATTGTTGGCATATCAGCTGTAAAAATGGTGTACAGTACTGGTCCCAGAACACTACCTTGTGGAATACCCGCGTTGATGCTACCAAAGTTTGAATAGTCTTCATTAACGCTTACAAAAAAATCTCGATCTTGAATATATGTATGTCTTTAACATCAAGTAAAATGGGGCTGAGATAAGGTTTTTCAATTTATATAAAAGTCCAATATGCCAAACCTTGTCCAAAGCTTGTTGAACATCTAAAAATACGGCAGAACAATATTGTTTTCTCTCTAAGGTATTCGAAATTTTATTCACAATCCTATGACACTCTTCTGGTGTACCATGTTTGTGCCTAAATCTGAACTGATATTCTGGTATAATATTTTGTCTTTCAAAAATAGGCATTAATCTCTCTAGAAAGAGCCTTTCAAATATTTTTGAGAAACTGCACAACAGACTAATTGGCCTATAGGATGCGACGTTATTTTCAGGTTTGTTGGGTTTTAATACCATTATTATTTTCGCATATTTCCATTGCGATGGGAAATGGTTTAACCTTAGTATTGAATTATATATTGTTGTTAGAAAAACAATTCCCTTTCTTGGTAAAGATTTTAAAACCTTGGCATCAATATTGTCATAGCCCGGAGTTTTGGTATTGTTTAATTTATTAATCGCTTTTAGCACTTCTGATGAGGATATCGGTTTTATAGGGCGATCCATTTGACAGGGAACATCTAAAAAGTTTACAATATCAGTCCCAATAGTGGGGTTGTTTAAATTAAATGTTGATGATAAGTGTTCCTTAAAAGCATTAGCTTTGCTGATGTCTAATCTGCACCATTCACCATTTATATTCTTGATTGGAATATTCCTTTTAGTAGGTCGTTTTAAATACATATTTGGTTGCGTTCCATAGTTTATGTTCGCTGTCATTAGATACAGTATCCAAATTTCTTAAATAATTATTTAATAAATAGTTTTTATAATCTTTAATACGTTTTTTAGTTGTTGCGATGCTCTGTTAAAATTAGTTTTGTCTAATACGCTTCTAGTGGTTTGGTATATTCTTCTAAGTCTTCTCCTATTTGCAATTAGTGCCCTAATTTCAGCCGATAATCGAACATTATTACCATTATTCCTATTTATTTGTTGCTGCTGTGGAGTTGCTATGAATGCTGCTTCATGTATTAAGTTTTGTAGCGTAGCTTATTTATATATATTTATTTTGTATTTTATTTTGTATTATACCGATTACTATTGAATTGTACGTCACTAGCATGTGTGACTTTCTTAGGATACAGGTGAGAGTGGTCGCACAACCAATTGCAAGTGCATTATAAGCTTCGTGGCAGCGATGGTTGCCGTTGCTTATTTTGTATATGCAATTGGTTGACGAATTCTAAGTAGATGTTGGTCGCGATGGTGGCCGCAAATACTTGGAATTTGTGTGACTCTTTCATTTCATCTTTCCTTTTCTATTGTTGCAGAACTTTTTGTAAGTATTGTTAATAAAGAAAACGTTATAGTTTGTAAATGTTTAAATAGTATCCTCTAAGTGACAGGAATCTTCGATATGTAAATTTAAATTTACATGTTCTTCTATCCAGGATTCAAACTGTTGCATATTTGTTCTAGGAGTTATTACGTACTTTAAAAAATTTTAAAAGTTAAAATTATTGGGCTATGATCAGAGCCCAAGTCAGCACTGTCTATTATGTCAAAAGATGATCCTGGAATATTTTTATACACGAAGAAATCCAGTAAATCAGGTATTTTATTTGGATCGGTGGGCCAATATGTGGGGCTACCTGTAGACAAAGCGGAATAATTATTCTTAGAAATGCATTTATATAATTCTCTTCCCTTGGGATTCATTAAAAGAAATCCCCACCAAGGATGTTTTGCATTGTAATCGAGCTTAGTTGATTAAAAAAGTTTTCATATTGAGTACATGTAACATTATGTCTTGGGGGGAAATAAATAGAATAAATGCCAATGTCATTATCACATGTTATCTTAACACCTGCAGCTTGCAAAAAAGGTTCTTCAACTGGGGTAAGTATTTCATGTTTAAGGTTTGATTTTATCAAAATTGCAGCACCAGCGTGGGCTCTATTATCAGGGTGGTTAGCAGAAATTAAATCATAATTTTTAATTTTGAAAAAGGTTCTATTCGTAAAATGAGTTTCTGAGATTAAAAAGATATCAATATAATTAGTTTTAATGAAGATCTCTATTTCATTTGTGTGATTATGGATTCCATTTGCATTCCATGTTGCTATTCTTAAGCTTATTTGCATATTTTGGCCATTAACATAGACATGAAATTCATCAGATTTTCCATCATTTTTTCAAGTCTGTCTAAGCGATTGTTTTCATTTACATTAGATGCTTTTACAGATGCTATTATTGTAGGGCTCATTGGTAGTAACATTACTTAACTGTGGATATTCGATATGATTCATGTTCACACAATTTTGTTGCCTGTTTGAATATGGCTTTTGTCTATTAGCTCTATTGGAGACTAAGTTTTGATAAACCCTGCAACCTTTATAATTAGCAGTGTGATTTGACATACAATGAACACAACGAGGTGGAGTATCAGCAGGTTTTTTGCACTTTACGGTAGGGTGATCCATACCGCACTTAACACATCTATATGGTTTTTTACAGAACGCTTTTGTATGTCCAAATTGTTGACATCGATAACACTGTACCAGTTCATTAGTTCTCTGAAGTGGTTCAATTTTGACGACAGCATGATAAATATATTTAATTTCAAATATAGTTTTATTGTTGGGTTCTGGATCCAAGTCGACAAAAAACATTGATAAAGGCTCCTTTGTTACGCGACTTCTAACATTTGTTACAGAACTAACTGAGTGGCCTAAACCTATAAGTTCAGCTTTTATATCTTCAGTGGGTGTTGAAGGATGAAGTCCTTTTATAGTTACTCTATAAGATCTTTCTTGTTTTAATTGATAAGTGTGATAATAAATGTTAGAATTCTCTAAATATTTAATCACTTTCCTATATGAATCAACAGATTTGATCATCAATATAATTTTGACCTTCCCTCAAAGATTTATAACTAAAATCCTAAACTAAATAAACTAAAATAATATTTATATTTTGCACATCTATCTATCTATCTTCTATATAAATAAAAATCAATTGTCGTTCGTTGGTAATTGCATCAGTTGAGAACGGCTAGACCGATTTGGACAATTTTTTTACTGAAATGTTCATCATAGTCCAACTTAGGTTTTTACGGAAAGAAAAATTGACCACGCCCACTTTTATGCCCACTTTTTTCGATTTATCTAAAATCGGAAAACGGCTGCACCGATATGGCTAATCTTTTATTTAAATGGTCGTAGTAATCTAATTTAAGTTTTTACTGAAAGAAAAATTTACCACGCCCACTTTTTTCGATTTATCTAAAATCGGAAAACGGCTGCACCGATTTGGTTAAATTTTTTAAAACATGTTCGTAGTAATCAAATTTAAAGTTTTACTTAAAGAATAATTGACCACGCCCACTTTTACGCCCACTTTTACGCCCACTTTTTTTCGATTTATCTAAAATCTTGGAACGTTTGGACGGATTTGTCTTATTTTTTTTTAAATGTTCTCAATAGTTTACAAAAGTTACTAACAGAAACAAAAATTGTCCACGCCCACTGATACTCCCACTTATTCGCCCACTTTTATTAAATCGTCGGGTAATTTTATGTACATATAGATAAAATTGTACATATTTTCAAATCAAATGTAATTTAAACACACCTCAAACCTACATAAATAAAAATTATCATTTAAAAGTACGTGGTTTTTCTCTTTTTCACTATTTTTACACAATTCAAACAGCTTCTCACAAATTCACAAATCGAACACAAACATTTTTTCTAATTTGGACAGGACAACGTCTGTCGGGTCAGCTAGTTAGGAATATAAATTGGTGGTGGTTGTGGTATTATAGCTGGAACATAATTTTCTTCATCACCTTGAGTATCAAGCATAGCAAATTTGTTGCTATTAGATGATCTAGTTGGAGCATCATGCACATTTATTTTTTTTTTTTTTTGTTTTTTTTGGAGATTCAATTCGTCTACGTTTATTTACAGTTACACATTGCCAAGCTTCTTCAACATTGTTGTTGTTTTTTATAATTTTGTTACTTACTTTTGTATTATCGTCGCTATCATCGCTTATACTATCCATTGTTATTTTTTAGTAAAAGTTGCTGTTTTACTAAAGAAAGCAGTTTCCATGTGCAGTCTTGCACTTAATTGTTTTTGAATATTTTAATTGTTTTTCCTTTAATTGTTTTTTTCCTTTAATTCAATTTTTTTGTCACAGAATTTTTTAGTTTATATTTTAATGAATACAGTATGTATGTATGTTTATTGAACACACAGAAAAGATGTTTAATCTCTATGACGGTCAAAGACGCAAATAAATAAATAATTGTTTTTTTATTATTGAAAATTAATAAAAATTAAATTCGGTAAAATCAAAACTAAAACAAAATATGAAAAAAAAAATATTTTTGGAGCCTTTCTGTCAGCAGATGTCTGGCAAAGACTCTGAGAGTAAATAAAATAGCCATTAAACGTTTTTAAAAGAAATCTGTCTTTCGAAATCGACTTTAAACTGTAGTTCCCTCCACTCGTGTATAAAATTAACACACTCAAAATAAGTGGTGTGAGAAACTAGGTCATAATCCTGATTGAAGGGTTGTAATGACCAACTATGAATGTATGTATGTATGTATTATCAAAATCTGCTCATGGTTTTCTCACCATCTTCTTTGGATTTGCCAGCGAACATTTATTAATACGGTTATTCCTAAAACACGGTAACCTAAATCATTTAGCAACTGGTAAAAAAGTTGTAAAAATATATTTTACTAGCTAAAACCCGGTGTGCTTCGCTACTCCTATCGATATCTATATACATACATATATAAAAATGAATGTGTGTTTATTTGTTTGTGGGTTTTTTGTTTGAACTTTATAGACGGCTAAACGGCTGGACCGATTTTCTTGAAATTTTAACAGTACCTTCGGCAGCTCTAGATGTTGACGCTCGTAGTCTCTCTCCTTTTTTTGAAATTTTAGAATTTTAGGAGTCTAACTGTTATATATACTTAGATATACTAATTTAATATTTTTTATATGGGAGGTGACACGCCCACTATAGCCAATTCATATAAACGTCAAAGTTGTCCATACAAAATTTGAGGAATCTAGCTTTTGCAGTTTATGAGACGTCCCACTTTAAATACCTGTTGGGTATGTGGGCGTGGCGCCTCGCCTACCTGAAATTTTAAAATAAAAAGTAGCCTATAGTTCCTTCCGGACATACAGGAAGGTACTGTTAAAATTTCAAGAAAATCGGTCCGGCCGTTTTTAAATATATAGATACATATGGGAGGTGCCACGCCCCCTATTGCCTGTCAGTCCATTTTTGTCTAAAATATTCATATTGATACTAAAGTGGCTTCGACAAAATTTTAGGAGTCTAACTGTTATATATTCAAGAAAATCGGTCGAGCACTTTAGCCGTCTAAAGACTTCAAACAAACCCACAAACAAATAAACACACATTCATTTATATATGTACATATATATAGATGATTGCCACTTCTAACGAACCTTGTATTTAACATCAATAGAATTAGTTGATCTTCCTCAATAATTATTAAAAAGAGTTGCAGCAGTATGCAATGGAACTTGCTGCAATCCTATCTTTATAGCGGAACCAAACTGACTTTACTTTCAACTGTAACATCAACTGACGTGGATTTGTGTAAATTTTTGAACTATACTTGTAGCCATTGTACAAAAATTAGAACAGAAACATTTTATGGGTATTAAAACCAAATACATACATATTGGGTTTTTCGGAAAGTATTATATTTTTTCCCGACAGAGGATTTAATTGTATTTTTTTACACCCAACTTCACACTTAAGCCGTATAATTTTTATATATAGTAAGGCTTGTGTGTAAAAAATTTGTTTGGTGTCCTTTTAAATATGGATTGAGGTTAAATTTATGAAATTGAGGTTAAATTTATGAAATTTATGAAATTCAATATAATTTGATAAAGTATTTGTTTCTTATACGAAAACTGTCTTTCATTTTTACAAAAAAAAAACGAAATTACTTGCCGAACAACCCAATATATAATATAAATAATAAAAAAAATTTTGTGTGGTTCGTGATGGTTCAAATTTGATCAAATTAACCAAAGTCAATCTCTATATGTATGTATTGTATTTTTATCCGATTTTATTAAGGCAATAAAAGCAAACAAAATTTATTCGTACTACATTTTTTTATAACCGTAGGTCTTCCTAATAATTATTAATTTAAAATTTTTTTTTAATTAATGCCAATACTTATTCCGGGTGTATACCATCCCTAAATAACTAAGTCTTCTCAGGCACGATTACAGAATCATAATACTCTGATGGCGTTTAATCAATAATTTTAAATTTTTTCGTTCTTCACTTTTTTTTTTTTGTTTTTTCAAATTAAAATTTTAGGCCATTTTATTTTAGAAACAAAAGAAAAAATCCCTGAGTATTCAAAATAAATGTTATGTTTTCAATGAATGATTTTCTTTAAAATGTCTGTCTGTCTGTGTGTGCAGGTGTATTTTCTAAAATTCGTTATATTAGTTGTTATTTGTTTTAGCTGTTTTAGCATTATTTTAGCATAATTTATGACGTGTGTGAGTAGTGAAAAATAAAATAAAATATTAATATGAATGGCATAAGTTTTTTTTTTTTTTGTGTGAAACAGTAGAACAAAGTGGAAAATAACAATATTATTAAAGAAAAATATTGTTTTTTTAAGTATTTAAGACACTCTCTCTAGATGAATTCCATAAAAATCAAATTGGAAACCAGAAGTTTACCAGATGTACCGGAATTAAATAAGCTTTCTTTTTTTTGTGGAAATAAAACACTAGCGCAGTTCACAATCTTGGGCATTTAGATGGTAAATTTATACCATTGTAAATATTTGCCATTAATTGTGAACGATTTTTTTGTTTAACTTTGCAACACTTATTGCAAACTTCTTAAATGAAAAGACAAGCCATGTATTCATTATTGTTTTCTTAAATGTTGTCATTTTATATTTAAATATTTATTTATTTCGCCTTCTGTCCATTTTTTATTCGACTTTACTCTTTTAATTCGTTTATTTATGTTGTACGTTTCCATTTTTTTGAGACTTTACTTTTCAATTTTTACATTTTTATGATCAGCTGTTCATTTGCTTAAGTATGGCAAATATAAACTACGGTTTTGAGTGTGGCATATTTGCCATACCGTGGCAAGGGTATTTCTGTGTATTTTGTTAATGTATGGGCAAAAAAATACCCAACATTTGTAAATGCCATGATGCTAGACCATTTGCCCAAGATTGTGAACTGCGCTACTAAGTTTTAATGAGAAAATAAAAAACATTTTATTCAAACTATTAGCCATTACTGGCTACACATTTATTCCATCTGTCAGACAATTTCTAGATTTCACGTCAATAAAACTATCGTCTATTGAAGCAAACCAATTAGTCACCAAATTTTCGACTCTCGCATCGAGGAAAACAAACAGCAGTCTGAAGGAGCCAATTCTGATGAATATGGCGAGAAGTATTAATTATCGTGTAGTTCGATAAAATAACATTTTGAGACGCACGTGACACCAAACACTGTAATACTTCGACCTTATATGGAAAGACGCATGCGATGCAGATAACATATGTTCGAGAGGCGAATAATGAACAAAATTAGACACACATTTCAACAAAAATTTGTTTGAACTCATTGACTAAGTTTTGATCCCTTCTTAATTACTTTTTTCAAAATATTTTTTTTTGTTGGTTTAAAAACAATTAATCCCTGACTTTTGATTTCTGCTAATAAATTTAACTTGGGTGCCCCGACAGTCTAGTGGGCGGTGTGTTAGACTTGGATACCGTGAGAGTCGTGGATTCGATTTCCACCAGAAACGCTGGTCTTTTACATTACACTGAGCATAAGGTCTAAGTTACGCGGCTTGTAGAAATTAAATATAATTTGTAATTGTATTGTAATTAATTCTAATTCATTAATAAAGGATGCCACAATATTTCGAAGAATATTACAGTAAGCATTATCTTATATTTACCAAAAACCTGCCTTCATTTTGACATTTAATTATACATGTATATGGATTATAATTATATCTGACATCATATTATACCAACAAAATTCACTGTTTAGTCCCACTGTAATTGCTTTCCTCTATGCGTTGGTAGAAGGCGATTTAATGCACCAATGCGTCGCTTTTTATAGGCTTCCAAAAATAATAAATTTCTTCGTGAAATTGAAATATCGATACAAAAAATGCTAGCAACGATATACAACGTTATATACTACAACAGCAAAAAAAAAACGTTTTTTACATGATTTTATTTTTTCTACGCCAATACACTTTATACATGATGCCGCTTCTTAGCATATACTCGTATGTACATGTTAACTGTAAAAGAGATTTTTATTATTATGCTTTATTGTTTTGCGTCCTTCACGTTTCAATTTCTTTTTGGAATACAAATAAAATATACAGTTTTAACATAAATTTATCATATTTTAATAATATCTACTAGAGAATCTAAAGTTAGTATGGAGGAAATGTCGTCCGCATTTACTCTCACACAGACGGCATTTTTGTGCAAAAAAAAAACTTAAGTAGTTGTGCTTGATCATTAAAACTTGGCACGGACCATTCGATTGATTAAATTTCGAAAAAAAAAAATTAATAGACGTGTTCAAATTTGGGTAGAATAAACAAAAGATTTATATCATGTTTCATACAATTGAAATCAAAAATTATGCATAAAATTTTTCATAAAGTCTTCAGAAAATTTAGAACATTGTTTAGCGTTTGGTAAAAGTCAGTAGAAATTTTTAACTAAATTTAAAAGATAAATTCTCCTCCATTGGTTACAGTAAGAATGCGGAGCTAACTTATTGCTTTAGTTGTTTAGTTTAGGTTTTGAAGAAAATTAATATTTTGTGTTATTTTCTTATTTTGCCAAATATTTTATTTTATCACTCTTTCCCCGCTCACCCTCACACTTTGATTGGAAAATGTTATCAGTTGCTACTGATTAGCCTGAAAAATATGAGTTTCTCTTAATCAAACACTTCTCCATAAATTTGCTTCACAAAGTAATTGTGAAAAAGAGCTCTTTTGCCACCAAAACACCACTGTGCCGCGCTCCGGTGCTAATCCCTTTTCGGTTAAGTTCTGACTGATAAATTTTATTCAAAATATTGTAAAATTATGGATCATCATATGCTTACAAATTCTCCGTTGTTTAGTTGGTAGTATGTTGTCTTATTAGACGAGAGCCCGTGTTTCAAACGCCAGCTCAGACATCTCTAACAAAACGAAATGTGAAAAAAAAATATTTCTATCGGCTACTTCCTCTGACGAAAATTTCCATTAAAACTTTCTCAAAACTGTTGTCCGTAAGTCAATATTAAACTGTAGGTCCCGCCAGTCTTGGATAAAATAAACACACGTATATAGCTTGTAAATCTGACCAAATGTTTGTAATGATCATTGAGTAAATAATTCTTCTCATTCATTGTAATGAAATCACATATGTATCATGTACTATTTATAAAAATAGGGTAGTTTTATGACCTAGAATGATATGCAAAATCTCTGAGACTAAATAAAATTGTCATGAAAAGTTGTTCAAATCCGTCGTTCGTGCTCCAGGTCCCGTCACTCATGTATAGGTCGTAATCCTAACTGAAGGGCTGTAACGTCCAATTATAAGTATACGTATGTATGTATGTATGCATTCAGATAGAAATACGCTTTATCGAAAAAGATGACTTTTTTGGAAAACAGATATTGACTTCACTTTACTCCAACTGATCAACTGGTTTGATCATGTTCATGTTTGATTTTGGAAAACAGATATTGACTTCACTTTACTCCAACTGATCAACTGATTTGAGATTCTGAATATGTCGCCGAATTTATGTTTTCGGGTTTTGGGTTATACATTCGTTTACAGCAGTAATGTTTACAAAAAACCGATCGGTACGTTGACATACTTACTGGCCATAACTGACCCAACTTCTTCAAAGTATTTGTACACTCTTCGAATGTTGACACATTAAGTGCACGTACGCAACTGAAAAAGTTTTGTAATTTGTGAGCGGTCCCAATATTTCCAAATTTTTATAATTATAACGCGTTATAAAGCGGAATAGTGTTAAATTTTAGATTTGCTAGTACCATAAAAAAAAATTACACTGTTATGTTGTAACATTGGTTCTTTTATATTTTTCTTTTTCTAATTCTTCTTTACTTCTTAAACATGTATAATAAGTTATTAATATTCTTTAGTCAGTAGAATTCATACATTTGCCTTATACGGTACAGCATTAACTGCTAACTCAATATAAGTTTTGCTGAAATAAAATAATTATCTACTTTTTAAAAAATAATAATAAAAAGTCTAATTTTTGTGAAATTGAACATACACAAAGTTTAAAAAGGGAATTTTTACTAAGCACACTTTAGTTTGGAAAGCGCAAATGAAAAGTACTTCAGAGGAAATAAAACAGTATTAAAAACGTAAATTTCAATTTGCAAGACCCTTTAGCTGTATTTATTTATGAAACAAAATATGAATATTTTCAAAGTCATGCCACGTTTTCAAAATTTATTTCTTTTTTGTTTCTTGTAATTCTAATTTCTATTTTTATGGTTGATTAAATTAAAGATTTATTCTCATAGAAAATGAAAACGAAATGAAAATATTTTGAAAATACTTTCTTTACCAAGGTGTAATTGGCTTAAAGCATGACTAAACAAAATGTAAAATCATATATTTTGCTGCAATATGTTATTGCGACTGATTACGGTTGTTACGGGTCATTAATTTTCTTGGATTCTTATTTTTTCTGAAGAAAAATATATGTTTCCCATTCCAGTTTAAAAGTATTTATTGAACAATTTATTTGATTTCTTTTATAACACAATAACGCTTTATTTAATTGCTATTACACACTTATCGTAATCGCTTTTTAATCCAAAGTGATTATGTAAAGAAATAAAATTTTGGAAAACTTATGCTACAAATTACATTTAACTCTTCAAAGTGCTGCGCAGCAGCCTAGCAAAAAAAAAATACATGGAAATGATTATTTCAAAGGTAGCACATAAACAAATGTCGATGCTGTTGCTGTAAGCTAATTTCAATATTTGCTTGCGGCAATGAACGAGTTCGTGCCGTCAATATAATCAGATGCATGATATAGAGGTTACTAAAAGGTGATATATCGCTGCAGTCTAGTAGGTAGTGTGTTGGCTTATTAGACGTCAGGCCACGGTCCAAACACGAGGTCAGACATCCCGATCAAATGAAATATGAAAAATTTTCTATGGCGACTTCCTCTCAGAAGATTTCTGGCAAAAATTCAGAGAGTGAATAAAATTGCCATTAAAACTTTATCAAAAATCTGTCATTCAGAATTGACTTTGAACTGAAGTGTCCGCCACGCATGTATAAAATTAACACACACAACGTAAGTGGGTTCAGAAACTAGGTTGTAATCCTGAATAAAGGGTTACAATGACGTAAGTAAATATGTAAAACGAGATATTTTCAAGATGCATTAAACGCTTTTGGATCTCACCTTGATTTGTATCGTTTCAAATTCGACAATTTTGTTCGTTTACGTATGTACCTATTCATCCATAAATGGGCGTCATAGCTGAAGCTGATTTTTTTGATACGGAGCTCTTTCAACGAATACAAGTCGTTGTCAATGGTTTTCCATGGCAATTTGGCAAAATAGTCTGAATAAATGATCATTTAACACATGTGGCTTCAACAAGTGTCAAAGATTGGAAACCCTTACTGGAAGACCTTTTATATATGAATTGTTACGCTGATCGAAACGACCTAATATCGTTTCACATAAAAACAAAAGCTACAACAACAAGAGACAATGCGTACACAATACGCACGACACAAATATACACTAACACATACATCGAACTTCTTATAAGTAAACCAGCTACAACAAGTATGAGAGAAAAAGGGACAGACAAGTATGCAAACGCAACAACAAGCAATGCAGTCGCCATAGAGTTTTCGAGAATGCGAAACCGCGAACGTTCTCCTTCAAGAACGTTCGATGTACTGTTCGTGTTGGACTATAAAAGGGCAAGACAAAGCAGACGAGCGAGTCAGTTATAATTCAGTCAGCCTTGCGTGAAGTTACGCGTTAACAAATCAGTCGCGGTGTGAAGACAAGTTGCGTGCGAAGTAAAAAGTCGTGCTTCGAAGATATCCGTTGCGAGCAGAATAGTTGCGTGTGAATAATAGTGAACAAGCAATAAATTTGGGTAATTCACACAAGCCGTTGTATCGTTGTATTGAGTGTATTGTTGGATGATTATACAACAGTGTTGATAAGTTTCATGTAAAAATCCGATACACTTATACACATATTTTTTCATATGTTTTTAACAGTTGTATTGGTTTCGTGCTATCAAATTGTGTGAATGAAAAAAAATGTGTATATGTTTTCATATGTTTTTCAGAAGTAGTGTTGGCTTCGTGCTATCAAATTGTTTGAATGCCAAAAAAATACATACGGAATACGAAATACACAATACAGCATAGCATTGAGCGTTCACAAACAACCAAGTGTATTCAATACAACATGCACGATACAAAGTCGTGTGAATTGCCCAATTGTAGTAATTATTGTTGTATCGATTAAGTGTGAACAGTGGCACATAAGAAAGTGTGGACAATAAAGAGAGTTTAATTAAAATAAAGCACATATTTGTTTTTACTTGGTTTGCAATTAACGAACTCATATTTAAACGTTTTTAAAAAGGTAAAAACGTAACAGTATATAAAATAGCATTCAACTTTTCCTACATTGTCATACTCATAAACAATTTTCAACTCCTTTTAAATAATTGGGCAATACACAAAACCCCTTGTATCGTTGTATTGAGTGTATTGTTGGACGAAAATACAATAGTGTATACTTGTTGCTGATAATTTTCATATAAAAATTCGATACACTTATACACATTTTTTCATTTAATTTTTAATTTATTTAAAGTTGTATTGGTTTCGTGCTATCAATTTATGTATGTAAATGTCAGTAATCAAGAAGAAGAATAAAAATACAAAATAGTTTCTATGTGACTTGAGTCAACAATTAACATTTCAAAATTATATTATTCGTACAGATAATTAATTACACCTGTACTTCGGTTTACGCGGAACTGGGATTACGCGGTTTCGAATTTACGCAGTTTTTAAAATTAAGAAAAAATTTTTTTTACTTATATTCTATTCAAACTGAAACTTATTCAACTAGTGCACAATCTACTGAGATGACTTTATCCAGTGATGAGTCGGAAATCATAGAAATTCGTAAAAAAAAAGACTTGTTGTTGAAAATGATAGCGATTAAGTTGGCCTAAAAATTGTATGTTTTGTGTAATGAGGTACATAGTATATGTATGTGTATTTTTTAATGGAATAAATGTTTATGTTTTTTACTTAAATCATACTTTAATAAATTATTAACAGTATGAAACTATATTTTTTTTCAATGAAAAAGCTTTTTTACAGTAGGTATTCACTTTACGCGGTTTTTCCATACAAAAATGTAAATTTCGATTTACGCGAATTGGCCAGGAACGTATCTACCTCGTAAATCGAGTTACAGGTGTAATTTACTTTTTTCCGTAATATTTTTCATATTGTTGCTTCAAAATCAATGTATAAATACTGATATTCTTCTTTGTTATCGCTTTTTGACATTTGGAATACAAAATACACAATACAGTATAACATTGAGCATTCACAAACAAAAAGTGTATTCAATACAGCATACACGATACAAAGTCGTGTGAATTGGCCAAATATTTATACAAAATTGTATAGTCTTTTAATTTCCTTCATGAGTGTTATATATTAAATTGTTTTTTTTTTTAATAATATTTGTCTGTATCAAATTGTTAATTAAAATAAATATTGCAGGTATTTATATATTTTAAATTAGTTTTTTTATAAATTTTATAAAGTGTCCAATTATATCTATAAATTGATAGTATTTGTTTTATAGAATTATAAAAAGGCTTTTAATTATCGAATAGATTAAAACCTATAAAATAATTTTAGAAAAATTGCCAAGCAAGCTGCATTCCTTGTGGATGTGATACGTAGAAAACATATTGTACTCTGCTATAACACAACAAACCACTTCAACACGCTGCATTCTTCTGGGAAATGACACGTAGAAAAGATGTCGTACTCTGTTGTAACATTACAACCGTCTAATCCACGGTTACGAAATAGCGCTACAACTTATCCATATTGCAGGTGACCAATTGCAAACCCTTCTGCGAAGAAGTCACACAATTGTGTTTGTAGTTGTTTAAGACCAAAGCTGGCACACATCTTGTGGGAAAGTTTCCCATTATCTAGAATCAAGCTGTGACTTCCACACTTTCTCGCATTTGCAATCACTAATCGGCGAATATCAGATCGTACATTATCTCGATTGTTTCGGGTATAGAAACCTTAGGTGGGCATTCACAACGTTAGACATTTTCCGTTCTTGTATAGACGCAATCATGTATGTAAGTCCTTATTATTGAAATTTATAGCTTAGTCTTGATTTGAGTGAAATTTATGTTTTTTGTTTACTTTTTTCCCTTAAGGAAAATTATGATGATGATATTGAAGTTTAAAGAGATATGCCGAGAACTTTCTAGTTTGAATGATTTTATTGGAATGAATATTTTGTAAAGAAAAAATCAAGTTGTGTAAAATTCATAAGTAAAATATAGAATTTTACAACAGGGTGATAACATAAATACAATTTATAATATCTACATTTATCTACATATGAAAATTAAAAGTTAATAAATGTATAGTGAATGTAATTACTCCAACAGATGATTGACGGTGATGATGATGAATGACGATGATGATGGTGATTGACGATGTTGTTCAAATTTTGAAAGTAATCAATTAAGGGGCGGTATTTTCAGAAAGTCACCGTCTTTTTGACTCGATGGTAAGACCATAAATTAATCCGAACATTATGAAACAGAAGTATAGCTGGAAAAGAAATCCACACTGTGAAATAGACAGCCCGCAGGCAATGTTAAACTCATAGAGTTAAAATGTATTAATCTATACAATATAAGCAGCATTAATGAGATCGAATTGAGGTGGTAAAGTAGTGATCGACTTATCGATAATTTTTTTTATGTTTGTCATTTGATACGTTTCAAAATTTGAACAACATCGTCAATCACCATTATCATCCACAAACATCATCACCGTCAATCATCATCATATTTTCTTTAAGTTTTGCTGTCATTGATAATACACTACCCCTTGATTTGAGGAAAAAAGTAAACAAAAAACATGAATTTCACTCAAATCAAGGCTAAGTTATTAATATCAATAATAAAGAGTCACTTACTTGATTGCGTCTTATCAATTGCGTCAACCCAAAAGTTTTAGGAGAAAATAATGTGTATAGTTTTAATCCGTACTGTAAAACAGTAAATAAATATTGATACTAAATACTATAACATATTGTTACGAAAATGGAAATGGTGTTGTTAAAATAATAAGCAAAAGCTCCAAAAACAACACAATGGAGTTGATCACGCATAAAAACAAAAGCTCCAAAAACAAAACAATGCAGTTGTTCACGTGATCAACGAATGAGTAAGCATATAGCAACAAAAACAACAGTGCTTGTTTACAAGTTCGATGAATAAACAAATATAGCAGAAAGACAAACAAACAAAACAACAATAACTCTGCCTGGACGAAAGTAAATAAGATACACTAACAACAAAAATGGAAATAAGTTGTTTACATTTTTGGATTGTTCCCGAAGGTCGTCATCATCCTTCAAGGGCATCCATCACACTGTTGATCAAGCGATATAAAAGGCAAGATAAAGCGAGCAAGGATGATTCAGTTAGAATTCAGTCAGCCGTGTATGAAGACACGTTATTCTCGGAGTACGAGTTAAGTTAGTCGTGTGACGACGTCGCGTTGAATTGAGTGAGAAATTCAACCAGTGGTGTGAAGATACGAGATCGAGTAATAATCCAGTCAGACTTGTGTGCAGACAAGTTGCGTGAAGAAAACAGTTGTTAGTGTGGTGCTTACAAAAAAGGTTGTGAGCAAAGAAGAATAACTAACAAGTGTTGTTGTTGCTTATAAAGAAGGTTATAAGCAGAGAAATATCACGAACAAGCACATATTGTGGAAGTTATCATTGTATGCGTAGAATAAATTCGAACAGTGGCACGAAAGTTGTGCAGAGAATAAAGAATTGACTTAAAATTAAACACAGATTTATTTTTATTTTATTTGCAATCTACGAGCTCATATTTTTAACGTTTTTAAAAGGTAAAAACGTAACAATTGGTGTCAGAAGTGGGATTGCAAAATTTAAAAATAAAAATAAATCAAGATGAAACTCACCGAGTTAAGAGTGGAGCGGCTCAAACAAGAATTGGCTAAATTAGCGCTACCAACAGCGGGCACGAAGAATGAACTCCAAATGCGGTTAAGGGAAGAGCTGCTGCAACAGGGCATTGATGTAGACACTTACGACTTCGGAGACGAAGAGGAACGTGAGTTACAGGCTCCTGCAACCCCCAGCGGTCTGGACATGAGTTCGGTGCTAGCCGCACTAATGGAACAAATGCGAGAAATGCAGGAAGAGAATAAAAAGCTATTCGAAGCCTCTAGAGCCGAAAACCAGAAAGCGCAGGAAGAGAACAAAAAGCTATTCGAAGCTTCTAGAGCCGATAACCAGAAAGCGCAGGAAGAGAACAAAAAGCTATTTGCAAAACTTGAAGACAAACTAGATGCGTATGATGAGACGCTAGATGAAATAATTGAGTCATTCGGCGGAAGAGTTATAAGTGTCGCCGAAGAGGTGTCAAGTGTAGAAGAGGCCGTTGACACGGAAGTAAGTAACTTGGAAGAGTCCGTGGAGGGCAAACTCATCATGATGGAGGAGAAGAGCCTGCGACCGGAAGCAGTACAAGCCGAATCAGAAGGTACCGGCAGGATAGAAGCACCTTGCTTTGATGGTAGCTCACCCCTATCCGTATTTAAAGTCCAATTCGAGACGGAAGCAAAGAGAAACGGATGGGACGATGGGGAGAGGGCATTGGAACTGGTTTTGGCGTTGAAAGGTACCGCCGCCGAGGTTGTAGAAACTATGCCAGCCAGCCGCAGAAACGACAACGAATTAGTGATGGCGTTACAGCGTGAATTTGGCGACGAGCACGAAAGAGAACTGTACCCTATGGAGTTGGGGTACCGTGCGCAAAAGGGTGGTGAGTCACTGCAAGCCCTTGTAGTGAAGGACGACAAATTAGTGCAGCCCACATACCAGGAAGGAAACCGTCTACTGGTAGACACTGGTAAGACCGTGGCGTGTGTAAACGGTATACGCGCCGATGATGTCGGATTGGCGGTGTGGACTGCACGAGAGACCATCTTATTAGCCCATGAGACCGTTGGCACGATTTCTACAGCACAAGCGAGAAAAGTGCGAGGAGTGGAAATCGCGGAGGAAAAAGGACGCCTTTTGTATAGATTTAAAAAGCTGTTAAGGCAAGTTGTGGCAGAAGCCGGACGAAAGGTCAAGCCGAGGCGTCTCAACTGTGGAAAGAGCGGTCACGTCCCGAAGAAACTGGAACGCGCCACGAGGAAGGTCAAGATCCGATTCACCATAAAACGGGCGGGAGACCAGCCGTCATCATCATCAGCGGGGCAAGTGCTGGTTTCTGAGAAGCGAGATCCCCACAAGGCCCAGTAAAGCGAAGTCGAGGTCAGCTGCACAATATAAGTCGGGCGCACTTTTGGAGCGGATAACATCAGCAGGTCCTTTGTATTGCCAGAAACCGATATGTTCTCGTCGAGACGGATTACTTCAGCTAATGGCCGGAAATGTATGCCATACCCAATCAAGAGGCGAACACAATAGAAAAGGTTTTTGTGAGCCACTGGGAATGCTGCCACTAGGTGCCAATAGAGCTACACTCCGAGGCAGAAGTTCGAGCCAGACGTATTCAAGGGAATGTGTGAGGTGTATGGAATGGTAGAACAATTTGGTCGAAGCCTGGAGGAATACTTGAAAAACGTAGTGAGCGAGCAGCAAAAGGATTGCGGTGAGCACATTCCGAGGTTTCTACTGGCGTATCCATCTGCGATGCATGATCCCACAGCTAGATCAACCGCCAAGGTTATTTACGGGAAAGGAGATAATGAGCCTATTCGGGACGAACAGGCTTAAGTGGGCGGCAGTGTTACGAAAATGGAAATGGTGTTGTTAAAATAATAAGCAAAAGCTCCAAAAACAACACAATGGAGTTGATCACGCATAAAAACAAAAGCTCCAAAAACAAAACAATGCAGTTGTTCACGTGATCAACGAATGAGTAAGCATATAGCAACAAAAACAACAGTGCTTGTTTACAAGTTCGATGAATAAACAAATATAGCAGAAAGACAAACAAACAAAACAACAATAACTCTGCCTGGACGAAAGTAAATAAGATACACTAACAACAAAAATGGAAATAAGTTGTTTACATTTTTGGATTGTTCCCGAAGGTCGTCATCATCCTTCAAGGGCATCCATCACACTGTTGATCAAGCGATATAAAAGGCAAAATAAAGCGAGCAAGGATGATTCAGTTAGAATTCAGTCAGCCGTGTATGAAGACACGTTATTCTCGGAGTACGAGTTAAGTTAGTCGTGTGACGACATCGCGTTGAATTGAGTGAGAAATTCAACCAGTGGTGTGAAGATACGAGATCGAGTAATAATCCAGTCAGACTTGTGTGCAGACAAGTTGCGTGAAGAAAACAGTTGTTAGTGTGGTGCTTACAAAAAAGGTTGTGAGCAAAGAAGAATAACTAACAAGTGTTGTTGTTGCTTATAAAGAAGGTTATAAGCAGAGAAATATCACGAACAAGCACATATTGTGGAAGTTATCATTGTATGCGTAGAATAAATTCGAACAGTGGCACGAAAGTTGTGCAGAGAATAAAGAATTGACTTAAAATTAAACACAGATTTATTTTTATTTTATTTGCAATCTACGAGCTCATATTTTTAACGTTTTTAAAAGGTAAAAACGTAACAATATAAATAGAAAGAATATTTATATTTTATTTGATAAAATTTAAATAATATTTAATGTGGTTATATAATATATTCAGAAAGTGAGCTCTTTTAAAAAAAATTTCCTATAAATAAATTGTTAATAAAACGAATTATTTAATTTTAAGAATAGAGAAAACTAAATTTTTAAATATTTTTTATTTTCT
Organism: Sarcophaga caerulescens; assembly: GCA_927399465.1. Classification (NCBI taxonomy): domain Eukaryota; kingdom Metazoa; phylum Arthropoda; class Insecta; order Diptera; family Sarcophagidae; genus Sarcophaga; species Sarcophaga caerulescens. The sequence continues at coordinate 70,541,401 of OV656873.1, forward strand.
TTATTATTTTTTTTTTTTTTTTTGTATTTAAAAAATTTTGTTTAAAATTTACCACAAAAATTAATAAGCAAAATTGACAATATTTTTAAAAAAAGGAACCTATAAATCATTCCACTCAATAAATGTATGTGATCATAAAAATTATCACCAAAAATGCGGAAATCGTTGGAAATATTTTAAGAAAGCTTCAGAAGTATTTAATTGCAATTGCTCACAGTAATCTCTCTCCTAGAAACAGAATAAAATCAACCCTAATTTTCATCGAATTCAGTGATGAGTCCCATTACTGCCTGAATAGTGAGCAAACAAAATTGTCTAATTGTCAAATTGTCGATAATAACGTTAGCCAAGCCATCACCGCCAACTTCTTTTGGCCTGAATTAGATAATCTGGATTCCAAAGACATGTGGTTTTAACAGTAATCATGGCAGATTAGATATTCTGCACGAGCGATTTAAGGGCATTGTCAATTCACGTGGATATGATGTGAACTGGCCACCTAGATGGTGCGGTTTCATGCCGTCAGTTACTTCTCGTGGAATTGTCTTAAGTCGCAGGCATATGCAGTTTAGCTACGAATTACAGCTCAAGGTAAATATAACGCATGCAATCAATCATATTTAGCTTGATTTATACGCCAGTGTTATGAAAAATTTAACATTTCGGGTACATTCCACTCACAGACGCATTAATTTAAGGATACAAAGCGCTTGATGAAAGAGTAGCGTTTTTAATTGTAACTAATCCTCATATTTTTGTAATATTACTAACATTTGAAACGATCAATCGAAAATATGATTTATAAATTAACACATGACCTTGCGTAAAGCAAATATATGATACTAGGAGGAAGGCAAATGACATTGACTTATAAAGAGTATCACAAAATATGTTCTCAAGTCAATACTGTCTACCGGAGTTGTACTCTAGATCTACTATTGGCTCTTCCGTCTATGCTGGGTTCCGGGTTATAGCGGAATACTGGGCAATGAGACGGCGGATGCCCTCGCTAGGTTAGGTTCGCTTTCAGGGGACGATTTAATAGTTGGTCCTGACCCCCCAGTCTGCCACCTCTATGGCCTCATCAATGGATGGGTCAGGGAGGAAGAGCTGAGGCGTTGGAGGAACGGATCGGGTTGTTCTGTTTCTAGACATCTATGGCCTGCTGTGGACAGTAAGAGAACAGATTGGCTGCTGGGCTTGGTTAAGGCCAGCTTAAGGTTGGTTGTCGGTTTTATCACGGGGCACTACGAGATTAGGCCGCTGACGATCTGTTCCAGATCCCAGCCGGACTATTGCAGGGTATGTTGCGATGAGGAGGAGTTAGAGACTATCGAACACCTCCTCTGTAACTGCCCAGCCCTTGGTAGGTTGAGGACCCTTGGCAGGGCCTTCTTTGAGAGCTTGAATTCTGTGTCGAGAGTTGACATCAAGGCTCTCCACAGATTCATTAGCAGCTTGGGCTGGTTGAGAGGTGCTAGGGCTTCATAAGTGTAGTCGAGCTCTCCCCTTTTTTGTTTGTGTCTGTTTCTTTCTGTGTGATTCCTCCGCTTCCCATTCCACCCCTTACCTACATACCCTCCTTTCATCCTATTCCCTCTATTTCCTTCCCTCTCTAAGGACGTTGTACAATGGCTCAATTTCGACCTCCGGGTACTGTACTTGTCTTAACTGACAAGTACACGTCCTCTAACCTAACCTAACCTACTATTGGCTCAAATAGGGGCTAATCTTTTTATCCTAGTTAAGAATTTTTGTATATACATATGTTGTTTAGTTTTAAGATTAGTTTTAAGTTTTTTTGATCTCAATGTTGACGTATTATCAGTCTACGTAAACTTTTTTTATATTTATTGAGCAATATAATTTTAATGTTTATTGTCTGATGTGAAATTCTAATAATCTTTTATTGTTAATGTGAGCATGTTGCGTTAACGTCTTGTATAAAGTCTTCAATGTTTATTAAAATAATACATATAGTTTTAAGTTTATACAAATTAAATGTTATCGTTATTTAGTTCCATTGTAATCTGACTATCAAGTCTTAATAAAAGAAAAATTAAAAATGAAATTCTGTTCGATACAGACGGTCGTGTTGAGTAATTATTTATTTAAGGAATTTCAAACATCAATACAAACCTAATAGCTTATATTGCCCTTTATTGGAACCGATTACTGTTAATATCGTTTGAAATTTCTAGATCTTCATAAAAATGATGAGAAAATACTCTTTTTATCTTGGAAGCCGGCGTAGTCTAGTAGGTAGGGCGTGGGCTTTTAGACGTAAGGCCACGGTTCAAACCCCAGGTCAGATATCTCGAACAAAACGAAATGTGAATAAATATTTCTTTGGCGATTTCCTCTCAGCAGATTGCTGGCAAAAACTATGTGAGTAAATAAAGATTGTCAAAGGAAGTTTCTCAAAAATCTATCGTTCGGAGTCGATTTTATACTGTAAGTCCTGTCACTCATATATAAAATTAACACATACGGCATTAGCGGTGTGAGAAACTACTTTCTAGTTTTTAATAACCAAGTATGTACAAATGTATGGATGTACCTTTATTCAAATTATATCTAAAATTACTTATAATCTAGTATGTAATAACAATATTAACAATAGTATCACTTTATTAGAACTGCAGACTCCTTTTCGCCTTACAGAACACTGGACGATTCTTTATGCGTCCTTTACAATTTGATTTCGTCTTTGACAGGCCAAGAACATCTTCTGGTGTTTCAGGATAAATTATAGCGCATCTAGATGGAACATCAGTGTCAAGAGGCAGTAGACTCAAGCCGCTTATATTAATATCAGTTGTTGTTATTATCCTCCTTATTTGTTGAATACTGGGTGTTGAATACGGATCACACTCCTCTAGCTTTACATAGTTTTTGTTCTTAACAAAGACATATTTAATGAACTCATACAGAAAGAATAAAAGCAAAATCTGAACGTAGTCCGAATTATCCATCATTTTTACTTCTCAATACAATTATTTAAAAAAGATTCGTTTCAATTTTGCAGCAAACCAAATTCCGGAGGCTATTGTGTTGACAGTTGTAATGACGAGTTTTGAGAAATGCATGCGAATTTATAGTGAGAAAATTTATGAAAACTCAATAACAGGTAGGTAAACTTGTTTTCCATTGCCTGCATATAATTTAAAAACAATGTAAACAAACAGAAATGATTTATTTCGATCGTCCATTGTCTATTGTTTTTCATTTTGTTAAAAACAAAATTTTTGTTTACGTTTTTCTCAAAGATAATTTCTGTTACATTAAGGGTATGTATGTCGATGACAAAATAAATATATTTGTTTATTGTTTTTATGTCTTAATATATTGTAAAAGTGTGATTTGATAATGTCCAAATAATAATAATGTTTGTTTGTTTCGTTAGTTTTTTAAACAAGCCAGAAATGTGGAGACAGTGGCGCTGATCTTCGGAAATTTTCAGAGCAAATGATTATATTTATGGTAGTCACAAATAGTTTTTTATTTAAATAACTGCTGCTTTTCCCATACAGTGTATGTATCGGGTGGGCCATCTATCGGTTTAAATTTGAACCATCGGTTATTTCGAATCTGGCAATACCTATGTATGTATATCATTCTATTCTCTCATAAAATTTAATATTTTATCTCCACAGAACGTAATGAATCGACTTAAGCTTGAAAAACGTTGGGATTTATTGGGCCATCGAGAAACTGCACGATGATGTCGATTTTGTCAAAAATTGCCGTATTTGTTACTCAGAAAACCCACACGTGGTCTTACAGAAACCAATGCACCCACACACCTCCTGCCACAATCGATTTATTGCGTCAAACGTTTGATGGTCGTTTAATTAGCCGAAATGGTGATATCAATTGGCCAAGATGCTGCGATTTGACACCGTTGGACTATTTGCCAGTTAAGAAAAATGTTATGTCGACAAACCAATTGAGTATTTGAAAGCATGGGAATTATGTATGAATACAACATTCTTCAAATATCGACCACAGCTTCTCTGAGAAGAGCGCATCTGAAATGTCCAGTATGGCGTATAAATCAGGTTGAACTTGACTTTTGGCATAGCTAATCGTTGGCTTTGAGGACCGCTGTTTTTTATGGCTTGTCCGCATAGGCCTGAGACTTAAGGAAGCTTCTCAAGAAAACGTCTACAGAGGTAATATCGCATGATCTCGATGGCCATATCACATCACCACCACGTGAGATGACCATGCGCTCAAATCGCTCGAGTCCTGTTAAAATCATATGTTTTGGTGCCCAGGTCTTCCAACTCAAGCCAAAATCCACACCTAATGGTAACTTTTTCGGCATTCATTGATTGCTCTTGGATCTCATATAGATTGGTTCGTCTCAAATTCGATAATTTTTTTTGTTCATATACATATTCATCCAGAAATGAACCGCATGGCTTAAGATGATATTTTAATGGAAATTAGAATATGTAGCCAACTCCGCCAAGGTCATTCAGTGAGCCCGTGCTTTTTTCTATGGTCGTTCATGGTTATTTGGCAAAACAAACTGAATAAATGACAACTGATTTAAAAGATTATCTTCAACAATATTGCTGTTATCAACTATCAAAATTCGACAGTCCCAATCTTTACAGACTCCGTGTGAATAAACCTAAGGTTCACAATTATACAAACCAGATCTTAGTATTATCGCCATAAATTCTGAAATCAGCTTCAAGACGCGATATTGAATAGATTCCTACAATTTTATGCATTATTACATGGTCATTAAAACCCTTCATTCAGGATTACGACTTAGCTTGTCACACCACTTACGTTGGGTGTGTGTACATTTTATCGGTGAGTGGCAGGCCCTACAGTATAAAGTCGACTCCGAACGACAGATTTTTAAGAAACTGTTCGTGGCAATTTTATTTACTCTCAGAGAGTTTTTGCCCAAAATCTGCTGAGAGGAACTCGCCGAAAAAATAATTTTACATATTTCCTGAGATTTGAACCATGGTCTCACACCTAATAAACTACTAAACTACGGCGAATTCTTTGTTTTCATATTTTTACTAATTTCATTGCGATCGATCAAAACCTTCAAACTGTTCCTTCAACAAGATTCTGCAGTCATTATCAAAGTGCTGAAGTCCCTGTTGGAGACCCGATAGAATTAAAGGGATTAACATCAAGCAAAGGTTCGTTCGTAAACCTTCTTCCCGGTTGTGTACAAATTTCGCACAATTATTTTCAAAATGTCAGTCTTGATTAAAAGGCTAAGGTCCTCTGTTCAATTTAGAACGTCATGATAAATAAGTATTGGTGTTGGAATCGTTACTGTCGTTTCTCCGTCTTCACAAAAAGAAAGAGAATAATTTTAAAAATATTTTCATTCTATTCATTGCCTTAAATTAATTCTTAAACTGTTTACAATTCAGTATGTGTTAACAATTTAACCTAAAATAGTAATTTATTAGAATTGAAGAGTCCTTTTGGCCTTGCAGAATATTTGACGATTTCTTATACGACCTTTACAATTCGGTTTCATCACTGATAGCCCAGGAATACCCTTTGGTGTTTCAGAGTATATTATAGATCTTCTAAATGGAGCATCAGTTTCAAGTGGCAGTAAAGACAAGCCGCTTATATCAATATTAGTTGTTGTTGTTATCCTCCTTATCGGTGGAATACTGGGTGTGGAATGCGGGGCAGACTCCTCTAGCTTTACATAGTTTTTGCTCTTAACAAAGGCATATTTGATGAACTCATACAGAACGAATAAAAGCAAAATCTGAACGTAGTCCGAATTATCCATCATTTTTACTTCTCAATACAATTATTTAAAAAAGATTTCGTTTCAATTTTACTGTGAGCCAAGTGTGGCAAAAGTTGTAATGATGAGTTTTGAAAAATGAATGCGAATTTATAGTGAAAAAATTTATGAAAACTCAACTACCTGCAGTTGTGTTTAAAACACTGTAAACAAACAAAACTAATCTGTTTTGATCCTCACTTGCCTACTTGTTAAAAGCAACTTATTTATATTATTTCTTTTCTGAAAGATATATATTTTTCTGTATTTAAGTCATATTAATAAATAAAATATTACAATCATGATGATAAAAACAACGTCTATCTTCTATATGTCCTCATAACAGCCAAGACCTCGATTTTTATAGATAGTGTTATATGTCCCGTCGTTTGTGGCTTGCATCCACGCTAAATTAATGGCTTAGACTTCCGCTTAGAAGACACCGACAAGTTTTCCTAGCAATATTTCATGAGACTAAAAACTCCAGCTCCTGTCCCAAAATTCATTGTTGACCCATACGTATACCACAAACCGGTGCCTTTTTAAAAGACTACGTAGGTTGAATTCGTCATATTCTAGTAGGTCATGTGTTGGCTTATTAGACGTGAGGCCACGGTTCAAACCCAGATTAGACAAATTCAACAAAACTAAATTTGAAAAACTAATTCTTTGGCTATTTCCCCTCAGCCGATTTCTGGCAAAAAATCTGAGAGAAAATAAAATTTCCCTGAAAAGATTCTCAAAAAATCTGTCGTTCGGAACCGACTTTAAACTTTAGGTACCGCCACTCATGTATTAAATTAACATACACAACATAAGTGGTGTGACAAGCTACACAGAGCGCCATAAGTGAGTCAACACCCACTATAATTTTAAATTTTCTATTATAAAAAATATACTTGTAGCACAACAATAATTTTTGCGATTTTTTTGTTTTAACATTTTATAAGTAATAAATAGACGTTTTTAATTTATGAAAATTTATTCGACTATTCTCATTTACTTTTCTCGCTATCCTAAGAAAATGAATTATTTCAGCGGTGTTTACTTACTTTTGACGCTCACTGTAGGTCGTAATCCTGACTGATGGCTTGTAATGACCAATTATGTATGAATATAGCTTCCAGATTACTCCATCCACTGTTGTTACTAAGTTTCCATTATCCAGAGTTTAATTTAAGAGAAAGCTGTCAGCCACTCGATATATTACATTACGGAATCCCCTAATGAATTTTATATTAGACTTGTCTCCCATTATCCTAACCATAGACTACCAAGCTGCTTACAGATTTGCTCTATCTAACCATCATAGTATAATAATTACTGGATTCCAAAGATCTCCCTGGAAGCCTTCTTTCTGCACATCATTCTGGTATATCCTATGATGCGATTTCTTTTTCTGAAAGAATATATTCTATACTTATTCTTACATTTTTTGTTTCAACTTCATTTAGCAAATTTTGAATGATGTTGATAAGGGTTCATCATCAGTTTCTAGCATGCTAGAAAATTGTTTGCCAGCATACATATACATCACACAGATAGCTGAATGTACATACTTATTTGTAAAAGTATGTTTACTTAGTCGCATTCTCAACTCAAGACAAATTATATGACCATATATGGTAATAATTTTGTGATCGCATTTTTCTTTTATGACCTCTACTATTTTTGTCCTATTTTCGCTGCAGATCAATTAATGATATTGCACTTCTTTTTTTTTCTCATTAAGAATCGACAATCATTTTTAACTACGCACTTTGCAATATGCACCACCAAACGTAATTTTCAATCAGACGATGATTATTAACATTTTGAAAGTGGTGACAATAACAAGTAAAAAAAAAAAAGAAAAAAAAAAAAGGAAGTTTAAAACTAAGATATAAAAATTAAAAAGTGTAAAGGTGGAAAATTTATACAAATAAAGGGAAAGCTAACAAGTAGAAGGAAAAGCTAACAACTAAAAGGAAAAGCTAACAATTGCTTCAGAAAGTGTCCCATGAATTGTCTGATGCCAATTTCCGAAAAATACCAAGCCCATTCTTTTTTTTGGCAAGACGTTTCCACATGCGGAACCACCACTCTGACAGGTCCAATCACTATAAATCTTTGTTGAAATAAATTAACTTAATTTGCTTAAAAGCTATTTAAAATTAGCACAGAAAATGTAAATTATGTTATCTAAACTACTCTTAAAAATTTGAAATTATTAATTAAAATGAACTATAAACCATAAATTTGACATTATATAATAATACTTAACCTAATTATGAGCTATTCCCTAGAATTTTTTCTTAAAATTTTTGACTATTATTATTTAAAATTATGAAATGTTGTTAACCTATTTTTCTATTGCTATTTTTTTTAAACCATTGCTAAGACATTCCATTATTATATATAATTGCATAAATATACGTACATCTAATCAAAATTTTCCTAAATTAATTAAAACCTTGTAAAAGACTAATTTACATAAATCTATTAAATGAAAACTTAAAAACTGATTTGTCTAACTTAATCTATAAAATGAAAAAAAAAAAACAATTTGAAATGAAGCATAAACTTTTAAGTCTTATTATCATTATATAAATCAATCAATGTACAAATTATATATTTTTTTTTTAAAGAATTAATATTGAATTTAAATAATTATTATATATTAAAGTTTATTGAGCATTAAATCATAAATAACTAAATTAAAATAACTTGTACGAATAATATTTGATGCGATTGTACACTAAATACCTTTAATTTTATTTTATTATATTCTCCTATTCTATAAATAACTCAGTATGTATATTTAAAATAATTATTGATTGCAAAAAAAAAAATATTAGAATTTCCTTTAAAGCAACAATAACAACAACAAAAAAATATCATTGCCATCTCGCTTTGCTGGGCCCTTCAGTCGAGACAACTTTAAATGGAACAATAACAATTGCGTTGTGAGTAACACATTTTTGATCTCTTTAATATAATTATTTAAAATATTACATACCCTCTTTTGCATTACTTTTATTTTTGTTTATTGCGATCTTCGCACTCATTGCGTAATGATCATTATTTAGCCTTAGGTCTATCATTACATTTTCTTTTAATGTTTATTCTTTTTTTTTATATTTAATAAATTGTACTCTTTGATTTTATAAAATGCAATACTAAATTTCATTTAAGTGGGAAGGATGGCTAAGGGAATACGCGGTGTGTAGAGTAAAGTCAGTCTATTTTAGGGACAGATATTTAACACTGTTAGGGTAAGTTGTCTGTCAAGGCGTTGAACGATTAGACAATTGGGAGGGAAGCATATTACCCTACATGACATCACACCTCGTCATGATATGGTTTTTTTTTTTTATTTTTTCTTTTCCAATTTATTTCTAAAAGATATTTGATACTCCTTGGTATGTATAGGCATTAGGAGTATTTATATGTTTATGCGCTTTAATACGGGTTGAGAACCAATCTACCAATATTTACTAGTCGGGAAAATCCTTTTATATGCCTTTTAAACCCTGTATTTTAAATTCAACAAAATGTATTCAGTTTTTTTTTGTTATTCATATGAATTAATATCCAGCGCGTAACATATATGGCGCCCAACGCAAAGGCTGTCCAGGCCTTGGTCAGTTTAATGTAGAATTAAATGGAAGTATTGAAAATAGAATCTAAAACATTTTCTTAATAAAGTTAAAATTTAAATGTCACACTCTTTTGTATAAAGAAGTTATAACATCAATTGTATTTGTTAAGAGTGTATAAGTCCTAGTTATTTAGAATATTTTAGTTTTGAATCTAGATGCGATACATTAAAATAATGCAGTTTACCATTTAACCTACCTTAATTAAGTTTTCTCGGGAAGTCCAAATTCAAAAAAAAATTTTTGGATTTTGTAGCGTCTGAGTTTACATTAGTTTCGTTTTGTTATGCTATTCGAGTCCTTTTGATAGATTTTGAAAAAAAAAGGAAAAATAAAATTAGAAAAGAAGCAGTCTAGCAAAACAAAAGAAATGTTTTGGATAAGAGCCAATTGAAGGAAAAAGAAGAGAAAAAAAAATATTTAGACTGACTGATTTGTTTGTACACTGCGTGTTTTTTGTGGTTTATCCTTCCCATAATTATTTGAAACTAACTAAATCCTTTAATTTTTGATAGTTAAGTTAAATTTGTTTTGTATTCATTAAAATTTGTATTCAAAAAATTATATATATTCGAAATTATCCTTACTTCAAACCAAATATTTTCTTTAATCTCTTATAACGAAATTCTTGAATTACTTAAATACTTGAATTGTTTCATACATTTCCTGTCGGTAAAATTTTATATTCTCATCGAATATTGTCTTTTTCAGTAACAACTTTTTAGCCATTAGATTATATTTTGTTCTTGTCATTCTTGACACATATCTTACTATTTGTTTTTATACGTAATGAATACTAGAAATTCTTCTCGAGGTAATATAAGTAATTCTGGAACTCGAGGTCGAAGTGCAAGAAATTCTTCAGCTTCTCGGAATAATATTTCAATAGAACTACAAGATACTATTCCCAAAACTCGTCCAAAAGTTATGCATTCTCCTACTGCCAGTACATCAAACCAAGGCAAACCTGTTGAGAGAACTCAAAGTTCGAATAGTTTGAATTTACCCACTGCAATCACATTAGCTCCTAAGCCTGCTGAAGAAATTCAAAGTTCGAGTAGTTTACCTACTCCCTCATTATTTCGTGATTTAGAAATCATGGATAATCAAGAGCTATCTACACAAGCACAGGTCTTCGTTCCAACTATAGGAAGAGTTTCAGACACAGCGAATCCAATGGCAAATCCCATATACGAACCACCTGTAGCTAATATTAACAATCCAATTATACCAAACAATAATAATGTGAACATTCACGAGAACACACCTTACGATTCTTTAATTGCTTTTATGGAAGAGTCTATGGGAAATACCCGCGAAGAGTTTAGGAGAGAGCTTAGTTCCATAAAAGAGAGCATTTTTCAATTGGGTTCTGTGAACAATTCAGACGCTTTTAGACCAAGAGATATAACTCATAATTTTGCAAGTGCTAACACGCCAAATTTAAATAATAATCGATTTCTAAACAATCAAACTGATTCGAATCAAAATATGTATAAAGATGTTAAATTAGAAAAGTGGAAAGTCACTTACGATGGTTTAGGATCGGTTTCCGATTTTCTATTTAAAGTGGAAACACTTTGCTCTAGAAGCAAATGTTCAGAAGAACATTTGCTATCGAACTTTCATGTGCTTTTAGAAGGAAAAGCTGAGAATTGGTATTGACTTTTCACTAAGCAAAATAGAAATGTCTCGTTCCCTTTACTACGTCACGCTTTGACGAAAGAGTTTGGTCATCTTGAATCGGATCATGATATATTATTGAAAATGTCGCAGCGAAAACAACAGTTTAAAGAATCATATGACGATTTTCATTGTACAATTGTTTCGATGAATATCAGACTCCAAAACCCACTACCGGATGTGACAGTGATAGACATCATGAAAAGGAACTTGAATTCTAATTTACGATTTTTACTGTTTAGCGCGGACGCTAGGGACTTGAACCAATTTCGTGACACAGCAAGAAAGGCTGAGTAAGTCATTGGAGACACAAAATTTCAGAATCCTATAGGATTGTGTCGGAATGTAAGCGAAATACAGCCACCGTTGCATGAATTGGAAGACTCTGATATCGTAGATCCTCAGATTGAGGCTGTGAATTTTACGCCAAGGAAACAAAAGTATGATTACTCCAATATTCAATGTTGGAACTGCTCGTCGTATGGGCATTCATACATTTATTGCTCAGAGGAAATTAAAAGGCCATTTTGTTTCAAATGTGGTAATAAGGGAGTTTTGACACCAAAGTGTCCGAAAAATCACAACCAGGGAAACAAACAAATGGGCGAATTGGCTACCGGGGACACTCGTCCATCCCACAGAACCCCGAGTTTAAATTAGATTCGGAAATTTTTGAAAATTATCACGTTAGATCTAAATTTCCAAAATTTAGTACAACTTCTACACAAACTGAATTACCCTACAATACTTTACACAATTTTAATCGAACTTTGCCAGTATTTAACAAACCTCGCTTAAAAATCATGAAATGTAGACTTCGATATAAGAAACGAAAGCATTTCAGAAAAGTTTTGGAATCGACCCTTATTCAAGGTTCAGATGATCGACCCTTCGCTAAGGTGAAAGTCCTTGATGAGCCTCTAATAGGTTTGCTAGATTCGGGGGCAAACGTATGCGTTTTGGGCAAATGTTGTTTGGAATTTTTAAAGAAAGTTAACATACCATTTAAACCCATAAAGTCTTCAATTAAAACAGCTGGCAATGCTAAACAAGAAGTTATTGGTTTTTGTACCTTACCCATATTCTTTAAAGGTGTTACTAGGAACATACAATTTTATTTAGTCCCATCTTTGGTCCAAGACGCATATTTTGGGATAAATTTTTGGCGCGAATTTGCTCTAGCATCGGAAATAGTCTCTTCAAGTCCTTATGTTTCTGAATTGTCTGTTGATAAAATTGAAAATGAGAATTTTCACAATCTTTCTCCAGAGGAAAAGTTAGAATTAGAGAAGACAATTCGAGAATTCCCGTCTTATGAGAAATTAGGGTTAGGCTGCACGAACCTTTTGGAGCATCATATTGATACTGGGGATGCGATTCCAATTAAAAGCAAGCACTATCCATTATCACCTCCGAGGCAGGAAGAAGCCTATAGAGAGATTGACAGGCTGTTGAGTATGGGGGTTATTGAAGAATCTAATTCGCCTTGGTGCTCACCCGCTGTTTTGGTTAAAAAACCAGGCAAAGTGAGATTATGCATAGACTGTAGAAAGCTCAATTCGGTAACCAAGAAAGATTCTTACCCGTTGCCACATATTAACGGATTATTGAGTAGGCTAAAGGATACGTTTTTTATAAGTGGTTTAGATTTAAAAGATGCGTTTCTACAAATAAAACTCACAGAATCGTCAAAAGAGAAAACTGCTTTTGCAATTCCAGGGAAACCTCTTTACCACTATAAATATATGCCGTTTGGTCTCTGCAACGGACCCCAAACCATGAGTCGCCTCATGGACAAAGTTATCCCGTCACGTCTAAGAGAAAATGTATTCATATACCTGGATGATTTACTTATATGTAGCCCAGATTTTCAAACACATATGAAACTTTTATCTCAAGTGGCTCATTGGTTAAGGATTGCCAAATTAACTATAAATATTGGCAAAAGTAAATTTTGCCAATCGGAAATTAAATATTTGGGTTACATAGTTGGTAACGGCTGCCTTAAGGTAGACCCTGAAAAAGTCCGATCAATTAGAGAATTTCCATTGCCAAAGACACCAAAGCAGGTGAGGAGATTTATAGGAATGGCAAATTGGTACAGGTCCTTTATTAACAATTTTTCTGACCTTGCCGGCCCACTTACGGATTGCTTGCGAAAGTCGCAAAAGCCTTTTCATTTAACTGATGTTGCTAAATCATCTTTCGAGAAACTTAAATTGGCTCTCTCATCGGCACCTGTATTGGCTCAGCCTAACTTCGAAAAGGAGTTCGTCATACAGTGCGATGCATCTAAGGTTGGTGTTGGGGGTGTCTTGTTTCAATTCGATGATAATGGCAATGAGCATCCAATTTCATACGTTTCACAGAAACTAAACAAGTCTCAGAGTAACTATACAGTTACTGAATTGGAATGTTTGGCAGCTGTAGTTTGTGTTAGGAAATTTCGTCCATACGTTGATGGTCTCCCTTTCCGTATTATAACGGATCACTCATCCCTTAAGTGGCTTATGTCTCAAAAGGACCTGAGTGGAAGGCTAGCCCGTTGGAGCCTTCAATTGCAGGGATTTGACTTTGTTATTGAACATAGAAAAGGACGTTTGAATGTAGTGCCAGACTGTCTATCGAGACTTGACGTTGATGAAATGATTGTATCAGATGTAGCTTACGAAGTTGACTTGTTATCACCAGAATTTAATAATCAGGAATATGAAGATATAAGAAGAACTGTTATGGAGAAAAAGGAATTGTTGCCAGATTTGAAGATTCATGATAATCTTGTATTTAGACGAGTAAAATTTAGGCAAGGTGTTAAGGAAGATGATGAGGAGTTGTGGCGTCTTTGGATCCCAAGATCCCTTTCGAAACAGGTCATTGAAGCAGCTCATGATTCGAATTCTTCATGTCATGGAGGATTTCTAAAAACCTTGTCAAGAATACGTCAGAAATATTTTTGGCCCACAATGGTGAACGACGTAAAATTATTCGTTAACGAATGTGATATTTGCAAAAGTATTAAGTCAACAAATCAGATTACAAGGCCACTAATGGGTAACCAAATCAAAACAAATAGGCCATTTGAAAGGTTATATTGTGACTTTCTTGGTCCTTACCCATTGACGAAAGCAAAAAACTCTATGATATTTATTTGCCTAGATCACATGACTAAATTCTTATTTCTCAAACCACTAAAAGCAGCTACATCTGCCAACGTTATTCTATTTCTTCAAACTGAAATATTTCCAACATTTGGTGTTCCAAAGTGTATTCACAGCGACAATGGCAAGCAGTTCATTTCAAAAGAAATGGGCGATTTTTTTAAATTATACGAAATAGAACATATAAGAACTGGGTTCTATGCTCCTAATTCTAATGCATCTGAGCGAGCTAATCGCGAAATTATTACAAAAATAAGATATTTTCTGAGAGATCACAAAGAACATGGCGATTGGGATAAATTTATTCCCCAAATTCTTACTATTTTGAGGAGTGACTACCACTCTTCAATCAAATGTACCCCGTACTATGCTGCGTTCGGTCAGAATATGGTTTTACATGGCTCTACCTATAAAATTTTAGAAAAACTTGGATGATAGTGAGGATCTCTCTATTATGAACAATGTAGATAAATTAACAAGAATAAGAGAACAAATTAGGAAAAATTTGGACATAGCTCACAAAAGAGCAAGCAAGGTTTATAATTTGAGAAGTAGGCCAATAAAATTTCATGTAGGTCAAACTGTTTTTAGGAAAAACCATATTCTAAGCAATATGGCGAAGCGTACTAACAGAAAATTTATGTCAAAATACATTAAATGTAGAATTCGGGAAAAGATTGGAAATAACTTGTATGACATAGAGGATCTTAACGGATTATATGTTGGTAGATACCACACATCTGACCTCAAGTCCTAGCCTTACAACAAAAAATTGTTTATATTTTTTTTTATAAATTTGACTATTTCTTTATTTTTGCCCGGCTTTCGTGGGTCGTGCCACACTTACGCAGATGTATAACAAAGACTTCTTAAATATCTTGATACGAAAATAAATTGGGAAAACAAGTTGCTTAACTTTCAAAGAAATCGGGTTTCTGTTCGTCTGCCCATTTTGAGAAAATGTCCGATCGAAGCAGATTTGATGCGATTTCTTTTTCTGAAAGAATATATTCTATACTTATTCTTACATTTTTTGTTTCAACTTCATTTAGCAAATTTTGAATGATGTTGATAAGGGTTCATCATCAGTTTCTAGCATGCTAGAAAATTGTTTGCCAGCATACATATACATCACACAGATAGCTGAATGTACATACTTATTTGTAAAAGTGTGTTTACTTAGTCGCATTCTCAACTCAAGACAAATTATATGACCATATATGGTAATAATTTTGTGATCGCATTTTTCTTTTATGACCTCTACTATTTTTGTCCTATTTTCGCTGCAGATCAATTAATGATATTGCACTTCTTTTTTTTTCTCATTAAGAATCGACAATCATTTTTAACTACGCACTTTGCAATATGCACCACCAAACGTAATTTTCAATCAGACGATGATTATTAACATTTTGAAAGTGGTGACAATAACAAGTAAAAAAAAAAAAAAGAAAAAAAAAAAGGAAGTTTAAAACTAAGATATAAAAATTAAAAAGTGTAAAGGTGGAAAATTTATACAAATAAAGGGAAAGCTAACAAGTAGAAGGAAAAGCTAACAACTAAAAGGAAAAGCTAACAATTGCTTCAGAAAGTGTCCCATGAATTGTCTGATGCCAATTTCCGAAAAACACCAAGCCCATTCTTTTTTTTGGCAAGACGTTTCCACATGCGGAACCACCACTCTGACAGGTCCAATCACTATAAATCTTTGTTGAAATAAATTAACTTAATTTGCTTAAAAGCTATTTAAAATTAGCACAGAAAATGTAAATTATGTTATCTAAACTACTCTTAAAAATTTGAAATTATTAATTAAAATGAACTATAAACCATAAATTTGACATTATATAATAATACTTAACCTAATTATGAGCTATTCCCTAGAATTTTTTCTTAAAATTTTTGACTATTATTATTTAAAATTATGAAATGTTGTTAACCTATTTTTCTATTGCTATTTTTTTTAAACCATTGCTAAGACATTCCATTATTATATATAATTGCATAAATATACGTACATCTAATCAAAATTTTCCTAAATTAATTAAAACCTTGTAAAAGACTAATTTACATAAATCTATTAAATGAAAACTTAAAAACTGATTTGTCTAACTTAATCTATAAAATGAAAAAAAAAACAATTTGAAATGAAGCATAAACTTTTAAGTCTTATTATCATTATATAAATCAATCAATGTACAAATTATATATTTTTTTTTTTTAAAGAATTAATATTGAATTTAAATAATTATTATATATTAAAGTTTATTGAGCATTAAATCATAAATAACTAAATTAAAATAACTTGTACGAATAATATTTGATGCGATTGTACACTAAATACCTTTAATTTTATTTTATTATATTCTCCTATTCTATAAATAACTCAGTATGTATATTTAAAATAATTATTGATTGCAAAAAAAAAAAATATTAGAATTTCCTTTAAAGCAACAATAACAACAACAAAAAAATATCATTGCCATCTCGCTTTGCTGGGCCCTTCAATCGAGACAACTTTAAATGGAACAATAACAATTGCGTTGTGAGTAACACATTTTTGATCTCTTTAATATAATTATTTAAAATATTACATACCCTCTTTTGCATTACTTTTATTTTTGTTTATTGCGATCTTCGCACTCATTGCGTAATGATCATTATTTAGCCTTAGGTCTATCATTACATTTTCTTTTAATGTTTATTCTTTTTTTTTATATTTAATAAATTGTACTCTTTGATTTTATAAAATGCAATACTAAATTTCATTTAAGTGGGAAGGATGGCTAAGGGAATACGCGGTGTGTAGAGTAAAGTCAGTCTATTTTAGGGACAGATATTTAACACTGTTAGGGTAAGTTGTCTGTCAAGGCGTTGAACGATTAGACAATTGGGAGGGAAGCATATTACCCTACATGACATCACACCTCGTCATGATATGGTTTTTTTTTTATTTTTTCTTTTCCAATTTATTTCTAAAAGATATTTGATACTCCTTGGTATGTATAGACATTAGGAGTATTTATATGTTTATGCGCTTTAATACGGGTTGAGAACCAATCTACCAATATTTACTAGTCGGGAAAATCCTTTTATATGCCTTTTAAACCCTGTATTTTAAATTCAACAAAATGTTTCCGTTTTTTTTTTGTTATTCATATGAATTAATATCCAGCGCGTAACACCTACTTGAAATGTTCTCTACAAAAATGGTACTTACCTACTTACTAAATTGGCCATTAACAATCCGATTAACAGATTTCAGCCACTGCTATTTTTCTACATAGGATGTTTTCTTGTTGTAAATGGAACTAATGTGGCCTTGCCCGTGTTTATTCTATCGCCCACTGACATGCGCCATCGACTTACAGCCTTAAGACCTTTGATGAATGAATGATGTTGCAAAGAGTCTCTTCAAATGATCTTAGAGTCTTGATCCTTTAGCCATCAAGACTATATATAGCTCATGGCCGCCTCAAGACTTCGTCCGCATCAAGCTCCACTTTATTAATCTTAAGACCTTTTTGAATAATGTCGCAGATAATGCCTGCAAATTTTCCTTTTAGTCATCAACACTATATATAGTCGATGGCTACCTCAAGCCAGAATCAAACTGCACTTTATTTCTGAAAGAACGCCAGCCTGTAGATATCGTCTGGTTACGCAGACCGTTTTTATCTCATCACTGCTCATAATTCGCCAGATCATGTGTATACGATCCGTGCCATTTAGCTGGATATCATAATCTCTACACCATTTCTGTTAACACACTATTTATGATTTTGTAAGGAGTGCTATCAAATGCCACCAATTTCCAATTTTTCTTTTATTAAGACTTGATAAATGCCACCAATATATCAAGAAATAGGCAGGCATTCATATTCAAAAAACTTCGCTTTTAATTGATTAATTAAGAAAAAATTGTCTTAATTATGGAAACAGTGTAATCACACACATCATGTCGAAGTAGTAATCAAAAATTGTCACAAATTTATTTTCGTATATACAAACCCAAAAAAGGAGGTGAAACTAGTTTTCATTTCAATCAAGGAATTTTTTTTTTTTTTTAAACCAAAAGAAAACCAATTCCTAATTTCCATTGGAATGACACATGATGCAACAACTGTCTGGAATAATAATGACGTTCAAAGCAACATCGAATATCTCGAAGGTACGTTTCCATGATTTTACGTTACTTGAATGGTGATTTTAATATTTTTTGTTTTTAATAAAAAAAAATTTTTTCTAAAGTATCCGATATATTGGACGTAGAGAGGGCAACAAAAAACCTACTTTTTGATGAGCCAAGTGTTCGCAAAAATTTCATACGCAAAGTTTATTTATTACTAACGGCCCAACTTTTATTAACGTTTGCATTACTATCCAATTTTGCCTTTAATAAAACGCTGCGTGACATTGTGCTGCGATATCCGTCGCTATTCTGGGTGGCATTCTTTTTGATTATGATGACAATGCTGGTGATGGTCTTTTGTGAGGATGCCCGACGTCAAATACCTTTCAATTATTTCTTTTTACTGGCTTATACACTGGCTCAGTCATTTATGTTGGGTACCATAATTTGCAATTATAACGCACTTGAAATTCTATTGGCCGTGGGCATAACGGCCGTCATATGCTTCAGCTTAAGTCTATATGCGTTGCAAACTAAATTCGACTTCACTGCGATGGGCAGCGGTCTCCTTGTGGTAATGGTTGTATTTTTAATTGTCGGTCTATTCACTACAGCCTTTCAAATGAGCCCAGTCATGTCGTTGTATAGTGGAGTGGGTGCAATACTGTTTACTATCTACTTAATCTATGATACACAACTAATGGTGGGTGGCCAGCACAAATATTCTTTAAGTCCCGAAGAATATACTTTCGCAGCATTGAATATATATATTGATGTTATAAATGTATTTTTATATATACTATCATTAGTATCAAGTGGTAGATCTTAATGATGTCTTTATTTAAATAAATCATAATTTAGAAGAACATTTAAAATATACCCGCTAGCAAATTAGATTATCCTGATAACGTCTTAATTTCAACAAGTCGCACGTACGTACCCTTAACACAAACCGGGAAGTGTAACTTTCAAATGCCTAATACAACTGCAGGCAATTATTATACAGGTAACCTTTGTCTTTTTGGCAGCAGGACAGTACGTGTAATAAAGCTAAACTCTGCTAGGCACGTTTTAATCCTTTTGGTAGACATGCCGAAAGACTTGGCATTCCGTCAAATAATTGCTATAAGATCTGTAGGTCTGTCATAAAAGGTCGGAAGTTTTTGTGCTATCTATTTTAGATATTCTTTCAACAGCAATAGCATGATTTATTTTGGTCTCGTGTTGGTTTCCTCTAGAGAATGTTTGATACCCGGAATGAATATTGATCATGCCTAAATGCTGGCCTAAGATGGGCCTGTTCTTTTAGGAAGATTCCGACAATAAAAAGTAATTGCGATATATTTTAACCTCAGTATGTTAAACCAATAATAGTTTTTATAATAGTTATCTCAGATGTTTTTTAATTTACTTTCAAGGGATGTTTTTCAATTTAACGTAAACATAATAATTTGTTTGTGTTCTATCCTTTAAAGGACAACAAACAAAGCAGGTAAAAAATATTAATCAAAATATTTTTGTTTGCTAAGATACTTAGTTACTGAAATGTTTTGTTTATGAATGAAAACAAAAAGAAGGAAAAGAAAAAGACACAAAATTTGTTAAAGAAGAAAAAAGATGTTTATTTGGTATTCACAATAAGCCACTTCAAAATTAAAGGAAAAATTGAGAACGGTAGTGGAGGCACAGCAAAGAAGTGAACTGAAAAGCTTTTAAGTTGGATATGAAAACGTGCATAACATCTAATATTCTAAACCATATTTTTTTCGTATCTTAAGCGTAGAATCATTTTTTTAAAATTTAAGCCATAATTTGCGGTGGGTGATACAACATCGAATAGATTTAAAATTATAACAATAGTAGAAAAGTGATCCTACAGCACATACTTTATCATTCCAAAATCAATCACATCTGAAATCTTCTGTCTGTCGGTAGGTCAGTATGATATCAGATCATCCGAAACATATTCTAGATATTGTTTCTAATAGAATGCTATGACTAGTTATAATAAGCGAATATCCCAGAAAATTGTCAAATATGGTTCTAGAGACTGAAAAAATTTAAGCTGTTTGACTTCTGTAATCAAATATCTTGTGAGCAAATGAAAATTAATGAAGTCGCCGTAGTCTAGTAGGTAGTGTGTTGGCTTATTAGATGTAAATGCCGGGTTCGTATCGCAGGCCAGGCATCAAAACGAAATATGAAAGAAAAATATTTCTTCGGCGATTTCCTCTCAGCAAAAACTCTTGAGAGTAAATAAAATTTGCCATAGAAAAGTTTCTCAAAATATCTGTCGTTCGGAATCGACGTTAAACTGTAGGTCCCGCCACTCACGTATAAAATTAACGCACACGACATGAGTGGTGTGAGAAGCTAGGATGTTGTACAATGGGTCAATTCCTCCGGGTACTGTACTTGTCAGTTGACAAGTACACGTCCTCTAACCTAGCCTAAATGAAAATTATTTTCCAAGTTTGAGGATACAGTACACAATTAAAGGATGTGAAAGCCAACCTTTCACGACAGACATCAGGATCATAGTCTAAATGTATTTCCTGATATGAAAAGTTTCTGATATGAAAAGTTTCTCAAGACTGTCTCTAAGAGGCGACGTTAAACTGTAGGTCCATTCTTATGGATAAAATAAACAAACACAATATAAGTGGTGTGAGAAACTAGGTCATAATCCTGACTGCAGGTCTATAACGACCAATTATGTGTACGTCTATGACTTATGTCGTTAAAACTAGTGCATGACGACGCTCCTCTTTAACGTGATACGGGACACTGTTGTGAAAAAGCAACAAGAGAGGCATAAAATCGGACCGTTTGACTGCAGACGACATATGTCTTACGACATATATCATATATCCGTTAGATATATTAGAAAACCCAATAATAATATAGGAAGATACTGATACAAAGTAAGGACTTCTAATTAATATAAATAACGCGAAGTTAAAATTTTAAAATTCCAATGTGTATTTATTTTTAACAATGCAAAAAAAAAACAGAAACGTAAAAAAAAAGTAAAAGAAATAAAAAATTCAGGACATTAGAGGGGTGTACCCAAATTGGTACAATGGCCACTTATGAGTGATATTTTGCAAAACAATTTTTTTCAAAGGAGAGTGTTTTTTTGCATTTTTTGCAACTCCAGCGGCTTCTATTGTGGCAGATGACACAACGCTCACGCTTAGGAAGCATTTCTGGAACATGATCTGCACCGTCTAGATGTAGATCCTCAATATTTGATGACGAAGGCCGAGCAGAATGTCTTTTGGACGACTGTTTTAGATAAAACCTAGCTATGGATCGACGAAATTGTAATTGATCCATAGCATTTTCTTCACAAAATTCATGTAGGCGCCACGCGTTTGATATAGCCATATAAAGATATAGATTGGTCAATTTCATCATCTCCGACCATGCTTTTGTTGTAAGTTTGGAACAAGTGAGGTATTTGCATATCAACTTTTTGTTTTTTTTAGAAGTCCATCTTTTAACTTTTCCTACTGGTCCATAAGAAACGTAATTGGTCGCCATTGTGCAAATACTGTTATGTTACTGTTCATGTAGGCGCCACGCGTTTGATATAGCCATATAAAGATATAGATTGGTCCATTTCATCATCTCCGACCATGCTTTTGTTGTAAGTTTGGAACAAGTGAGGTATTTGCATATCAACTTTTTGTTTTTTTTTAGAAGTCCATCTTTTAACTTTTCCTACTGGTCCATAAGAAACGTAATTGGTCGCCATTGTGCAAATACTGTTATGTTACTGTTATGCAAATACTGTAAACTTGTGGCCATTGTACCCAAATTGGAACAGCATTATTATATGTTTCCTAAAATCTTATACATTTGTTGTATGAAACTAAAAATGCTTTTCAATGATTCACTGTTTAATGAATTTCATATTATAATACAAATAACGACTATAAGCTTTAGATAGAAAATATAACTTTGGTTACCATTGACCTACCTCTACAAGTGTATTTTTAATGAATTTTAATCGATTATTACAACAATAACAATAAATGTAGTTAAATTGCTTCATTTAATATTTATTCAGAGCACTTTCCACTATTCAATAATGCAAAAATAAACTAGAGTAAACAATTTTTTTATACAGCCTTAATAATTAAGTGTTCCCAAATTAGCACAGAGACCGTAAATGGGTTAATTTTTTCATTCTCATAAGAAATCCATTTTCATTTGAAATCACGTGTCCAAGTGATGTATAAATTTTATTTTGGTTTTAAAAAAAAATTATGCTATTCGTACAGATTTAATTTAAACCCAAAATTTTATAAAAATTACAGACGATTTGAAGGCAAATTGCCATACAAATTATCTCCATTCAACCAATAAACTGGGCATTAACTAAACACGATCTCATGCAACATTTAAGCAAAAACATTATTCACGACTACCGAGTAGACCCAATATGAACAAGAATATCTGCACAATATCAATATACAGATTTAAGGCAGCAAAAACGTGTTCATCGGGACTCAGTGAATACTGATGTTTACCGCCCAACATCAGTTGGGTATCATACAATATGTAGAGCGAAAATATTATCACACCTATGCCACAGTAAATCATGCGCATCATATGGCTATGAAAAAATATCATGATTATGCCAAAGACCATGAATACTATTAAGACCACCAATAAGAATCCGCCTATTAAGGTGAAATCGATTTTTGTTTGCATAGCAAATATAGTGAGAGCAAAACATATAGCAGCCGTTATACCAACTGCCAGCAAAACGGTCATTGGTTCATACACTGAAGCAATCGTCCCCAATAGAAAGCTTTCAGCCACTGTAAATATTCCCAGGCATATGTAATTACCAGGTGTCCTACGCCGCATATCAGGGCAACAGGCCAAAGCAATCATAGTTGTGAACATTATGCCAACGGCGACTATTACTAAATGAGGATTTTCCGTTACATAGTCTTGCAGATCCTCGATGAATACAAAAATACAAATGAATCCCAGAGATATTAGAAGTTGTACGGTTAATATTAAATATACACGACGTATGAAACCATGACGTACACTTGGATCTTCAAAACCTTCAGTATAGTCTCCTTCCTCCACATTGTCTGAGGCACCTAAAATTAACATAAACATACAGAAAACAAAGTCAAGTGAAGTAAAAATATTGCTAATGCAAGAACTTACGATGGTGTGAACGTATCATTGCTAACAATGAAGATTTTCATAAATTAATTTACTATGAATTGTGTTTTATTTCTTTTACTTTATTTTATTGACAAAAATATTTTTGATTTTGACTTTCCTATAAAAGTTACCAACTTAATAAAAACACAAGAAACAATTATCGATAATTGATTGCTTCAAACCGAAACATACTATAATACATGTAGTTCTAGAAGTAATTAACTACATAGCGATAGCATTTTTTAAAGCCAATAATTCCATCTATGTGAACCAACGAAATGAAAAAACGAAATAATTTTGTAACACATTTTCCGACATAATGGGTTCCAGCTAAGAGATCATGGCAATCTCCATTCAATCAATTATCCATCCGAATCCTCTATCGATAATTGGGACAAATTTATATGAAACCAATGTGTAAAAAAGAAATGGTAAACAAAAAACCGGTTAAATTGATATCCGAGTACCACAATTTCATTAAGTAAGAACTGTCACAAAGAATCTGCATCGTTTTGTTTTTTTTTTTTGTCTGCTTTTCTTTAGTTTTTCTTCTGTTAAACTATAGTTTGGCCTCTGCTGCAGGTCCTACAAATATCGCTCTATCTGAAATTTTATTTATAAAGTAATCGGTAGGAACTTTGCTCTGTGAGTCCAACTATTTCCCAAGAAGCGTCGTTGTTTGGCCTTTCTGTGATGTTTTTTACTGATGAATTGCTGTTTGAATTCCTTTACTAATGAAATAAAGCCTGCAGTGAAACGCATGCGATCACCTGATCAGATTGTCTAACTTCCGATGATCGATGAACAGACTGTTTTTAAAGAACACAAATGATTTTGTCGTCTTCATCAGGATGTGTCGATGGTATCGCAGATATAGGGAAAAAAAGTTTCACAGAATTATCTTAATATTGTTTATTATGACAGAAGGCTCTATGACAATTAGTATGTATGAAACAAAATATCGGCTAAACTTTCGTCACAACTTCAATGTATACCTTCATCCCATGATCCATACTTTCAATAACTCTGAGATCTAATTGAGATTCAAATTTTTTAATATGCCGAATGATCTCTCATTCTTTGGCTCTTGAATTGTTTTTGGCTTACTGGCGTACACTTTTTCTTTCCCCAAGGAAAGAAGTCTAACACAAATCAAATGATCGTAGCGGCTTATAACATTGCCACGGCGTGAGATAGCGTAAAAAAACTATTGCTTCGTTGGCTGTGTGGCAAGTGGCACCACCCCGTTGTAACCACAAATTCTTCGAGCCAATATCCTCAAATTCTAGCCACAAGAAGTCCGTTATCATCTCGCGATAGCGAACACATCTTTGTGAATGTATCGGCTTTTCAACAATCACTCGTAGATTATCATTTGCCCAAATGCTGCATTTCTGCTTGTTAGCGATTTCACTAATGTGAAAGTGTGCCTCGTCGTTGAAGATCATTTTCTTTGTAAAGTAACCAGTCACTATCGTCTGTTCCATACCATACGGCAAATTCGCGACATAGGCTTCAGATCTTAAGTCCCTTTAACCTTGTAAGCGCGTAAATTCAAATCTTTATTAAAAATTCGCATCATTGCTATTCGTGGGTACGACAACTTGTCTAGGTTGACGGCTCTTCTGCCACGCTATCGCAAATAACAGCTACGTTTTCTGTAGAATGAACTGAGTGAGTATGCACAGGTTTGCTTACATTTCCTATTGAACTTGTTATCTGAAATTTGCGCCCAATAACGGGACTTATAAGGACAAATCAAATGGCAAAGCTGTCTGAAACCTTTAACTGCGTCAAAAGGGTTATGGAATAAGTTGCGGAAAGAGTTTTATCGGCAAAAAAAGCAATGAATTCTATTATATTCTTGAATAATAAAGATACATGCATGAACGGTAAAAAATTTTCTTTATTACAGAAGCGAATGGAACCAATCGAAATAAGAAACATCAATTATGACATAGAAAGCCTTATTTACTTACACAAGTTTTGTAATTCCTCGCAGTACATTTCTACGTTATACATTGGGTCTGAGTTAGGTGGAAGTAGAGGTGCTGGGGTTTTCTGTAGAGAACCCGGTCTTGAACTTCACTTCAGGTTAAATGATGACTTCAGCGTGTTTCAGGCGGAGATTTTCTCAATCTTGAAGGCTATTGACGCCATAGCTGGTGGCCCCGCTTCGGATTCGGAATCTAACGTGTTCTTCGTTGACACTCAGGCTGCCCTGAAGGCCATTGCGTCGGTCTTGTGCAAATCACGGCTCGTTCGCGAGTGCAAACAGTCGTTGGTGACCTTTGGGCCAGACCGTATCCGTCTATGCTGGGTTCCGGGTCATAGCGGAATACTGGCCAATGAGACGGCGGATGCTCTCACTAGGTTAGACTCGCTTTCTGAGGGCGATTTAATAGTTGCTCCTGACCTCTACGGCCTCATCAATGGATGGGTCAAGGGGGATGAGCAGAGGTGTTGGGGGAACGGATCGGGTTGTTATGTTTCTAGATGTCTATGGCCTGCTACAGACAGTGCAAGAACAGGTAGGCTGATGGGTTTGTATAAGGCCAGTTAAAGTTAGTTATAGGATTTATGACGGGGGGCACTGTGAGATGAGGTCACTGACGTGGATCTGGAACAGACCCCAGCCGGACTATTGAAAGGTATGTTGCGATGAGGAGGAGTTCGAGACTGTCGAGCACCTCCTCTGTAACTGCCCAGCCTTTAGTAAGTTGAAGTTGAGGACCCTTGACAGGGGCTTCTTTGAGATTTTGAATTCTGTGTCGAGAGCCGACATCAAGACTCTCCACAGGTTCATTAGTATCTTGAGCTGGTTGAGAAGTGCTAGTGCTTCATCAGTGTATTCGCGATCTCCCTTTCCTACTTCCTCTCCTTTTTCTTATCCCCTCTATTATCCTTCCTTTTTAAGGACGTTTTTACAATGGGTCTATTCAACTGTCGGGTACTGTACTTGTCTCAATAGTATACGTCCTCCAACCTAACGTAACCTAACATTTCTACGTCTAAATTTAATTTTTAATGAATTTATGCTTTGATTAATGACAATGAATTTTATTTTTAAGATTTTTTAAAAGTAATAAGAAATTTATCACTTTTTAAGGTCCATTTAAAAAGATAGTAATTTACGAATTATTGTACGTATGAGCAATTTGAAATTCGATTTACGTCGTTTCGATATACGTCGTAATTTTTTGGAACCAATCACAACGTAAATTGAAGGATTACTACACGTAACAACATACCATATTTAAATTGAAAATGCCACTAAGGTCTACATGTCGTATAATGAATAATACTTCCACATGAAGTATTAATTATACATCATACGCCATGTTTTACCAAACAACGGTGCAGACAATGAGTGTATAACAGTAGGAGATCGGGCAATAAAAACTGTGAAAAAACTACTTATTTTAGTTGACGCATAAATATAGTACACAAGACTTGGAAAAAAACTGAATAAATTTTAAGTATTTATTTATTTAGTAATTACAATACAATTATAAATTATATTCTAAGTATATACAAGCTGGGTAACTTCGACCATGTGCTCGGTGTAGTGTCACAGAGCAGAACCTCTGGTGGAAATCGAACCCACGACCCTCACGTTAATATTAGTCTAGCACACTACCGACTAGACTACCAGAGCGCTCAAATTATAAGTAATTTTTGAATAAAATTATAAAAATAAAGGGAAACACACCCTCTGGCTATACATTAATGTTTGCTTAAATAACTGCAAGAAAAACGTTTCCCGAAGTAAGACTTTGTATCAAAATTTAAGTTTTGTTCATAAAGTCTCTCGTAGCAAAGAAAATAAAGATAAGCTACACGACGTGATAAATCAAGTGTTGTTGAATACTTATGGACCTAAATTACATATAGTACATACATAATTGGACATTACAACCCTTCAGTCAGTATTATTGACCTAGTTTCTCACACCACTTATGTTGTGTGTGTTAATTTTATACATAAGTGGCGGGACCTACAGTTTAAAAACGACTCCGAACGACAAATTTTTTTTTAACTTTTCATGGCAATTTTATTTACTCTCAGAGTTTTTGTCAGAAATCTGCTGAGAGGAAATCGCCGAAGAAATATTTTTTTCATATTTCGTTTTGATGCCTGACCTGGGGCTCGAACCCTGGCTTTACGTCTAATATGCCAACACACTACCTACTAGACTACAGTGACTTCAACCTAAATTAATGACTGAAAATGAAAATGTACTGGAAAGGAGGTTTAACTTCTAACAAATATAACTTCTAAGATATATCTATTATTCAAAGAGCTGTAAACCAGCTAAAGTACTCCCAAGGCATCCATGACGCGTTCGTATGATTAAAGATGGTCTGGCAATGTTTGAGTTCATAAATGGTTAAAAATTCTACAGTGAATCTCCTCTAGATACACGCATCTGAATGCCTATGGTGAAGATCAAGCGCATATCTGTTGTCTCAGTGATCTGTGAAAATTAAGATTAATTCTGGTTTTCAAATACTAAGATGTTAGGAGATTATCCACGTAGACACAGTTTTTAACGTGAAATTGTATGATCTTGGTATCCAATTAACGTCATCTGAAGAGAAAAATTGCTATTTCTGGTAACTGTTCATGCAATGAGAATAAAATTGGTTCTACTCGTACTATTGAAACCATCTTCTTGAAACCGCACTCCAATTTACAATCTACAATTAGAGTGCTATTGGCACTTTTAATTAACGTTAACAATTGTTTCATGGTTATTTTCAAAGAAATTCGTTCCTATAATGCCTTCAGACTATCATACGCCCCAAACAGAAACTCTTTCCGATTGCAATGCCTTTTCCATAATCAGCTCAGCTTTTCTATTTTGCTTGTCAAAGCAACAACCACGTGAGTAAGAAACTTCATCTCCGAAGAAATCGTCTTTAGAATATCAGCATTGACAGCCCGTTACCCTAGTACCCAATGAAAACATATACGGTATTGTGAAATGTTGCAGGATTGTACTTTCTGATAGAAGCGATATTTTTGCGAGTGCGTTCCACATTTGCAAATTTCTTCAAATTTATTAATCAACAGATCGATTACGACGTCTATAATCACCTAATAATGATCGAAAAGTACCAAGTTTAAACCCCAAATTTATGTAGAGTTTAAACTATTTTTACACGCTCAATTTTCGTAAATGTTGAATGTTGCACTAAATAAATGAGTCTACAGATAACAGATATTAAAAAGCTAACAGCCACAAGGGCGCTTTAAAAAGCTCTAAATAAATTACCAAAATAGATTACTTCAAAATATAGGCCCAGCTTTAAGGAGCTACATTCGCTATCCATATAACTAAGGTACAGAGTCAGCAGACAAACAGTATATGAGAAATGAGTCAATTCACAAGGATGTTAATGAATATACCATTATCGAAGAGCATTAAAAAATAATAGAGACTTTATGCTCAAGTTACCAGCTCATTCTTATATCTCAGGCCGAGATTGCTCAAGGGCATACAATCACTCAAACAACTGTCTGAATGCTTAGTTAGCATTATCAAATATTGGTTTAACAACAAAATTAAAGTCTTAATCGTTCTAATATTTGGTACATTTGTTTATTGAACTTTCAGTTACAACTACAATTCAACAAGTTTATTGTAATGGGAACAGTATTTTGCAGGGACCGTAACTGTTATAACTTTTATCGTAAAAGTCAGAAAATAATAATTATGTTTTGATCTTTATTTTTTCGAGCAAAAATAAAAGTTATTTTTTGACTTTTATTTTTCCGAGCAAAAATAACAGTTATTTTTGACTTTTATTTTTTCGAGCAGAAATAAAAGTTATTTTTTGACTTTTATTTTTTCGGGTGGAAATAACAGTTATTTTTGACTTTCATTTTTACGAGCAGAAATAAAAGTTATTTTTTGACTTTTATTTTTTCGAGCAAAAATAAAAGTTATTTTTGACTTTTATTTTTTCGAGCAGAAATTAAAGTTATTTTTTGACTTTTATTTTTTCGAGCAGAAATAAAAGTTATTATTGTTTTAATTCATGATGAATTCATAAAATTTATTAAAAAATTCTTTAATACAATTAAAGTAAATTATGTTAAACAATTATTAGAATTAAGTTTTGCTATAAATATTAATAAATATTATGAATTCATCATGAATTAAAACAATAATAACTTTTATTTCTGCTCGAAAAAATAAAAGTCAAAAAATAACTTTAATTTCTGCTCGAAAAAATAAAAGTCAAAAATAACTTTTAATTTTGCTCGAAAAAATAAAAGTCAAAAAATAACTTTTATTCCTGCTCTTAAAAATAAAAGTCAAAAATAACTTTTATTTTTGCTCGAAAAAATAAAAGTCAAAAAATAACTTTTAACTCTACTTAGCAAGAGTAAAATTATATTTGTGCTTTCAATTAATATTCTTAATTGTTACTATGCAAAACAATTTCATTCATCCTCTTTTCCATTGATCTTCTTTATCATTGATCTCCTTTTTCATTGATATTTTTTTACTATCCTTTGTTGCTGTAACGATAGTACAGCTAATATTTTGCTAATATTCATTTATAAAGAACTGAGTTCAGTTCAACTTACGCTTCGCTTCGGCGAAGACGTAATTGAAAAAAAGATATTACATTAAGAATATTAATTGTTTGTAGTGAAACCCTTTATTTAAATTCTAAAACTAAAATACTAAAAAAGTGAATAGAACTAAAATAAGAATTCTTTGTTAAGAATAGAACCAAATAGCATTAATTTGATTCATTAAGAGTTCCACATAGTGGAAAAGACTAAAATAAGAATTAAGATTAAAATAAAATTAAATTGAAATTAAAATGAATAGTTGTTAAGAAAAGAACCAAATAGAATTAATTTGATCCATTAAAAGTTCCACATAGTGGAAAAGGCAAAAATAAAATTAAAATAAGTACTATGAAAAAATAATTTAAAATAAAAATTAAAATAAAATAGAATTTAAGAATAAATAGAAATTAAATAATTTAAGCCATTAAAAGTTCCACATAGTGGAAAAGGCAAAAGCAAAATTGAAATAAGAATTAAAATTAAGACTAAATTAAATAAGCATTAAATAAACTAAAATAAAAACTATATAAAAATAATTTTAAATAAAAATTAAAATAGAAATAGAAGATAAGAATAGAAAGAAACAAAATTAATTTAAGTCATTAAAAACTAAATTACATTTAAACTAAAATTATAACTAAAACATTCAAATAAAATGAATAAAATGAAACTGTAATACAAAGCAAAACTTTAAGTTGGATGAAATGGTTTGAGAGTCGAGGACCCAACCCATAAAACGTGTGTTATTTCATTAGAAATTAACTTATATACTGAGAAAATAAAAAGTTAATTTCATAATGCATGTCACTACGCAAAAAAACATAAATATATGTAACAAATACTCGTTCATCGCCTGTAAACATAAGCTAAAAATGCTATACCACCCGGGTGGGTATTGGTAAACGATGTATATAAAAATCTTTGGTAAAGCGAAGGTTAACCTGATAACGTCTTAATTTTAACATGTCGCACGTTCGTACCCTTAACACAAACCGGGAAGTGTAACTTTCAAATGCCTAATACAACTACTGGTAATTATTATACAGGTAACGTTTGTATTTTTGGCAGCAAGACAGTACGTGTAATATAGCTAAACTCTGCTAGGCACGTTTTAATCCTTTTGGTAGACATGCCGACAGACTTGGCATTCCGTCAAATAATTTTTGCAAGATCTGTAGGTCTGTCATAAAAGGTCGGAAGTTTTTGTCCATTCTATTTATGATATTCTTTCAATAGCTCTGTAATATAAATATTGCCGCAATAGCATGATTTATTTTCGTGACTCGTGTTGGTTTCCTCTAGGGAATGTTTGATACCCGGAATAAATATTGATTATGCCTAAATGCTGGCCGCCAATAAAAAGTAGATTTAAGCCATAATATCCGGGGGGTTATACAACAACAAATAGATTTAAAATGGTAACAATAGTAGAAAAGTGGTCCTACAGTCTCCAAGCACATACTTTATCATTCCAAAATCAATTACATCTGAAATCTTCTGTCTGTCGGTAGGTCAGTATGATATCAGATTATCCGAAACATATTCTAGATATTGTTTCTAATAGAATGCTATGACTAGTTATAATAAGCGAATATCCCAGAAAATGGTCAAATATGGTTATAAAGATTAATAAAATTTAAGCTGTTTGACTTCTGTAATCAAATGTCTTGTGAGTGCACAATTAAAGAATGCGAAAGCCAACCTTTCACGACAGACATCAGGATCGTAGTCTAATAGGTAGTATGTTGGCTTAATGAACAAGCTATTTCGAACAAAATGAAATATAAAAAAAATGTTTCATTCGTATATTTTCTCTCATCAAACTTCTGGCAAGATCTCTAAGAGTAAATAAAACTGAAATGAAAAGTTTCTCAAGTCCGTCTTTTAGATTCGACGTTAAACTGTAGGTCCATTTTTATGGATAAAATAAACAAACACAACATAAGTGGTGTGAGAAACTAGTGTAGTATATTTAGCATAATGTAGTGTATTTATCATAACAAACGTAAACAACACACCACATGTATTATACTATAAGATTTAAATTACATTTGCTCTACATTTGTGTAACACATTAATTGTAATTCTAAACCCTTGAAATAAAAACAAAGTATGACACACTTTAAGGGAAATACAATTAAAACAACTGACATGGGTCAAAGCACTTAGGAAAGAAATTTATGACTTCAAATTACTCATTTTAAAGTAATGAGTGGAAATATTAAAAATATTGAGTGAAGTCTTGACCAATCACAATTCAGTATGTTAATGTAAATGAATATTACTTTGTAATAAATAGAAAGAGTAAATGATAGAGTATTAAGAGATATTGTAAAAATTAGAAAATAGTATAAATAGTGAAAAGATTTAAATAAAAATTCAGAAAAGATCTTGAAGTCAAAAAGAAATCATTATCATTTCTCATTTTCTAACCCAGCACCTTAAACAGTGCAGGGAAGAAGTAAAACTGCTGTTGCTAGACATAGCATTCAAAACTAAACTAGCACAAAACCAATTTTAAATCCTTTTGCCTTTAAACTTTGAAAATACATTATACTAGGTTATAACCCTGACTGAAGGGTTGTAACGACCAATTACACTATGCGACAAAATACATACATACATAATAACTCATACATAATTGGTCATTACAACCCTTCAGTCAGGATCTCGACCTAGCTTCTCACACCACTTATGCTGTGTGCGTTAATTTTGTATATGAGCGGCGAGACCTACAGTTTAAAGTCGGCACCGAACGACATATTTTTGAGAAACTCTTCATGGCAATTTCATTTACTCTCAGAGTTTTTGCCAGAAATCTGCTGAGAGACAGTCGCCGAAGAAATATTTTTTTTTCATATTTCGTTTTGATGCATGACCTGGGATACGAACCCGGACTTTACGTCTAATAATCCAACACACTACCTACTGAACTACGGCGACTACAAAAAAATTAAATACGACAAAATAAAAAAGCGACCACCAGAAGTTGGCCAATGTTTGCGTAAAGAGAAATAATAATATTTGCAAAAAACACAAATATTAGCCGACTTCTGGTGGTCGCTCAAACGTGAAATTAACACATTTTCCGGTAAACAATCAAGATCCTTCAAAAATTCTGAAAATTTTTGAACTAAAAGTTCATTTGATGAGATTATATATACAAAAACTATAACACGATTGTTTACTATTTAAATTATAACTACGCTAATTTTTGTCCGATTTGATCAAGTGATGACTCAATCTCTTCACAAGAGAACAGACTTTAAGAATATTATCACTTATCCTATATTTTTATTAAAGTTTGCTACTATGAAAAAAGTTCGAATTTTCCAAGTTTACCTTATCAAAACTCATAGCCTATTAAGGCGAATAATAGATATATGTACACCGTTTTAAAAGACCATCTCTCACCTTTCCAACAAGATTTAAAGTTTGGAAACCAGGTCTGAAATGTTTGAGTAATCCAAAAATTTGTAAGTAAAGTCAAATAAAAAAACAGTTTTTGTCAAATTAAACAAGTTTGGAGGGTTCAAGAAATATAAAAAAGGTATTTTTGGGCTCTACACAACTAACTGAACAACGTAGATTATGTAGTTACTCGGGTGTATTTTCACTGTCGCACCGTGTTATTTGTACGTCTATGACTAATTCCGTTAAAACTAGAACATTACGCTCCTCTTTAACGTGATACGGGACACTGTTGTGAAAAAGCAATAAGAGAGGCATAAAATCAAGCCTTTTGACTGCATACGACATATGTCTAATGACATATATCATATATCCGTTAGATATGTTAGAAAATCCAATAATAATATAGGAAGATACTGCAAAGTCAGGACTTATAATTAATATTATAGGAAATAAAACAATTGTAATATTTATATCTTTTACTTGGTATAATATTTTATTAATATTTAGAATTTTCTTTGTTTGCTCAGTGAAGATGCAAACTCGAGGTCAAGAATAGTTCTGTCTTTTGTGGAGAAATTGTTCTCTCTTTTATACTAAATTTTGGTTGATTTGACAATACCAAATCAACCTCTTAAGACTATTTACATATGATCTATTTTTAATATTAGTTTGTGTGTATAATCTTGGGTGTTCTAATTATAACACATTGACTTAAGATTAATGGTAATACGGTCTTTGCACTTGAGTCGGCATAAACATAAGTGTGTCAACGAAACAACAACAACAATACATAACAGTTAGCGGTACGTTTCTTTGTGCATACAAAGCAATGCAGCGATCAGCAATATTGTTATTTAATATCTGTTTTGTTTACTCAAAACAGTTGACCGCATGTTGTTTCGGCAATGTTAACTATAAGAGTCACACTATGCTATACCTCCCTTTTTAATAAGAATGTTCATATAACATTTTTGTTCTATGGACATTCTCTTATAAATTACTAAGCGCAAGTTTCGTATTTTAAAATTTTTTTTTTTTTTTTTTATTATTATTTATTACAATACTAGCTGACCCGACAGACGTTGTCCTGTCCAAATTAGAAAAAATATTTGTGTTCGATTTGTGAATTTGTGAGAAGCTGTTTGAATTGTGTAAAAATAGTGAAAAAGAGAAAAACCACGTACTTTTAAATGATAATTTTTATTGAAAACTAGCTGACCCGACAGACGTTGTCCTGTCCAAATTAGAAAAAATGTTTGTGTTCGATTTATGAATTTGTGAGAAGCTGTTTGAATTGTGTAAAAATAGTGAAAAAGAGAAAAACCACGTACTTTTAAATGATAATTTTTATTTATGTATTATTTATGCATTCCCTGTGGATCATTAAATATCCTTTCTCCGTGTATGGTCGACGGCAAATGTTCGAAGCGTTTTCCACGGCCAATACTTAAAGAAAAGTACAAAGGAGAAGACGTTTTGATACCACGGATCCCAATGGCTCTGACCGACATGCCATTCGATTTTAAACGATTGCAGTTTCCAGTACGGCTTGCATTCGCTATGACAATTAATAAATCTCAAGGGCAGTCATTGCGTGTTTGCGGCATTAACCTTTAAAATCCATGCTTATCGCATGGTCAATTGTATGTCGCCTGTTCCCGTGTCGAAACACCATCAGCATTATTTATATGAACACTTTTTACTTCCATTGGCTATTCTAAAATATGAGCAGCTTATTTTTGTTTTTAACGGATTTTATCTATATGTACATAAAATTACACGACGATTTAATAGAAGTGGGCGAATAAGTGGGAGTATCAGTGGGCGTGGACAATTTTTCTTTCTGTAAGTAACTTTTGTAAACTATTGAGAACATTTAAAAAAAATAAGACAAATCCGTCCAAACTTTCCAAGATTTTAGATAAATCGAAAAAAAGTGGGCGTAAATTGGTCGTGGTCAATTATTCTTTCAGTAAAACTTTAAATTTGATTACTACGAACATGTTTTAAAAAATTTAGCCAAATCGGTGCAGCCGTTTTCCGATTTTAGATAAATCGAAGGAAGTGGGCGTAAAAGTGGGCGTGGTAAATTTTTCTTTCAGTAGAAACTTAAATTAGATTACTATGACCATTTAAATAAAAGATTAGCCATATCGGTGCAGCCGTTTTCCGATTTTAGATAAATCAAAAAAAGTGGGCGTAAAAGTGGGCGTGGTCAATTTTTCTTTCCGTAAAAACCTAAGTTGGACTATGACGAACATTTCAGTAAAAAAATTGTCCAAATCGGTCTAGCCGTTCTCAACTGATGCAATTACCAACGAACGACAATTGATTTTTATTTATATAGATATGGTGTTATATTTACATTTTGATTGAAAGATCGATGTTCAGGAACCAATTAAAATAAAGAAATACTTTTTTCTGTTGCTTTGCAGTGATATCGTAGTTTCCTTCATTGCAATGCTTTATGATACACGACATTTTTAGTTTTGTTGCCTGGCGCGTAAATAAATAATGCTGATGGTGTTCCGACACGGGAACAGGCGACATACAATTGACCATGCGAGAAGCATGGATTTTCAAGGTTAATGCCGCAAACACGCAATGACTGCCCTTGAGATTTATTAATTGTCATAGCGAATGCAAGCCGTACTGGAAACTGCAATCGTTTAAAATCGAATGGCATGTCGGTCAGAGCCATTGGGATCCGTGGTATCAAAACGTCTTCGCCTTTGTACTTTCCTTTAAGTATTGTTGCTTCGATGACGTTATTCATCAGGTTTTTTACCGCAAGTCAGGTGCCATTACAAAGACGTGGTTGGTTTATGTTACGTAACATTATGATTACCGACCCGACTTTCAGTTGGAGATTGTAAGACGGTAATCCGGGTAATTCCAGCAAGTTTAAAAACTCGGTTGGATAGTTGACAACATCATTTTGGGAAGTAACGGAATCCACCGATTTGTACGTCATCAATTCGACAGCAATTTCACTTTGAATCTTAAAATTCAATTCGTCGACGGACGCGGACTGCCACACGCACATATCCTCATTTGGTTGATTGAGAAAAATTAACTATTTATTTGCTTTGTTTGTTTATTTTGATTTTTTAGACTTTACTACAGTGCACTCTCTATAATATGAACAACTTAATATATGAACACTTTTTACTTCCATTGGCTATTCTAAAATGTGAGCAGCTTATTTTTGTTTTTTAACGGATTTTATCTATATGTACATAAAATTACCCGACGATTTAATAAAAGTGGGCGAATAAGTGGGAGTATCAGTGGGCGTGGACAATTTTTCTTTCTGTAAGTAACTTTTGTAAACTATTGAGAACATAACAAAAAATAAGACAAATCCGTCCAAACGTTCCAAGATTTTAGATAAATCGAAAAAAAGTGGGCGTAAAAGTGGGCGTGGTCAATTATTCTGTCAGTAAAACTTTAAATTTGATTACTACGAACATGTTTTAAAAAATTTAGCCAAATCGGTGCAGCCGTTTTCCGATTTTAGATAAATCGAAGGAAGTGGGCGTAAAAGTGGGCGTGGTAAATTTTTCTTTCAGTAGAAACTTAAATTAGATTACTATGACCATTTAAATAAAAGATTAGCCATATCGGTGCAGCCGTTTTCCGATTTTAGATAAATCAAAAAAAGTGGGCGTAAAAGTGGGCGTGGTCAATTTTTCTTTCCGTAAAAACCTAAGTTGGACTATGACGAACATTTCAGTAAAAAAATTGTCCAAATCGGTCTAGCCGTTCTCAACTGATGCAATTACCAACGAACGACAATTGATTTTTATTTATATAGATAGATTAAGAATAATAAAATATAAGTAATTTTGTGTACTTATACTATGATTATATGTATATTCCATCCATGGATACTTATATAAAATACGCGCATATTTCAACTTATTAGGTATTATTTAGTGTTGTATAACTTAAGTCTATTTTTATGTACTATTTGTTCTTTATTGGTTTTCTTATCGACTATTTTTACATTATTTCTTAAATCTATTTTCTTAATTTTATATGGCCCTTTATATGCCGTTTCTAACTTATGTCCTGCATCATTTCTGAGTAAGACTAAGTCTCCTATTTTAAAATTACAATCTAATGCTGTCTTATCGTAATTAGCTTTCTGTTTAATTTTATTTGTATCTAATAATTTTTTAGCTCTATCTATTGCTACTTCTAACCTAAATTTAGTTTCTCTAGCATAATTATCTACATTATAAAGTGGTGCAACTCTATCTACTTCGCTAAACTGTCTAAAGTTGTTTGGAATTTTTCCAAAAACTAATTCATATGGACAATAGTCATGTACCGTTGATGGTGTAGTATTAAAACAGTACGTGAAATATTTTAGCCATTCATCCCAGTCATCTTTATCTACTGATATATAGTTTCGTACGTATTCATTAAAAGTTCTGTGACTTCATTCTATCGTATCTTTTAGTTAAGTCACATATCATTGTGACTGCATATTCGTTTCCGTAAATTGATTTTGGGAATGGTCCAATAGTATCCACATACACCGTATCAAAGGCCTTATCTGGTGTTTCAGTTATGGTCATTGGACTTTTAATATGCTTTTCCGTTTTAGCTAGTTGACATTTATGGCAAGTTTTTACATACCTTGCTATGTCTTTTGTCATATTCTTCCAGTAGTAGTATCTCCTAATTTTCTCAGTGGTTCTATATATCCCACAATGTCCTCCTTCTATGGGATCATCATGGTATTTCAACATTATTTCATGAATTGCCTTAGCATTCATGTTATCAATTTGAGTTACTTCGTTTAATAGCGCTATCTTAATTTTACTCAATCTTTTATTGCCCATATTTTTAAATTCACTTATCGAGACAAATTCGAAAATTTTCTCATGAGGTGAAATTCGTATTTTATTAATATTAAGTTTACAGGCTATTCGTTCTAGCCTAGAGAATAATTGTCCTAAGTCAACACTCTCTTTAGTAAACAAATCATCTATCTTTATGCTAGCATATATGGATTTTCCCTTTTTGATATAACATCTGTTGAGTAAAATCTTTAGTTTATAATATCTTTTGACTTCCATATTATTCAAAGGTACGTATACCCTGGGCTCATTATTTTTATTGGTATTTTGCTTCATACCACTGAAGGCTAATGTCATCATTCTTTGAAAAGAATTTGGTGCTATTTTTAAGCCATATGGTAATCTAGTAAATCTGTACGAACCATTGTTTGTTGAAAATGACGTCAAGTCTCTAGAGTTCTTTTCCAAACCAATTTGGTGAAACCCGGACATTAAGTCCAAACAGGAAAAATATTTTGCTCTACCCAGTTGGTCCAGAATATAGTCTATTCTAGGTAATGGGAATTTATCTGATATTAGTTTTTTATTTATCTGCCTATAATCTATCACCAAACGCCACCTTTTATCGTTTGATCCGGGAAGTGATTTCTTTGGTACTAACAGAATTGGACTATTGTATTCCGAAAATGATGGCTCAATTATCTTGTCATCTATTAGTTTTTTAACCTGTCTGTTTACTTCTTCCTTATGAGATTCTGGTATACGATAATTTTTAATGTAAACTGGTTGATCATCCTTTACTCTCAGTTTTTGTTCATAGAAATTGTTAGTAGTAATTGTTTCACTCTCCAAACCAAAAATGTCAGTGTATTCTAAACAAAGCTCAGCTAAAATTGTTTTAAATTGTTCGGGGAAGTTTTTCTTTAAAAGATTAAGAACTTCTGATTTTCTTTGACTATTTTTGTGTGGTTTTTGTTTTACTATTTCATAGCCAGACATTTTCTCTGTTTTTATGTTATTCCGTTTAATTGTTACTATTTGATGTGTGGTATTTAAAAGGCGAACCAATGCATTATTTGTTTTTACTAATGTATTTGGTACAAAGATACCTGGTACGATTTCTTGATTTGGTATTAGTATTTCGTTTTCAAGCTCCGAAAACTTGATTTAACGAATCACTTCTGACCTTGGTGGTAGTGTTATTCCACTGCAGTCGTTTGTAAGTGGTATTTCTATTACATGTGTCAGATTGGGTGGTCGTAGTACGAGGTAATCATAGTCTTCATTGAAATCCAGTATACATTTATATTTCTTAAAGAAGTCCATTCCAAGGATACCGTCACAAGGTATTGAAAAATTATTTTGTACTACCTGAAAATCATGTGGTATCAGGAATCCCTTAAATCTTAGGTCGATGAAGACATTACCTATAGAACGAATTTTACCCTGTCCTATTCCACTCAATGTAGTTGTTCTATTTTTGTTGATCTGTGTTCGTTTGAAATACCTAGTTTTTATAACTGAAATGTCTGCTCCCGTATCTACCAACAATGTTACTATGTTATTTGTGTTGTTAATTTTTATGTTGACAAAAAAACTTAAACTGAGGTTCAGGTTGTATATGTGGTTATTATTATTATGTATCTCAGAGGGCTCTAGCAGTTTTCCGAATCATTTTCATGTGATTCAGCTGCTCTGACGTAGTTTCCTCTACGTTTGTGGTTCTGACTTTGACGGTTTCTGCTATACGTGGGCCGTTGTTGGGGTCTGCCGTTGTTAACATTATTACTATTATTGCGTGGATAGTTATATCTTCCACGATTTTGTCTGTAGTTATTACTTCGGTTAAACTTCTGCCCGAAATATAATACGGCATTTTGTTGTTCTGTTGCTTCATTGCAACTATTTATGAATTTGCCAATGGCCTCATTCATGTTAGTGAATTGGCCTGCTTCCATGATAGGTTTGACTTTATCAATGGTACAATTTTTGGTAAGTGCCTTTACGGCAACCTGTGTGGAATATTTGTTTGCTAGTTCACACGGTAAGCCATCTGATATATAGGCGTTTTCCAATGACCTTGTTAAATGTTCT
This sequence comes from Sarcophaga caerulescens, assembly GCA_927399465.1. Classification (NCBI taxonomy): domain Eukaryota; kingdom Metazoa; phylum Arthropoda; class Insecta; order Diptera; family Sarcophagidae; genus Sarcophaga; species Sarcophaga caerulescens. The sequence continues at coordinate 70,581,906 of OV656873.1, forward strand.
ATTTCACTGCAATAGATATTTGCAGTTTTATTATTCTGTCGTGTATTCATTATTTTGGCTGTCAATACCTCGACCGACTCGCCCTTTACCGCGTTTTTTAGTCTACTTATTATCTCAGAAATGGTTTGCTCGTTGCTAATTAAGTTTCTTGCGCCTCCTTTTAACTTTGTCTTTATCAAAGATATTGCGATAGACTCGTGGTTATCTTTGATGGATTCTAGTAACTGTAATGAGCCTATAAAGGAGCGTAAATTTTCCGGTTTTCCATCAAATTCTATGATTAGCTTTGAAGCTGTGCTCAGGAAATCAACGCCTGTTTGTGCCATTTCTGTAATTTTTATTTCACCCGGAGATTCTACAGGTATTCTAATAGTCTCTAGTTTTTCGGTTTCCACAGAGTATTCTACTTGCTCGTAGAGTGTATCTGGTAATTTTATCTTAACACCTTTCTTTGACGATATAATGAGAATTTTAGTCTTGATGTCTAAGAAAAAGCTTTCAGCAGCTGTCTTATGCGGTATTGTTAATCTGTTATAGTTTGTATTTAGTAGAACCCTTACTTGTTCTAACCTATTACATAAAATCCTAATGTGTTTTACTATTGTTTCCTCTTTTGTACTCCTATCTATATTTAAACATTTATAAGACTTGTCGAACTCTTCCTTAATCAGTCTTGCTTTTTGTAATATTTCTTGCCAGTCCATAGAAAAATTGTTTTTAAATTTTTTTAATTTTTTTAATTTTAAGTCATTAGATTAGACATGGTGGTGGTGTCTTACTGTTGAGGATCCTTAATAAAATGGCTTTTTCCCTTCTCAACCTTACCATGTAGCCGCCTCTCTTCTTCTTTATGGTCACCAGTGGTATTTTAATTTTTTCCTCTTCCTTCTTTTGTTGGCCCGTTCTTCTTCTATAATCTTCTATCGTGATAGGTTTTGGCCCTTTCGCCATTTGTTTGGGCTCCACTGTTTTTGGCTGAACAGTACCTTCCTTCACGCAGCTGGTGGATCGTTTTGGCTGATCCACCAGGACAAAAATAGTTTATTTGTATTATGTTATGCTCATCTAGAGGAGCGTTAGTATTTTATTTTTATTTATACGCTCATCTAAGGAGCACTGGCAGGATCGCCATATAGGAAATAAAACAATTGTAATATTTATATTTTTTACTTGGTATAATATTTTATTAATATTTAGAATTTTCTTTGTTTGCTCAGTGAAGATGCAAACTCGAGGTCAAGAATAGTTCTGTCTTTTGTGGAGAAATTGTTCTCTCTTTTATACTAAATTTTGGTTGATTTGACAATACCAAATCAACCTCTTAAGACTATTTACAAATGATCTATTTTTAATATTAGTTTGTGTGTATAATCTTGGGTGTTCTAATTATAACACATTGACTTAAGATTAATGGTAATACGGTCTTTGCACTTGAGTCGGCATAAACATAAGTGTGTCAACGAAACAACAACAACAATACATAACAGTTATGCTTATGCTTTGTGCATACAAAGCAATGCAGCGATCAGCAATATTGTTATTTAATATCTGTTTTGTTTACTCAAAACAGTTGACCGCATGTTGTTTCGGCAATGTTAACTATAAGAGTCACACTATGCTACAATATAAATTCGAATTCGCCTTGATTTATTCCTTCAAAACCCTGGAAACATTTTTATATTTTTTGGGCAAAATAAATTTACCATTAATTTTTTCATTCCCATAGAAATCCATTTTCATTTGAAATCACGTGTCCAAGTATTGTATAAATTTTATTTTGGTTTTTAAAAAAATTATGCTATTCGTACAGATTTAATTTAAACCCAAAATTTTATAAAAATTACAGACGATTTGAAGGCAAATTGCCATACAAATTATCTCCATTCAACCAATAAGCTGGGCATTAACTAAACACGATCTCATGCAACATTTAAGCAAAAACATTATTTCCGACCACCGAGTATACGCAATATGAACAAGAATAACTGCACAATATCAATATACAGGCTTAAGGCAGCAAAAATGTGTTCATCGGGCCTCAGTGAATACTTATGTTTACCGCCCAACATCAGTTGGGTATCATACAATATGTAGAGCGAAAATATTATCACACCAAAGCCACAGTAAATCATGCGCATCATATGGCTACGAAAAAATATCATGATTAAGCCAGAGACCAAAAATATTATTAAGACCACCAATAAGAATCCGCCCATTACGGTGAAATCGATTTTTGTTTGCATAGCAAATATAGTGAGAGCAAAACATACAGCAGCCGTTATACCAACTGCCAGCAAAACGGTCATTGGTTCATACGCTGAAGCAATCGTCCCCAAAAGAAAGCTTTCAGCTACTGTAAATATTCCCAGGCATATGTAATTACCAGGTGTCCTACGCCGCATATCAGGACAACAGCCCAAAGCAATCACTGTTGTGAACATTATGCCAACGGCAACTATTACTAAATAGGGATTTTCCATTACATAGTCTTGCAGATCCTCGATGAATACAAAAATACAAATGAATCCCAGAGATATTAGAAGTTGTACGGTTAATATTAAATATACACGACGTATGAAACCATGACGTACACTTCGATCTTCAAAATCTTCAGCATACTTGCCTTCCTCCACATTGTCTGAGGCACCTAAAATTAACAAAAACAAACAGAAAACAAAGTCAAGTGAAGTAAAAATATTGCTAATGCAAGAACTTGCGAGGGTTTGAACGTATCATTGCTAACAATGAAGATTTTCATAAATTACTTTTCGAATAATTTACTATGAATTGTGCTTTATTTCTTTTACTTTATTTTATTTAAAAAAATATTTTTGATTTTGACTTTCCTATAAAAGTTACCAACTTAATAAAAACACAAGAAACAATTATCGATAATTGATTGCTTCAAACCGAAACATACTATAATACCTGTGGTACTAGAAGTAATTAGCTACATAGCGATAGCATTTGTTAAAGCCAATAAATCCATCTATGTGAACCAACGAAATGAAAAAACGAAATAATTTTGTAACACATCTTACGACATAATGGGTTCTAGCTAAGAGATCATGGCAATCTCCATTCAATCAATTATCCATCCGAATCCTCTATCGATAAGTGGAACAAATTTATATGAAACCAATGTGTAAAAAAGAAATGGTAAACAAAAAACCGGTTAAATTGATATCCGAGTACCACAATTTCATTAAGTAAGAACTGTCACAAAGATTCTGCATCGTTTTGTTTTGTTTTGTCTGCTTTTCTTTAGTTTTTCTTCTGTTAAACTATTGTTTGGCGTCTGCTGCAGGTCCTACAAACATCGCTCTATCTGAAATTTTATTTATAAATTAATCGGTAGGAACTTTGCTCTATGAGTCCAACTATTTCCCAAGAAGCGTCGTTGTTTGGCCTTTCTGTGATGTTTTTTACTGATGAATTGTTGTTTGAATTCCTTTACTAATGAAATAAAGCCTGCAGTGAAATGCATGCGATCACCTGACCAGGTTGTCTAACTTCCGATGATCGATGAACAGACTGTTTTTAAAGAACACAAATGATTTTGTCGTCTTCATCAGGATGTGTCGATGGTATCGCAGATATAGGGAAAAAAAGTTTCACAGAATTATCTTAATATTGTTTATTATGACAGAAGGCTGTATGACAATTAGTATGTATGAAACAAAATATCGGCTAAACGTTCGCCACAACTTCAATGTATACCTTCATCCCATGATTCATACTTTCAATGACTCTGAGATCTAATTGAGATTCAAATTTTTTAATATGCCGAATGATCTCTCATTCTTTGGCTCTTGAGTTGTTTTTGGCTTATTGACGTACACTTTTTCTTTTGAATATCTACAAAGAAAGAAGACCAACAGTTTCAAATCACATGATTGTAGTGGCTTATAACATTGCCACGGCGTGAGATAGCGCGAAATTTCTTGCGTAAAAAACTATTGCTTCGTTGGCTGTGTGGCAAGTGACATCATCCCGTTGTAACCACAAATTCTCCGAGCCAATATCCTCAAATTTTGGCCACAAGAAGTTCGTTATCATCTCGCGATAGCGAACACCATTAACGGTAACTGTGCCTCTTTGTGAATGTATCGACTTTTCAACAATCACTCGTAGATTATCATTTGCCCAAATGCTGTATCTCTGCTTGTTAGCGATTTCACTGATGTGAAAGTGTGCTTCGTTGTTGAAGATCATTTTCTTTGTAAAGTAACCATTCACTATCGTCTGTTCCATACCATACGGCATATTCACGACATAGACTTCAGATCTTAAGTCCCTTGAACTTTATTAGCGCGTAAATTCAAATCTTTATTTAAAATTCGCATCAATGCTATTCGTAAGATGTTCAATTGTTGGGTACGACGACGTGTCTAGGTTGACGGCTCTTCTGCCACGCTATCGCAAACAACAGCTATGTTTTCTGTAGAATGACCTGAGTGAGCATGCACAGGTTTGCTTACATTTCCTATTGAACTTGTTATCTGAAATTTGCGCCCAATAACGGGACTTATAAAGACAATTCAAATGACAAATATGTCTGAAACCTTTGACTGCGTCAAAAAGGTTATGGAATGAGATGCGGAAAGAGTTGAATCGGCAAAAACAACAATGAATTCCATTGTATTCTTAAATAATACCGATACATGAACAAACGACATATTAAAAATGCCTGTTATAATCGAAATAAGAAACATCAATTATGCCATAGAAAGCCTTATTTACATACACAAAGTTTGTAATTCCTCGACGTACATTTCTACGTCTAAATTTAGTTTTTAATGAATTTATGCTTTGATTAATGACAATGAATTTTATTTTTTAAGACTAAATTCATCACTTTTTAAGATCCATTTAAAAAGATAGTACTTTACGATATTATGAAGTCGCCGTTGTCTAGTAGGTAATGTGTTGGCTTATTAGACGTGAGGCCTCGGTTGAAACCCCAGGTCAGGCATCTCCAACTAAACGAAATATGACAAAATATTTCTTCCGCGACTTCTTCTCAGCAGATTTCTGGCAAAAACTCTGAGAGTAAATAAAATTACCATGAAAAGTTTCTCAAAAATCTGTCGTTCGGAGTCGACTTTAAATTGTAGGTGCCACCACACATTCATAAAAATTAACGCACACAACATAAGTGATGTGAGAAACTAGGTCGTAATCCTGAATAAAGGATTGTAATGACCAATTATGTATGCATGTACTTTACGAATTATAGCACGTATGAACAATTTGAAATTCAATTTATGTCGTAATTTTTTGGAATCAATCACAAAGTAAATCGAAGGATTACTACACGTAACAACATACCATATTTAAATTGAAAATGCCACTAAGGTCTACATGTCGTATAATGAATAATAATTCCACATGATGTATTAATTATACATCATACGCCATATGTTACCAAACAACGGTGCAGACAATGAGTGAATGACAGTAGATCTGGCAATAAAAACTGTTAAAAAAAAACGATTTGTTTTAGTTGACGCATAAATATAGCAAACAAGACTTGGAAAATATAAACTGAATAAATTTTAAGTAATTTTTAAATAAAAATATAAAAATAAAGAGAAACACACCCTCTGGCTGTACATTAATGTTTGCTTAAATAACTGCAAGAAAAACGTTTCCCGAAGGAAGACTTTGGAGCAAAATTTAAGTTTTGTTCACAAAGTCTCTAGTAGCAAAGAAAGTGAAGATAAGCTACACGATATTTCCGCAAAATTTTTTATCCGACGTGATAAATCAAGTGTTGCTGAATAATTATGGACCTAAATTAATGACTGAAAATGAAAATGTATTGGAAAGGAGGTTTAACTTCTAACAAATATAACTTAAAATATAAAATATAAATATAACTAACATATATCTACAATTCAAAGAGCTGTAAACAAGCTAAAGTACTCCCAAGGCATCCATGACGCGTTCGTATGATTAAAGATGGTCTGGCAATGTTTGAGTTCATAAATGGTTAAAAATTCTACAGTGAATCTCCTCTAGATACACGCATCTGAATGCCTATGGTGAAGATCAAGCGCATATCTGTTGTCTCAGTGATCTGCGAAAATTAAGATTAATTCTGGTTTTCAAATACTAAGATGTTAGGGGATTATCCACGTAGATACGGTTTTTAACGTGAAATTGTATGATCTTGGTGTCCAATTAACGACGTCTGAAGAGAAGAATTGCTATTTCTGGTAACTGTTCATGCAATGAAAATAAAATTGTTTCTACTATTGAAACCATCTTCTTGAAACCGCATTCCAATTCACAATCTACAATTAGAGTGCTATTGGCACTTTTAATTAACGTTAACAATTGTTTCATGGTTATTTTCTAAGAAATTCGTTCCTATAACGCCTTCAGACTATCATACGCCCCAAACAGAAACTCTTTCCGATTGCAGTGCCTTTTCCATAATCAGCTCAGCTTTTCTATTTTGCTTGTCAAAGCAACAACCACGTGAGTAAGAAACTTCATCTCTGAAGAAATCGTCTTTAGAATATCAGCATTGACAGCCCGTTACCCTAGAACCCAATGAAGACATATACGGTATTGTGAACTGTTGCAGGATTGTACTCTCTGATAGAAGCGATATTTTTGAGAGTGCGTTCCACATTTGCAAATTTCTTCAAATTTGTTTATCGTCCTGTCAATTCCTTGCACAACAGATCGATTACGACATCTATAATCACCTAATAATGATCGAAAAGTACCAAGTTTAAACCGCAATTTTTGTAGAGTTTAAACTATTTTTACACGCTCAATTTTCGTAAATGTTGAATGTTGCACTAATTAAATGAGTCTACAGATAACAGATATTAAAAAGGTAACAGCCACAAGGGCGCTTTAAAAAGCTCTAAATAAATTACCAAAATAGATTACTTCAAAATACAGGCCCAGATTTAAGGAGCTACATTCGCTATCCATATAACTAAGGTACAGAGTCAGCAGACTAACAGTATATGAGTCAATTCACAAGGATGTTAATGAACATACCATTATCGAAGAGCGTTAAAAAAACAATAGAGACTTTATACTCAAGCTACCAGCTCATTCTTATATCTCAGGCCGAGATTGCTGAAGGGCATACAGTCACTTAAACAACTGTCTGAATGTTTAGTTAGCATTATCAAATATTGGTTTAACAACAAAATTAAAGTCTTAATCGTTCTAATATTTGGTACATTTGTTTATAGAACATTCAGTTACAACTACAATCAACAAGTTTATTGTAATTATGACAGTAATTTTGGTTTACTTTTTTAACTCAAAACTATTCTAGTAACATATTGTCACCCAAAATGCAGAAGGGCGTAACAACACTTTTAAAAATTTTACAGGAGTGGGAAAAACCAAATAAAATTAAAACTTTTTTGATACTCAAAATGATTTATTCTAATTTGTATTAACATTTCTATGTTCAATTCTAATTTTATCTGGTTGGTAGATAATCTTTGAGAATAGGATTATAAAATTTTGTCAGAACATATATTTTGAAGCAGTACATCAGAATCAATCAAAAACTCAATTTTGAATTTTTGGTTGTTAGGCCCTTATACATTTCAGGTCACGATTTTTTTTTTTTTTTATTATTATGGATTTATCTTCTTTAAGCGAAATAAACCAAAAAAAGTTAAAATAAACAACCAGGAAAGCTCCTAGGATTTAATTCCCATTTTAAGCATTAAAAACCCCAATGTGCGATGGTTATGGTTTATATTTATGTTGTATGAAAGATTCGTTGAAGTCGCCGTAGTCTAGTAGATAGTGTGTTGGCTTATTAGACGTGAGACCGTGGTTCATGCCCCAGATCAGACATCTCCAACAAAACGAAATGTGAAAAAAATATTTCTCCGCCGTAAACAAAATTGCCATGAAAAGTTTCTCACAAAATCTGCCGTTCAGTGTCGACTTTAAACTGTACGCCCCATCACTAATGTATAAAATTTACACACACAATATGGGGTGGTGTGAGAAACTAATTAATAACAGATTCTACATATTTAAACTTATAAACAAAATACAATGTCTAATAAATTTAATATTTATTGTGTATTTTATGTGTGTATGTAATTTGCTTCAGTTATTATTAAATATCCTCAATACTATATTCAATTAAAAGTGTGAGTATTAAACACACGTATCTATACACTTACCATTTTATTAAACTATCAACAAGTGATATTGTATGTTTTCCCATCACCATGTGTTAAGATGTGTTGACATATTGACACTGATTCGGTGTTGCTTGGTACAATAACAAAACAGCTTCAGCTGTTGGTTTTCCCATTCCACATTTAATGCAAACAATAAAATACTCACTGCAAAGGACAATTGTTTTAGTATAACAGTTATACAGATAAATCTCTACAAAAGTTGTAGAGTTTTTCTCTTCTAATGTTTCAATTCCATGTCTGCAGTCTGTTTCACACTTTTGTTTACTGTGCAGACTGCAGGAGAAACCTTATTATCGATTTTTCCACAGAGAAACGTCAAAGGAAAAGAGATATTTTCTTGTTTAAATTTTAAGAGAGTATATATAAATATACAACCTTATCGACTTAAGCCAATATAATTTAACCTTCCTCAATACAAAGTAAAAAGCAAAAAAAAAACCTAAAAACAAATGCAAAAACAAACAATTTAAATAAAGAAAAAAAATTGTGAAAAATTCAAGAATAAAAACAATAAAAAGCAAATTCATGTGACTTGAATTTAATTTTAAAATTCTCTGTACATAATTTTTTTTCTTAACATGTCGCATTTTCGGAGAAACTTTTGCAAGTTTTTTTAGGAAATAAAATTCTTTTAAAGATGATTTCTTTAAAATTTTAAAGTCCATTTAGAATGTCCTTTAAACATTTTAGCTCTGTATAGTCTGAGTATTTAAAACGGATTTTCAAGTTGATTTTACGTAGAGACTAATACCTGACTAATACTGGCTTATGCACTAAAATAAAGGAAAGAGAAAAAAGTCACTGTGAACAGAACTGGAATACAAGGATAAGTACCATTTTCAGGAGCTAGTTCTGGATAGAAAACGGTTTTGTAAACCATACATAATTACATACGTACGAAATTGGTCATTACAACCCTACCGTCAGGACTACAACTTAGTTTCTCTCACCACTTTGGTTGTGTGCGTTAACTTTACATATGAATGGCGAGACGTACAGTTTAAAGTCGACTACAAACGACAAATTTTTTTTTAAACTTTTCGTGACAATTTTGTTTGTTCTTAGAGTTTTTGCCAAAAGTCGACTGAGAGGCAGTCGCCCAAGGAAATATTTTTTCATATTTCGTTTTGTTGAAGATATCTGAACTTGGGTTTGAATCGTGGCCTCACCTCTAATAAGCCAACACACTGCCTATGAGACAACTGCGATTCATTAACAGAGTTAAAAAGACCTCCATTACCTTCTACACTTGTAATAAAACGTTGAGAAAAAATGGAGTTTAGGACCTAGAAAGATACACTGGATCTTTACAGTAGTAGTTAGGGCTATCTTAAAGTACGGATGTTTGGTTTAGTGGGAATCTCTGGATACAACTAATTTGAACCTAATACGGCGACTGCAAAGATCTACTTGCATAGTTATTAGTCGTGCCATGCGCACTGCACCTACTATGGCACTGAATATAATTGTATGCCTCTTTCCACTTGATCGTTATTATAAGGACTTGGTAGCTAAAATTAGTAGGCATCTTTGGGCAAAAGATCAGTGATATGGATAAAGTACTTATCACGCAAGGAACATGAAGGAATTTAATACTGTCGGCAGTTGCTATTACATAATACTGCGATACGGCTTTAAAATGAAATTCAGTTCAGCCACTCCTGATAAAGAGGTTTGGAAAAATGGTGCAGCGAACCTCGTAAAAGACTCTGTAAAAATCTTCAGTATAGTACTGTGGGTGGCGAAATTTTATCAGAATCGATTGAAATAGCCCTAATAACTGTGGCGTCTTTCAGTCGGTAGTCTCGGTAATACAGGCTGCGACTGGAATTATTAAGATCGCACATATCCACAGTCGAGATATTACCGTACCGTACTGTTAGCCAGGCAGCTATAAAAGCACTAAATTGTAACGTAATGAACTCCAAGAAGATGTAGGTAGAGGCGTAACAGTCATCCCAACGTGGTTGCGGAATGGTGTCCATATTATATGAGTACAAGAACACAGTGACTTATCAGGTAAATTTAGAGCGGATGAACTGATCAGGTGTAGCAAAATCATCGAACTCTCCGATGAATTCTCAACTTCGGAATTCGCTCTAAAGGCCTGCAAGCTAATATTTGACAATGCAGTCATGCAATCCGCCAAAACTGGATGGAAAGTGCACAATAAATCTGTTTAAATTCCAAAGAAGCACGCTTATTACGGTTGTCGGGCTCCTTACGGGGCATTGCATTATCGGCTCGCATTTGTGGCGCATTGATATTGAATATCTTCCAAATGATTTTTGCAGAATCTGTAAGGATGAGGAAGAAGATGAAACTATTCGCACCTATTAGTTACATGCCTAGATCCATGACAGAGGAAAAAAACACTGTGTTCTTATGGTACTATACCAACAAATTTACATGACTGTTGATAATCTTCATGACATGTTTATTGTCAACATATGTTCCGTTGAACTGGATTCCCAAGATTATTTTTATTCCCAATAGAAGAAAAAAATCACTAAATCCATAGGTTTTAGGCCCATCTGCCTATCCTGTGTTAAAAAACAGGATCCTTTGAAGTCTATATTAGAACATTCGTTGCTACGTATCAGAGGTGATTATTCTGAGTATTCAAAAAGATGAGTAGAATCGATTCATTCGAGTCACTCGAATCATTTATAAGTATTATAAGTATTTTTCTATAATTATAAATCTGATTGAGTAGGCTTATGAATCAAACAAATTAATAACATACATATTTCGAATGGTATGAGTTTGATGTCAACGTTGTACGCCTACTCATTGCAACCTGTACTAATAAATCAACGTTGCAGTGAGTACGAACGAATCAGAGTAGTTAAATTTCAATATTGTTGACTCACTTATATTCAAAATTTCATGAGTGATTATGAGTAGCGTAAAAATGATTCATTGCTGACCTCTGATTCCGTATACACTTTCAGCGACACAACATGTTTGCACCAAGAGTAATTCTGCTGAAACTACGCTACACTCATTGCTCACATAGAGAAATCACTACACTACAAAGAATAAATCGTTCCTTGATAACGATAAACGTCAGCCAGATAAAAACACCATGAGACAACTTTATATTAATTAATAAGCACTCTGCCATAAGCCATTAAAAGAATATGTTTCACGACTATCGGCTATGCAGATACTGTGATAGAAGCGAATACGGGCAAATTTCTACAATTACTATCGAAAATTCTGGAGTCTAAGCTGGGATTACTATCGCCATAGTGCAACAAATGTGGACTGAGAGTTAACATTACCCAAACAAATTAGATACAATGTTTCTAAATTTGCTATCTCTAGTATCAATGGACTAGCTCCCACTCCATTTAGTAGCGGCAATTATATTTAACATCAAACTGAAGAGGAACATGAATACACAATACAAAACTATTAAGGCGGCAACTGGACTTTATTGTTGCAATAGAATATTTAGGGTATTAACCCTAGTTTACATTCCAAAGTGACTGCACGACTTTGTAATGAAACCAACTCTATTCTACGGAGACGCGGTTTAGTGTTTAGCTTTAGAGAAAAGGAATCATCATACTGGGTATAGGCAATCATGATGGCAGGAGCCACTATACTTATAATCTGAGGCATTGTTATTATCATTAACTGGCCATTGGCGAAACAAATTACTGCGAACACGGTGATGAGACTGAACGCTACAAAAATATGGAAGTATTTCCATCTTGCCAAAATATTGAATTCAGTTGACATGATTTTATGATAGATTCAGAACAACTAAATCATAGATTGCATCTTTCACTACCCGATTACTGTAGAACTATTCAGGCTCAAATAGCTTCTATGAAAATCCGGTATCAGAATATATCGTATGACGATATACACAGACAGTAAAGCGGCCATTAGATCCTCAGATTGTCCATGAATGTCGACTGTCTCTAAGCAAGATACATTCCCAGACGATTTGAAAAAAATTCACACCTTCTTAGATCTCTCGGTGCGGTTGAGAAATGCAATCCAGAAGTTGTAATGATTTAACATAATAAGTAATATCGGTCTTACAACGGGACCTTATAGGATCCAAGCAAGCTATGCCCACTGAGCCTCGGTAGTGCAATACTGTGGGTATATGTGTCGGCACCAGGTGTGGTCAGTATGCAATTTATTGAGGGAGTAGAGAGTAAGAGAGAGTATTTAAACATTCAGCAAGAGTTCGGCAGAATTAAGAATTTGTAATGATTATTATTTGTCACGTGCGCTATGCATGAGGGTTAAAGCATTGGTTTATGCATACGGCAACATACGGGTGTGGTATCAGTTGGCAACGCCGATTGAAACAAATGGGGCATAAATGGCGAGTGGAACAGACACAGATATATGTCTTTGGATCAAACAAAGAAAAAAAAACTAACGGTATACAGGAATTGTCTTGATGAGAGGTTTGTTCGAAGCAAAAATGAAAGGAAGCGTTCTTTTTGGTTTTGGCAGCGATGAGAAAAGGTGGTGACAAAAGAAAAAATATTTAAACAAAAAAAATATAAGTAAGTTTTTATAAAAAAAAAAGGAAAGAAAAAAAGTTATAGCCACCATCAACTGCTACACATTTTTATATCCAACTATAACCTCATCAGTTCGTACACGTTCCGATATTCAACTATAACCTCATCAGTTTCTTCACGTTTCTATACTCAACTATAACATCATCAGTTCCTACACGTTTTTATATTCATCTATAACCTCATCATCCCCTACAAATTGTCATATTCAACTATAACCTCATCATCTCCTACATGATTCTAAATTCAACTATAACCTCATCAGCTCCTAAACAACTTAATCCAACTATAACCACATCAGTTTCTATACTCAACTATAACTCATCAGTTTCTACACGTTTCGATATTCAACTATAACCTCATCAGTTTCTACACGTTTCTATACTCAACTATAACTCATCAGTTTCTACACGTTTCTAAACTCAACTATATCCTCATCATCTCCTACATAGTTTTATTTTCAACTATAACCTCATCATCTTATATACGATTTTATATTCAACTATAACCTCATCATTTCATACAATTTGCTATATTCAACTATAACTTCATCATCTTATATACGATTTTACATTCAACTATAATCTCATCATCCCATACAAATTGCTATATTCAACTACATATAACTTCATCATCTCCTATGCGATTGTATATCCAACTATAACTTCAACATCTCCTGTATGATTTTATATTCAACTATAACCTCATCAGTCTCAGTGTCAGTTCGTCGTGGAAGGTCAACGATACTTTGCTCTCCGGCTCACACAATAACCGTAAGACTACGATGCCCCATAACAACTCAGAAGTCCCGCATTCGAGATAAAAGTATTTAAAACAGTATTTTGCTAACATAAGCGATATTTTCATAAAATTGCATTGTCATTAGCATATTGAATTTAATTAAGTCAAAAAAGGAAAAATATATATAGGAAAAGGGGAAGAAGAAAGTCTCAAGGGAATTGTAAAATTTAGATTATAGTTAGAGTTACTTTTTATTGTATTTCGTTTTTTTTTTTTTCTTTTTCTCTCCTTGAGATATATATATATATATTTATCTAAATATATAGATATATATATATTTATCTAAATATATAGATATATATATATATATTTATCTAAATATATAGATATATATATATATTTATCTAAATATATAGATATATATATATATTTATCTAAATATATATGTATACAGTAGTTTTTGATTTGAGGGCCTAGTTCAGCCATATAGTAGAGCTCTGTTATAGAGGTTGAGGTTTTTGATTGTAGGCGCCCTATAGAGTTGTGCCCACGAGAGTGGAAGAGGTAGAAAATGAAAAAGGGAAATACATATATCTTTTAGTCTTTTGATTATTTGAAATTTAATAAATTTGTATAATTGAAATGAAGTTGTTGACATCATGAATAAGTAGTTAGAAAATTCAGGTAAGTTGATAGGATGGTGGCAGGATAGACGTGGGTTGGTAAGATTCTGGGATAGTTTGATCCTTTCGGATTCCAAGGGGGTGGTCAGTAGAGCTCCAAAAACATCGGTGAGCTTTCCTCATTTGCGTTTGGGTATTTAAATCAGTTCCTTATTTAGTCTCCGTCTCCATAGTATTTGTTTCGCTTTCGGGTCCCTATGCATTTTCTTTTTTGATCGTTCTCGATTCCTTCAAAGCTGGTATGATTTTTTTATATATATGAGAGAGTTTAGTGTGCAGATAATCGGCAAGGACCACCCCATCCGGCGAGCCTCAGCCCGGCAAAACGCGAGCATACCAGCGACGCAGATTATCTGGCCACCCGATTTCCAGATGTTCCAGACTGGTAACAGCTGTTAGTGCATTATTTTCATCTTTCGTCAAACAGTAACATCTCTCAAGTTTATATTAAAATTTTTTTTTTCACATCTTCATCTTTCATATTATATATTTCCAACAAGTCTATAAACCCAATCATATTGCTGCTAATGTGAAGATGTGATTTACTTACCAAAGTTCCCATAGGCTTAATACTCTTGCACAAAGTCTCGATATGACTCCAAGAGAGTATTTTGGATATCATTTGGAAGAACGGTTACGTAGCTGCTAAACCTGAAACAAAATTCAACTAAAACACTTGCTCATGAGTGCTTGGCGGCAAATATCAACAGAAAACACTAAACAAAAATAAAATGGATTATATGGACTGCTTTACCTTAAGTGATAACCTACTAAATATTAGGTACAATAATTTAGTATGTTGGGCATTTGCATTTTAAATTTATTCTGAGTTCTTCTTGGGGGTACCTACACTTTTGTGGTGCAAAAATATGAAATTACCAGAAAGTTTTCTTCATTTTTCTTATGGTTTGTGAAAAACCTTAAACATTTTCTTTGTTTTATAATAAAACTAGCAGTATCTTGCGCGCGTTGCTGAGCCACCAACTAAAATAAATTAGAAGGAAAGACATTACACAAAAATCCAATTAATTTTGAATAATTTTATTGATTTTGTTTCCCGTTGTCCAGATGATTCAGACGAACGGGCCTGAGTAGTACGCACTCGATCAGTTTCTAATCTCACTTCTGGTTGTTCAAGTGATTCATGCGAACGGGTCTCAGCGGCATGTACTCGAAGATTTTCCAGTTTCAATGCACGTAATACTCTTTTCTTCCATGCTTGAGGTGTAAATCGACCAATTGCTTGTCATTCATTTTAAATAATTTTCAGTGGCACCATCATTTTTATATATGTATATATATAGATAGATAGATAGATATGTATAAATAAATTAATAAAATAAATATAAAAACATTAATTATTATTATTATAGATTGTAAATAAAGAATATGAAAAAAAATATTACTAAAAATTCATAAAATTACTTACCTAGACTTTTGCTGTTCCCTGTACATTTATAAGTAATATGTTCTGAGCAGGAACAACAAATTTGAAATATTGTTGTTACATAGTGTTGCTAGAACTTTACTAAGATAACAGAGCAGTGTTTTGAACTCGGAGCTCCTGTGTAGTAAACTACCCCACTACTAATTAGACTACAGCAACTACTTATCGTTTCATGCAAGAAGTATTTTAAAATCGACTAACTGCGTGGATTGGATAGGATGGTTTAGTTTCATTGTTTTTTTTTTTCAAAACCCTTTTGGCCTTCTCTGCCCTTAACTAAATTTAATACCGTAATAGCTTGTCGAACAGGCGGGAGGAAAATTTACAAATATTCGTTAACAACTTGACAAAAATCACTTTAACTTTATGCTCTAAACATTAATACTCTAAAGGTTTAAAGCTGTTTTAAGCTGGCAAAATTTTTAAAACGTCATTTATAAAAAGAAAAAGAGAAAACGAAAACGAAAAACACACTCGCAGATACAGAATTATATACTCTCGGTGATATAAATAACAAAAAAAGGAAACAGGAAAAGGATTCTTGGAGCAGCAGTCAGTAGGATTCGGAGTTTAACAACATATTGAAACAAACAAAAAAATCCTTTTAAGTAGCCGTGTATTCACATACACAAAATATTTATGTTTGTGTGTGAGTTCATGTACATTTTATCTACCAAACAGAAGCATTGAACGACAAACACAACCCAATCGGCAAAGAAATTTATACAAATTAAAAAAATCCAACATCTGACCAAAAATTTCTGGCTTTAATTGCTGCCAACAATCTATATTTGGCGATTTGTCTGTATTGGAGAAAATCTGCCTACTTCTCGTGCACTATTTTTCATACAAATTTGTTTTTGCTTACTGGGTTATATGCTGGTTTAAATGCACTAACTTGTGCCTTTTCTTTTGTCCCATGTGTTTTAGTTGGTTAAGCGTAAATAATTTGACAGAACATTAAATCGTTTATGCCAGTGCTGGAATTATTTATGAAAATAAAATCCAACCGAACATGTAAATTCTAAACAGCGTTTTATTGGCTTAAAACGGTGCCAGACGAAAGATTACATTTGTTCTTAAAGTTGAAATACATAACAAACAATATCAATTTCATTACAGAATACATACATACATAAATGGTAAGCCGGTAAAAGTATGTATTCAACTGAATGAACATTAAAGCAGTATTACGTAGATACATGCATACATTGTTACAGAAAACTCTAGTAAAATATTTTAATTTTATTTTTGAGTTTTACTTCAGCGGTTTAACCTTAGGGACCAGTCTAAATTCTTACAGTTAAAATTAAACGCAGTCTTGTAAATAATGTGATAGCTTATTAGCTACAAGTCCACCGTTCAAATTCTAGCTCAGGCAATTTTAAACGAAACGAAATATGTAAAATATTACTTCAAGAACTGCCTCTCTTCTGGTCTTCTGGCAAAAAGTCTGAGAGTAAATAAAATAAAATTACCATGAAAAGTTTCTCAAAAATCTGTCATTCGGATTCGATTTTAAATGTAGGTTCCGCCAACATACACAATATGGTTGGTATGAGAAGCTAGGTGGTAATCCTAAATAAAGGGTTGGAAAGACCAATTAAATAAATAAGTAAGACAATATTTGGATCCCAATTCCTATTGATTTGCGGTCAGATTGATTTTTTTACGCAGGCGTTAAATATTCCAATTAAATTATTTTGCGACGTTCGTGTTAAGTGTCTCGTGACTTATCTGCGTCCTCATTATCGCGAATTCCCAAATGATATACAACCCAGCAGTCGTTAGAACTATTTGCCCTTTCGTATACTTTAAAATAATCGCTTTTTTAATCAAGTACACTGGTTCTGCCCAGGGTACAGCTAAACAGAGAGCTGTTACCCACTCGATTCATCAGATCAGGACATCTCCTAATGGAATTTGTATTAAATTTGTCTTCCATTATCATCGCTATAGTCTCCAAAGCTTTGGTCTTCTTTATGATTTATAGCAGAATGAAATCTAGTAGACCTTACATCTCCACTATGGATCAGGTTTTCACCGCACTTGTAACACCAACACATGATAGTCTCTGTAGAATGTTTAAGTCCGATTAATCTGTTTGTTTGCTCTGACGAGATAATGGCCCTATAGATCACAAAAATGGCATACTACATTCAGTACATAATTCCTGGATTTTATTCCCAATAAGCCTTCTGCATATTATTGTGGTCTCTACGTGAGCTCTGCTTGTCGTTTTGCTAATGCTTAACATTTTACTTTCAATTCCTGTGATACTATCTCAACCAAAAATATTTTTCCTTTTAGGATTTTTCTTTAACTTATAAATAGTGCTATTGGGGTTTTTTTTTGGGGGATACGGCTATCCTTAGCCTATGGTATACGTCACCTCCCAGGTTATTTCCTGTCGACATTATTCAACCCAGACAACAAAAACCGTTTACCATTTCTATAGGTTTAGCTTGTGATTATTATTGTTAAAGGGCATTGCTTTAGCCTTCTGTTCTTATTATTTCGAAATCGATCCTCTTTGCACATGCAGCCAAGTCAGTCAGTTTACTCTGCATCTCGAGAAAATTGTATGGTAATAGAAAAATGTAGTCTCAAGACCCAAGTCTTTAAATCTTTTGCTAAAAGATTACACATCCGCCTTCCAATTTCTCCTAGTTTTAGCATGATCTCATCTAGCACTACGGCAAATTATAGCAGAGAATAGGAGTCCCCGTTAACACTTTGACTTTATATACACTCAATTCTCTTTTTATGCGGTAGATACGTTCCAAAACTAACCGCACAAAAAAAAATCGCATAAAAAAAATACACTAATGTAGTGTAAAAGAAGGAATGTGTTCCATTATTTTCAAAAACGCATAAAACCAAAAAATCATATAAAAAAAGACATTAATTACATTATATAATTAGGGTTACGTTCCAAAATTTTTTAAAAGAAAAGTCGATATCAACTAATAAAAAATGAGGATACCTGAGAATTTTTGAGCAGAGTATAAAGTTTTGGTAAATTCAAATCAAATACATAACATTACTTTATTTTTAATTAAATATATTTATTTCACATTACTTTAATTAGTAGTTTTATAAAATTTTTATATTTAGTCATTTTCTTCACTTTCTAATAACACCCGCAACTGATGGCACAAATTGAGCATATGTAACTATTGTTTGCTTGCTCTGTATAGAAGAAATATTTAAAAAGGGGAATCCCATACAAAATACTATAGAAAAACAACGCATGACTTCAAAATCTTGTACAAAAAAAAATCAGAATTCGATTCTCAGGAAAAATCGCATAACTTTAAAACCGCATAAAAAAGATTCGCATAAAAAGAGAATTGAGGTACATACATGACTGATGGTACAACTGTGCACAGTAGTTTTATCAGCCTTTCGTCTGTTCAACCCTATTTTTAAATATCTTCCAGTCTATTGTTAATAATGATAACAATGATGTATTTTTTATTAATATCGTATTAAGAAGTGTTATATCTCTCAATTATCACATTCCGTATTACAATTTTTCTCTACAAATTTTATTATTCTGACCTTGACTTTCGACCGTGGCCTCCCGTCTAATAAGCCATCACACTACCTAATTGAAGTCGTCGTAGTCTAGTCGTCTAATAAGCCAACACACTACCTACTAGACTACGGCGACTTCAATTAGGTAGTGTGTTGGCTTATTAGACGACTAGACGATTCAATCCTAGGTCAGACATTTCCAACAAAACAAAATATGAAAAAAATATTTCTCCGGTGACTTTCTCTCAGCAGATTTCTGCCAAAAACTCTGAGAGTAAGTAAAATTGCTATGAATAGTTTCTCAAAAATCTGTCGTTCGGAGTCGACTTTAAACTGTATGTTCCTCCACTCACACCCATCATAGGACGTAATCCTGACCGAAGGGTTGTAATGATCAACTTTGTATGAATGTGATTGTCACTCACAATTTTTTAATTTCCTGCCATATGGACTAATCGAAAGATAGGTTCAAAAGAGCAGGTTTGTTCGAAGCTTTTGGCCATCAATCGGTGGCGATAGAACTATCTCGGTTCCGGAACTCAAAATAACAACGCGAAACTGATGATTGGATTCCTTATGGAAAATTTTTATATCAGGTCGCTGACAGTAACCTGTGATAGAAATTAACTGAATTTCTAAAGAGAGTGTGGTGGATAGAAGTTGGAGTCTAGTGAGCATTTTCTTTGTGGCTCTCCGGCTTTAGCAGATGAATGTTGAATGATCTGGACATTAGCATTCTGTGTTTGAGCATTCTGTAGGAAACCGATACTCAGGATCTCCTCATTTTTTTATGGAGGAGTGTGCATCCATTTCCGCATCGCTAATCTCTCTGTTTATTTTTTCCGTTTTAATCCGGTAGTTTTTGCATTTGCTGTTATTGCTACGCACGTGCTCAACTCAACATACCTTCTTTTTATCGTTCCAAAAAGCTTTTCACGATTCATGTCATTTCTGTGATAAAAGAAAATTTGATAAGATTGGATGTACATGACACTATGATGAAATGGAAATCTAAACTATTCTGTGCGAGAATATTACCAGTGGGATAGCTATTGCTCCTCTCTAGTGGTATCTTGTAATGAATAAGCAGCTAGTGATGTTGGAACAGGTTTGAAGTGGGACAATTGCCTATGTTCGAACAGATTTGTCTGCAATATTAGAGAGTCAGCGAGTGGGCTTCTAATTGCAGATATGATATTAATCCTGGGAAAATGTCTATTAACGACGAAGCATAAGTCGCCATCTTTTCACCCTCTGAGACTATATGCATCAAAACTTGAACTCATGAAAAAAAAACGCATTTCTTGGGCCTAATTCTGGATAGCAAGCTGTCTTGAAAACCGATTATCCTTAATAAGACCAAAAATACCTTGATTGTCCTCTTCGCTTGTAACAAACTGTTGGAGAAATCAGAGCTCTGGGATCTAGACTGACACACTGGATAGGTTAGATCTATCTTAAACTACGTATGCATTGCATGGTGGAAATCCTTTGACAGGACACTCCGAAAAGAGAGATTTAAAAAAAAAGTAGTTCACTTCGTGTTTATTGGATCCCTTACAGGTCATTGTGTTATGGTTACTCATTCAAGGCCATAATTGAATTGAACGCATGGTGAATGACTCCTACAGAAGCTTTAGAGATAAGAAAGAGTAGGAAGCGGTTCTTAATCTACTGTGGAGGAGAATATGGCACTGATGGCTCCTACATGTACAATTTATGCAAACTATCGATCGAAGGGCCTTTGCGTCGGACTGGTGCAAATCAAGGCTCGTTCGCGAGTGCAAAGAGTCGTTGACGACTTTTGGACCAGACCGTATCCGTCTATGCTGGGTTCCGGGTCATAGCGGAATACTGGGCTAGGTTAAATTGCTTTCAGGGGCGATTTAAAAGTTGGTCCTGACCCCCAGTCTGCCACCTCTACGTCCTCATCAATGGATTGGTCAGGGAGGAAGAGCAGTGGCGTTGGGGGAACGGATCGGGTTGTTCTGTTTCTAGATGTCTATGGCCTGCTGTGGACAGTAAGAGAACAGATTGGCTGCTGGGCTTGGTTAAGGCCAGCTTAAGGTTGGTTGTCGGTTTTATCACGGGGCACTGCGAGATTAGGTCGCTGAAGGGGATCTGGAACAGATCCCAGGCATGTTGCGATGAGGAGGAGTTGGAGACTATCGAACACCTCCTCTGTAACTGCCCAGCCCTTGGTAGGTTGAGGTTGAGGACCCTTGGCAGGGCCTTCTTTGAGAGCTTGAATTCTGTGTTGAGAGCCGACATCAAGGCTCTCCACAGATTCATTAGTAGCTTGGGCTGGTTGAGAGGTGCTAGGGCTTCATCAGTGTAGTCGCGCTCTCACCCTTTTTTTTTTTTTGTTTGTGTCTGTTTCTTGCTGTGTGATTCCTCCGCTTCATATTCTCCCCCTTACCTACATGCCTTCCCTTCAACCTATTCCCTCTATTTCCTTCCCTCTCTAAGGACGTTGTACAATGGTTCAATTTCGACCTCCGGGTACTGTACTTGTCTTAACTGACAAGTAAACGTCCTCTAACCTAACCTAACCTATGGTGAATGACTCCTACAGAAGCATTCGAGATAAGAAAAAGAAGCAAGCTGTTATTAACCTATTGTGGAGGAGAAAATGGCACTTTGATGTCTACTATGTACATGTACAATTTATGCAAACTATCGATGATGGAGATCTAAGCTGCTTTATCAAAAGCTACGAATGGTGTAAAGATTAGAGATTAGATTAGATCTCTTACCTACCCTTTTCTTTTCGTATTAAAATCTCGTTAACAGTATAAATGTAAAGTAAATTATATTTTTTTAATTAAATTTAAGCATAAAATAAATATATTTATAACAAAAATAAATGAAAATTTTTCTATATTAAAAGCATGTTCTTTTCAATAAATGTTGCATACTATGTAATGATCATTATTACATTTAATTGTAAGCCGACATAGAATGTCTTTTAGTACAGTAATACGTTTTGATGATTTGTAAAAATTGATGACTTGTTAAATTTACAAATTCTACAAAGGTTTACATACAATACATATACATATATAAAGCTGTAAACATCTTTAAGCTTAATTTAATGATACAGCAGTAAGCAATAATTAAACATTTTTGTCTTATTCATCAAAGTTTAAGTTTATCTAAAATAAAAAGAAATTCTTATACGTAAATAATAATAAATATTACATTCTTAAGATATAGATTTCATGTTAGTTAGAAAGTAATATAGCAAATCAAAAAAAAAAAAGTGAATAGTAGTTATATATGTATTATCAATCCAAAAGGCACTTTGGCTTAATCTTTTTTATCTATCAATAAATAAAATGTTTAAAAAATATATGATTTTTAGTATATCTTATAAATACTTGTATAAAAAGAGTTTAAAAAAATAATGTGCTTCAAAAATTTAATTTGTATTTTACGTCTTGGTTCATCACTATTCAATTAATTGTACTCTTGGCGGGGAAAATAATCGGGTAAAAAAATATGTATCAATATGCCAGTCATCATAAGGGAGAAATAGAATATAACTGCAATCCACCATAGTATACGTTCCCAGCGACGTACTTCAAGATTTCGTAATACTCCAATACCAACTAGTAGACCGGCTACAGCACCTGACAAATGGGCCATGTAACCGATTTGATCGTGTTGATCGGTAATATGACGATATATCGATGTACCCAAATCGGTAAAGCAGAAAATGAGGAATACAAGTAGTTGTACTATAGCGTATTCCATTTCATTCCAATTCTGAAAATAAATACAAATACGCATAAAATTGCAATTATTTGCGAAAACTTTTTCTTATAAAAGCATTAATGATTGATAATTTTTTTTCTTAAATTGGTTTTGTTCAGAGGCTTCTAAAATATCTAAAATTAGTCTTCTTAATGTTATCAATATTTGCATCAGTACTGTACATATGACCTATTGTACTCGTCTCACACTTAGTAGGGTATCCCTATAATGTCTCCTCCAAACCGATTGCCCTGACAAACTGGAAGAAACAGGAAGTTGCTGGGTGTTAACAATGCCAGTTTCTTGTCCAGCATCTGGTGTGTACCCTTCTGGGATACATTAATACCTTACAGGTTCCAAGAATGTGTTCCGATGATTCATTTTCATCTATCAAGTGGATGTAACCAACAAACTCTGAGTCTGAGTCTGAGTCTTGATAATCGGAAATCGGCTTTTATTGTAATTTGCCAACAAAAATTGTGATTGCCTTCAACCCACTTGGTTTATCAATCTTTATCTTTCCTTTCATTAAAAATCTCTGTCCAGAAGGATCCAGCAACAGCGTGAAAACTTCCCTCTTCGCAAGCTCATCTGCTTACTTATTGCCGAGAATTTCCACAAAACCTAGGACCCAGTAGAGGGTAATTTTATTTTGCCTACCTAACCGATTCAGCTTCTCTAGATAGTTTCATACCGTGTTCGATATAACCTCATAAAAGGCCGAGTGCTCGCATGGCGACCCCGAATGTCTGATACTTTTGCTATGTCCTGTATTTTGTACCTCTTTTGTTCCGATGATTCATTTTCATCTATCAAGTGGATGTAACCAACAAACTCTGAGTCTGAGTCTTGATAGTCGGAAATCGGCTTTTATTGTAATTTACCAACAAAAATTGTGATTGCCTTCAACCCACTTGGTTTATCAATCTTTATCTTTCCTTTCATTAAAAACCTCTGTCCAGAAGGATCCAGCAACAGCGTGAAAACTTCCCTCTTCGCAAGCTCATCTGCTTACTTATTGCCGAGAATTTCCACAAAACCTAGGACCCAGTAGAGGGTAATTTTATTTTGCCTACCTAACCGATTCAGCTTCTCTAGATAGTTTCATACCGTGTTCGATATAACCTCATAAAAGGCCGAGTGCTCGCATGGCGACCCTGAATGTCTGGTACTTTTGCTATGTCCTGTATTTTGTACCTCGTTACCATTTCATAGTCTGTTTAGTTTTGGAAATTATTAAATGAAGAAGAAAGAAGACTTTAATAAGGGTTTCTTGCTCGTCTAGAAGGTTGTTTTTGTTGTAATAACATTGCTTTTGTGGAAGAAGTTCTTATCTGGAGAATATAATAAAATGATAAGTAAACTCGAGAAATGTAGCAACCTGGGTTAATGTCAACCAAAGATTCACTAGACATAAAGCAAATTCACTGCTTAAACAGTTAAATAGGTGCCCCAAGTAATAAGGACATTAAAGACAGGCAGTGCCACATTTAATGGAACCGGGGATAAGTCTCTTCCGGAAACAGTTTAGAATGCTGGACCAGACAGATTTCAATTGCACCAGGGTAACAGCCTCTCACTGTCCGAAAAGCAGGAGAGTGTTCATTAAGGATTTGGTTGCACTTGTAGCCGTTTATGGCTGTCTTAACCTTTTCAAAATCAATTTTTGCACAGCAAGTAACAATATTTTCTGTAGAACTGGGTTATATCGTTAAAATCTATGCTGTAAGTACAACTTTTCAAATTCCATATAAATGTTTTATGTAAAGCAAACATATACGGGCATACACAAATAATGCTTTTGTAAAACCGATTTCCTCATCCAATCACTGAGTGGTCTAATGTTTAGTGTATATAAATTCCGAAATTCCAACTTACCATTATAATAGTAGCTATATGAGCTGTAATTAATGCATAAACACCACCCGAAGCACCGGCTAAAAATATGCGAGGACTTGTCAAAGAGGTGCCCATTGAACCTGCTACGACGCCAGCCAAATAAACTAGAGCTACACGCCACCAATGGTGCACCAATTCCAGTGCAACACCCAAAAATATTTGAATAACTAAATTCATAAATAAATGCATAATGCCGACATGAACAAACATGTAAGTAACGAAACGCCAGGCCTCAAAACGTTTGTAGGGATTATAAATAAAAAGAGTGGCAGCAGGACCATTTGTACTTTCACCAATACGGCGGTTATTATCAGGATCATCTCTACAAAAATAGTACAACAAAAACGAATTGAAATTAACAAATAATAATGTATAAATCAAAAGAGAATAAAAACTTACTGAAAATGTATGACATCTATGAGAAACATAATAATTTCCACCACAGAAAATATGACCATAGTTAACGGAGGTGGGCATACAGACATTTGTTTCTCATAAGCACCGTCTACAACATAAATAGGGGGAACAAACGTAAATACCATGGTAACAGTTGTCTACATCTAGTTAATTGTCTTACCCAATTGATCGCCTTCCAAGGGCTTCGGTGGCGGTACTATCAGACGACAATATCGCGTTAAAACATTTCTTATCATCCACTGATGTTTCAGTGACATTCGATAAAATTCTTCGAAATCCAAGTGGCCATTATTATCGGTATCTGATAATTTCAAAATCTGTTGTGCAAGATTCGGTGGTATATCACGACAAAGTCCTGCCTCTATGAGACCTTTTAGTTCATGTATACTAATTAAACCGTCACTGTCCGCATCGTGCTGTAATTAATATGAAAAACATACCATGAGAAAAATTAAAAAGCAAAATAATCTTAAAAACAAAATAAATAAGAACTTCTTAATAAAAATTTAAAATTTAAATTCTATTAATTTACTGGAATTAACATCATTTAGATCACTCGAACTACCTACGTGATGTGACTTTTTAATAGAACAAGAAGGTGAATAAACTTTTAAAGCTAGTGACGTATGTATGCTGTGTCTAAATAAGATGTGATGATATGTGTACTAAATACAGTTTTTAATATTTTTTCAATTTAATTTTAAACAAATACTTATAAATTTTGCTATTAAATAATACACATACATACATACCACATATGTATATGCTAGATATAAAGATGTTTTTATTTAAATTATTTACAATATTTGAGCCGTTCATTTTGAAAGTGACTTAAGGTCATTTATCTTTAATTTGAAATACTTAAGGTTTTGCGTTTTTACAAAATTAAAAATATACGTAAGATATATGGTTGACTTGCAATGTTAAACCGCATTTAAGGGATTTAATTTTATACATCCTAGTAAAAAGTCGCTATTAAAGTGTATAATATGACCTTTTTTACCTTAAAAGGACTTAGGTCACTTTCAAAATAAAAATTTGTTTTGTTACAAAAAGTGAAAGAGCTTAAGTCCGTTAAATATAGCTTAAAAAATAGAAAAAAAAAACATTTTAATTGTATTTTTAGATAATAGAAATAAATGTATTAACAAGTTATTTCTTAACATTCCCAGTATGCGGGAGCGATTGAAGTAGTTTTGGTGTTCCGGAGGTATATACCTACGGTGACCATTATTTCCATGAGAAAAAAGCGGACAAATATATAAAATTGAAAAACAAAAAAAAAATCATTTTTTGTAATTAACATTTTATATAAAGACTAGCTGACCCTGCGAACTTCGTCCCGCCAAAATTGATTTTTTTATTGCCCAAAACAGGTCACATTATATATTTATTGTAAAACGCTGCATAAAACAGTTATATAAAAATAACTAACTTACTATAAGTGTGTGGATATATCTATCTAGTTCAAAATTTAATCGAAGTCGGTACGTTATTTAGGTGAGGCATACAAATAATAACAATAAGAGGCCCGAATCATGGGTAGCGCTGACGAAGTTGTAGTTGTTGTACTCGCTCCAAAAAAAAAACTAACAGACATACGTGTTATATATGTACATATGTAGTTATAAACCATCGAATTAGCCGACTTATAGGTATCTTTTAAAGGGGGAGGGTTGCCACGCCCATTTTTTGTGAGTTTGTCGATATCAACTCTACGAACTTACCCACCAAATTGCATTCATCTACGATCACTATGTTCTTAAATATTCAATTTTAAAGGTTTGCCACCCCTACTTTTTGCTATATCGAATTTTTTTTCAAACCATCTAAACCTGATAAGCTTTCGAACAAAAAAAATGGTTAAAATCGGTTCAGTAGTTTAAGGGTTATAGGTATCACTTGAAGGGGGAGGGTTGTTACGCCCATTTTTGGTGGGATTGTCGATATCGACTTTACGAACTCATCCACCAAATTTTATTCGTCTACGCTCAATATGTACCTAAATATTCAATTTTAACGATTTGCCACGCCCTCTTAACATTTAGGGATATGAAAAATAGATGTTGTCCGATTCTCAGATCTACCCGATATGCACACAAAATTTCATGAAAATCGGTCGATCCATTTCGGAGGAGTTTAACCACAAACACCGTGACACGAGAATTTTATATATTAGATTTTTAAAATACAGACTTACATAGGTACAAATAATATACACAAACTTAAATTTATACATATACATACATACATATGGATATACTTATGTGTATAAATTTACTTCTGATATTTTTACTTCTGTATTTTTTAAAGTATTGGGCCTGTTAGATAAAAATGTTTTAAATTCCGAACAGTCCATTTCAAAATTGCATTTTATGGTCAAAAGAGATTCTAAAGTTTCTAGTCCCATTTGGGATTTTTCGAAAGACCAAATATTGTTAGATATAGATAAACTCTTTCTGTGGTGCGTTGAACGCTGGTAAAGCAAGTGAAAAATCTACTAATTTTAGGATGTATTTATAAGGAATATTTTTCATTTCGAAAAATTTTAAAATTTCAACTCACTTTTTATCGGGATTTAATGCTGATTGATTGTTTCCATATTTCTATTTGTTCAGCATTTCCATAATTTTTTACATAAGTGAATCCATCAAAAATTTCGTTATTATTTATATTTAAATCATTTTTGATTTCTGTTACCTTTATTAACGACTTTTGTACTGAAGACCAAGATGGAATTGCATCTAACAATATCCAAACAAGTTCCTCAATTTCTTTAAAAGATTCATCCCATTGGTTCAGGTAACTAATACAGTTTCTGTAAAAGTTTTTAACTTTTTCCTTAAACAATTTTGTACGTTAAGTCGTAAAAAAACTTCATTGTGACGTTCTATTAACTTTGATTTAAATTCTTTTAATATTATAGCCGTTTTAGGCATTGAAATATGTTGATTTTCTAAACGCAGTACATATATGTTTATGGATGACACTAGCTTGACTGTGCATAAGTAATAAGCAAGACATAGCAAAAGGATCATTAAAAGAATTAAACAATATTGTTGGGCATTTTTCTTGTTTAAGAAAGTACTCTATCGTTTTTACCGAATTAGTGAAAAAAGTGGACAAAAGCGGACATTTTGGAAAATAAATACTTTTTAGGAGTTAGGTGTGGTAAAATAGTGGACAAATAGCGGACGCAAAAAAAATAGCGGACAGGAGGTTAAAATAGCGGACTGTCCGCTATAATAGTGGACGGATGGTCGCCATATACAATATACCGCAATAAGTCCATCATATGTCGGTATTTTAGTGATGTGATGCTTCTTATACTTTTATATAACGATGGCAATACGATATTCCCAAATTTTTTAGGTCTACACCGACGTGACAATAAATCAAGAATTTTAAATTCTGCGTTCTCATCCATGGTTGTCTTGTATAAAATTGTATATGGTTCATTTCTTCAAAAATCGCATCCAGCATATTTGAAGCCAGTTTATTTTTTCTCCGTTGGTATTTTTGGATCTTTTGTAAGCTGCTTCTTCCAAAAGTCTTGTTGATATAAAATCCTCTTGTTTCATTTCATTTAGTATGAAAGTATTATCTTTTCTAAATTTTTTAATCTAATATATAAAATTCTCGTGTCACGGTGTTAGTGGTTAAACTGCTCCGAAATGGATCGACCGATTTTCAAGAAATTTTGTGTGTATATCGGGTAGGTCTGAGAATCGGACAACATCTATTTTTCATATCCCTAAATGTTAAGAGGGCGTGGCAAATCGTTATTTAATGAATATTTAGGTACATATTGATCGTAGATGAATAAAATTTGGTGGGTAAGTTCGTAGAGTCGATATCGACAATCCCACCAAAAATGGGCGTGACAACCCTCCCCCTTTAAGTGATACCTATAACTCTTAAACTACTGAACCGATTTTAACCATTCTTTTTTTGTTCGAAACCTTATCAGGTTTAGATGGTTTAAAAACAAAATTCGATATAGCAAAAAGTAGGCGTGGCAAACATTTAAAATTGAATATTTAGGGACATAGTGATCGTAGACGAATGCAATTTGGTGGGTAAGTTCGTAGAGTCGTTATCGACAAACTCGCCAAAAATGGGTATGGCAACCTTCCCCCTTTAAGAGATACCTATAAGTCGGCTAATTCGATGGTTTATAACTACATACATATGTATGTACATATATACAGTCATCTCGTTTATAACGAACTCGGTTATAACGAATTCCCAACGTTTTAATAACAATTTTCATACAAAAAACATCGTTTATTACGAACTCGTTTATAACGAAATCTCGGTTAAAAGGAACTGCTTTAAATGGTCCCAGTAATTAAATTTCATAAATTTTGCCTTTTTATAACGAACCCTCAGAAATAACTTTGAAGTGTGGCAATACTCTTTACTTTTATTTAATATGGCAGCATTAAATTATAACTGAACATCTGTAATCAGCTGATAGATAAAAAAAATTAAAACGTCAGTTGCTAAATTTTTGGTTTTTAATAAAAAAAATATTTTTTGTTTTTAATAAAAAAAATATTTTTTCTTTTTAGTAAATGAAAAAAATTATTTGTATTAAAACGTAACGTAACGTAAATAACGTACCGACTTCGATTAAATTTTGAACTAGATAGATCTGCGTACCGTAGAACACATATGGTTTACGTTTTTTAATAAAAAAAAAATTAATTTTGGGCAGGACGAAGTTCGCCGGGTCAGCTGGTACTTTATAAAAAAGCAATATTATTATACGAAATTGATCGTCTAAATAAATAAAATTAAACGCCCATTAAGAGGTGACCCCAAACTCACATCCAATTTATTCTATCCTCCATCTACCTTATCTTAATATTTGATTGCTTTGTTTATTAACCAAATTCTTTCCATGTCAGCAGGGGTTGTTGCTGTTGTAATAGCTTGGATGGTTCCAAAGTAAAGCCAATGTCTAGGATGGTCCATACGACCATCGGATCTACACTCCAGAATGAACTGAATTATTTCGGTCAAGGATTTAAACCTATTGGAAACTGCTGCTACCAGTTAACTCTTCTACTGTAGCACAACCTAAGATGACAAGGTTGCTTTCTATCATTGCCCAGAAACAATACATATTCTATAAATAATTAACTTTTAATTCCGACGAAAACTTCGTTACACATCATCCGACCTATTAAAGCAACAACAAATGTATTGGTATTTTTTTATTTTTATTTGAACAAGTATTTTTTAAGGAACATTAAAAAAGAATATAAACTAATGTGTCTTTAAAAATCGATTAATTAATTACATATTTCAAAATGAGCATGGAACTGCAATTTTTTTATTATTATTTCGAATTACATACGATTTAGAATTTATTCGAAATATATATTCTAAAAAAGCAACATTTTATTGCAATTACTAACCAACTGCATAAAACCCGCAAGACTGTAAAAAAAAACAGCAAAACAATTATTTTTACATCGATTATGACGAATTGATTTGCTAAGAACTAACTACGAAAACTTGAATTTATTTGTTTTATTCACTGTTAATACATGTATGTATGTATGTACATAAATTGCTGATTTATTGTTCTTTTTGATTTAAAAAACGCTATTACAATCGTTACAATAGAGGCAGAGGAATAAAACGACGTGGTATTTAACGTAATTATGTTTTTTTTATTTTTTTACATTTAATTTCACCAAATTTGGTCACAAAAATTGCGTTAAATTAAGCAAAAACAAAAAAATTCGGTCAAATTCTATATTTTTGGTAAAGAAACAAAAATCTAGTTTTGTTGTAATGAAACGTGTTTTTGCAAATATTTTATAGGGAATATAATTATATTTATATTATTTAGTAATCTTCGTGTAGGTACATATATTTAAAACTATCAATCATTTATGCTGCTTCTTGGTGTTATACCATAATGATATAATTATTTTAAAGTCTTTTTAATATAAGTAACACGGCAGGTTTAAAAGAATTAATTACTTACTATTGGAGATAAATATAACAGCCATTAAAAAAGTCACACACATTTTTTAACATAATATAAGGAATGAATAAATGTAACAATTATTGTTCAGATGTTTTAAAGTTTTACCGAAAATATAAACAATTTATGGATTTTTTAAATAACTTTTAGTCGATTATTGTTACATATAATTAAATCCTATAAATTTTAAGAGCATGAAATATATACATACATATGTAAGTACATATACATATGTATGTACACATATGGTCATTAAAATAGGTACGACTAAAATTTTTCTTAAAAATTTGTATTTTCAAATTTTTTCAGCCTCCGTGTTTAACTGTTTTTTTTTTTTTTTGGGTAACGTGTGTCAAATTACAAATGCATTATTTACAAATAAATTTATCTTGGTTTCATTGCTCCAGAAAATATTATGCCATTTTTTGATACCTTCTGGTCCACACCACGTCTTGTGATTTTGTGCAAACTGTTTCCCCTTCTGCGAATTTTTTTTCTAAGCAATGGAACTTTGCGAGCTATTCTTCCTGAAAGTTTAATGTCACATAGACTACGCCGCACAGTTCTTGTCGATATTTGATTAACTATTTCGGCGGCGATCGCTTTCGAAGACTTAAAGGGATCTCGCTTAGCTAGCATCGCGATGTAACCGTCCGTAATAGTTCTAGTTTTTCTCACTGCACCACGTTTTTCTACGACTTTTTGAGGCTTAAGAGCATTAAAAACGAAATTTATAGATCGCCCAAGCGCGTCAGTTATAAATTTATACGATTTTTTCTGTTCTCGAAGCTTTTGAATGAGCCTTCTCTCCTCCAGTGTACAATTTTGCGCTCAACCCATCTATTGATTATATTAGTATAAAAAGCAAGTCTAGTTACCTCAATATTAAATTTATTTTTGATAACAAACTTTAAAATGTTAATTTTATGACAAAATTTGCAAAAATCTCGACGCGTTCCTATTTCAATGGCCAGAAATTTTTCTTAGTATTTTAAAAAACCTTTTCATAAAAAATAGCAAACACATTGAAAGTTAACAGAATTTGTTATGTCAAAAGAAAACAGTATTGAGAATTAAAAAAACATAACTTTATTACAAATTTTGCGATTAGCAAAAAAAGCCATTAAATTCGCGTCAGTTAAAGGTCGTTCCTATCTTAATGGCCATATGTGTATGTATGTATGTTTTAACCTGAAGTGGTCATGTCAAGCACTTCAATAACTGCACTACGCCACATCTCATTTTTTGCAGAATGACAACAATAGAATAATATGTACTCAGTAATGTCAATGTACATCATAAGAGTTGGTACATATTACTATAAAATTTCCGCGGTTTACATAATGCATAACAGATGTTAGATAGATAGGTGTGTGACAGTCTAATCAAAGAAGTTGGATTTAGGGTGCCCCGATGGTCTAGTCTAGTTGGTAGTGTGCTTGAAGTGACGAGGCAGTGGATTCTATTCCCACCAATGACTCTGGGTATTTGTAATTGTCTAATTGTTTCTCCGACATTATTTATGATTATAGCCAAAAGAACTGCTAAAACCTCTTGATAGACAAATACCCCTTTTTATTCCACCAAAGAACTGGGTGTTTATTTTACACAATGATGAAATCATCCATAACAGGTAGAAATGTTTCTATTTAACCAATTATTAAAAAAAAGATAATAAAAACATTCTTCTATTATATTTTTAACATTTTCAAAAGGGAAAAACAAAACCAAAGCCGCAAACAGTGTTGCCACATAACAAAGTAAAATTAAATTAATTTCTAAATTGTTTCAATAGCTTCATTATTCTTCGATAAATAAAAGAAGAGATCATCTACAAATCGTTGACCGTAATTTTCGAAAAGTTATAAAGCAATCAATTTTGAGATTTTTCAACGAATAATGAACCCCAAATATTGTTCCATTCGTTTACTGAGTTGGGTATTTTTAGTGAGTAATGTTTTCTTTGATGTAATTGCTAATTTGTAGCTTTTGTCATAGATCTTCTAAACCGAAAAAATCTGTGCCATACGGTAGAAATTAAACTCGAGTGCAATTTGTATTTGCATTTTATTTTATTTGCAATTCTTTCAGAAACAAAATATAAGCGGCTAGCTTTTATAAATAATCTTCAAAAAATAGTACATACATAAAGTATAATTTAAGAAAAAATGTATTAAATTTTATGCAAAAATAATAAAATGGCAACACTATTCACAGCAAAGGTAAACAAGAGGACGACGGCAAAAAAAACATTTCTTATTACCGGTTTTCATACACACTCATCCGCATAATAAACACTAAACGAAAAACAACAACAACGTATTAAAAAGAAGTCCATATCAAGATAAGAAAATGAGAATAACGTAGTCAAAGTTGTTGTTATTGTTTGTAGAAATACTAAAAACACCGCAATAAGTGCGTTAAAAAGTTTATATGACAGCCACCAATGTCAAGAAAACCTATAAAAAAACAACAAATAAAAGTGTCAAGTGCAGCAGAAAATGACTGGAGATCATGACGAGGTGTGAAGGAGTTAAACCGATTGTTGTTGTTTTATTAAATATTTAACGAGAGATTAAAATTAAATTAAAATTTTACAGCATTTTGTTTTCATTTCTCAAGAGAGAATTTCATAACCGAAGGAAATTTCATTGATAAAAAGATGATTGAAAACATGAGTATTGTTGCACCGTGAGAAAGAAAAATCGTGCAACAAATAAAATGCACGACCAACAATAACAAACACAAAGAGATACTTTGTTTTTTTTTTTTCAACAAATGCATGAATCATAAAATGTATGAATACATATACATACAAGTATAGAAATTTCTTTTAATAAAGAAAGTCCATTGTTACTATCTTTTTATTTATTTTTAGTTTTATTAAAAAAACGAAAAAAATACTTACTCTTTCAAATACATGACGAATTTTACGTTTTTCCTCTGGTTCTTGTTGTAGATTATTAAGAGGAATTTCTTCCATGTCCACCGTATCCTGACGTCTAGTTTGCGGTCTTTGTTGTAATTGTGGGTAAATCCCATTTTCTACATCTCTTTGCTGAATGTTGGACATTTTCTTTTTTATCGTTTCTGTTTTTAATTGGAAATTATTTGGCTATGTAAAGAAAAAGCTTTTTTTATTCCCACTTGTTTGCTGCTTTTTGGATGTCGTTATATTTTCTTTCAATATTCACACTTTATTGCTTAGCACGTTATTTACAGATAATTTATAAAAATGTTACTTTACAAAGATAAGATAAATTTGTGCGGATTTGTTGTTGATTACATATAATTAGAAATATTTATTTTCTATAACAAAAATACCATTGAATTAAATTTATTTGTACGCATAACACTCCGTTAACAGCCGTCCGCTTCAGAAAAAAATAAAAAACAAATGCCTCTTCTTTTTCCATTTTATAAGGAACCAGTGTTGCCGGGTTTAGTTATTTCTCACCAAAACTGGTTATTTTTGTGTAAATTTTTTTGGTTATGGTTATTCTTTTTGTTGTCAAAAAAAATTTAATTAAAGATTGTAAACTAAATAAATATAAGTTAATGTTGAAAAAAAATAGAAAAGACTAGAATACAAATGTTTGTATTTTTTTCCTACTTAGTGATTAGAAAATTTTTTTCTTCCTGGTATTACTGGAGGAGGGAAAAATTCCAAATTTCGTTCAAAATGTTGAATATAAATTCACACATTCTTTTTTGTGTCGAATTTTTGTGAGGAAAGTTTTGTGTCTATTGTTTGAATTGGTCATTGCTTTTTAGTGTGGTGTGTTTTAACGTAGTAAATTTTTGGGAAATGTGGTGAGTTTTCAGGGTGGTTAGTTTCAAAGTGTGGTACATTTCTGCGGTGTGGTGAAAAGAATTGAATTCACCAAAGTGACATTATTTGAAATAGGTATTTTATAACCATAGATCACTATGCTATCAGTGTTGAATTAACAGGTGTGTGTCTAAAATAAGTATTTCTCGCCTCCATTAGTAGAGCCATTAGTTTCAAACAAACCTACCATTCATAATTTGGGGTGTGAAACAGGGATAGGCGGAGTAACATAGTGTTGCCATTGGTCAGCAATTTTTATAGGGGAAGTAGAAATATATAGGGGAAGGAGAAATTTTTCTTTTCGATCTTAATACAAAAGAGGATAATGAATTTCTTTGTCGAAATAATTTATAATTTTTTGTACTTTGTTCGAAGGATATTTCGGACTTAAATTTAACATTAGCAAAAATTAATAAAAAAAAACTATGAATTAAATAGATTTGGTTATTATTTTTCGTCTTTGGTGATTTCTATTTCAGAAGTTGGTTACAAAATTTTTTATTTCGTGGCATCATTGTAAGAGACTACTTCAGAGCACTCAGCTTTCATATATGTAACAAGTTTCTATATACAAAAGATTATTGCTGCAAAAACGAGGCAAAAATTAGTCGCTTATGGCGTTTTCGAAAAAAATATAATTCCATTTGAATTTACCTTGTTCTACATTTTTATATAACGTTATGAACATGGAAAGTTTTCTAATATTATGTTTAATTTCGCGACCATCCTATGTAAACATTTTATTCTATAGCGACCATCCCATGTGAATATTTTATCCTATAGCGGGAGTCTCTATCGAAGGCAACCTAATTCCCACAGTTAGAACCCTTTAGATGTTTGGGGTAACTTTAGACACTTTCCTTCACTTCTCCTTAGAGGCATCTTGTCTAATCCAGTGATGACAATGAACATGGTGCTTAAAGCACTTCCCAGTACATCATGAAGTACGAGCAAGGAGACACTGATTATAATGTACAAGGCAATTTGGCATCCTCTTCTCAATATGCTGCGCCGATTTAGATCATCTGTAGTGAAAACCAGCGGGGTGCGCTGCAACAACACACTCAGAATTGCTACGGGGTGTGTAAAAACGACAAATTAGGACTAAACTAACTCTACATGACTAAACTAACTTTAACTTTGACTCTAGCTTTAACTCTATATCGTTTTTGATGATTTTTTAAATATAACGTTTTTCTAATAAAAAGATAGTGCTACCAGATTGTTATATGGAATCTATTAAAAAACATACAGCTCTTTGTACTAATATATACAACACTGAGTCGTCTCCGATAAACGCTGAAAAAAAGTACTTGATTTTCGGTCGCATTTTTCGTCAACAATTTTTGTCGTAATACAAATATACGAAAATTTAATTGCAATTTCCAAGAAAAAATACCAAAAAATGTTTTTATTTCTTAAATATTAAACAAAGAATCAAATGAGTCCAAAAAAATAGTGTGAAATTAAGTAAATCAAAAGAAAACCATAAATGAAAAATTGGTAGACAAAAAAATCTCTAATTGTGTCAATTTGTCTTTGATGACTTTTTTACACACATACGCATATAAATACTACACAACCTTTAGCAGCTATGAAATAAAATATAAAAAAAGAGGAATTCTAGCTGAATATAGAGGAGTTATAGAGGACACGTAAGTGTCCATTTAAAAACAAAATAATAAATAATCTTATATTTTCAATGTTTGTAAATTAAAAGAAAAAATATTTTCTAAAAATTCATCACATCGTCCTTTGTTATTATTATTAGAGTGATAAAAAGTGGTGTTTTTTTTAAAGCAGTGTTGGTAATGTCGAATGTGACACAGCCTGCATTACAATAAAAATACAAAGAAGTAAATGAAAAAATTGAAAAGGAAAATAAAAGGAGAAAAGTATTAAAGCAACAGCAGAAAAATTCTCTTTTGTGGATTTTTGCAAGAAAAAAGAAAACTGCATTGGTGTGTTGAATATAAATATTAGAAGAAAATTGTTGAAAAGAAAAATAAGAATATATTTGAAAAAAAGTAAAAGAGAAAAATTTCATTGAAATCCGTTTATTTTTATTCAGCTACTTTGCTGCTATGTTTTTATTCTTTCCTTTATTCTTCGCTACAAATTGAGAGAGCGAAAAATTTTATTGTTTTTGTTAGCAACGAATACAAACAGTGAGAAAGTAAATACAAAGAACCTAAATTGGAAAACAAAATTATGAATAAATGGTAAGTAATTAATATTAATCAATTGAAATTGTTAATAATATTTATTTTAAAATTATAAAACTACAGTATCTTTCATTATAAAAAAAACAAATTAAATTGTGTAAGTTATTTTTCGCTTCTCTTTATTATTTTCTTCGCAATGGGATTTTTTCCGACACAGTGTTGAACATAAAAATAGTGTTTACTAAATTTAAGTAAGTGAAATGTATAAAGTAAATTTATCAGGGCGAACTCAATAGGTGATGGCAATTGCACAACAACTCAATTCGCAGTTTTTTTTTTCACAAAAAAAAAAAACAACATGTATTTTCTGTTGTTTTTGGGTAGACACAAATTTTAAATGAAATTCGCCGTAAGCCAGAAAAGACAAAGGCGAATCCATATAATGACATAAAGTTGTTATTTTGTGTCATTATTTCTCTTTTGTTTCTTTTTGTTTATAAAAAAATTTAAAAAACAAATTTTAAAAATAAAATTTTTTTAATACGGGCTGATTTGAGCTACCACTAAGGTATGACGACCTTCAGAGGGATACTGGGAAGCATAAAAGCGGATTCTACAACAAAAGTTGTGCTAGAACATCCAGAATATTTAAATAAATTATAAATTGTGTGGAATACAAATGTAAAAGGAAATATTAAATAAACAAAAGAATGTATATATAGTGAGCAAAAAAAATGTGTACACTTATTGTAAAAAACTAATAAATAAATTAATCCACAGGATTTTGTTTAAGATGACTTTCTAGAAAATTCGGTCGCCATAGTCAAAAAATCATCAGTTTTTTGCTTAAAAATGTAGGCATTTCTTAGTTTCGACAATTATTTTCTTGTTACGTAACCAATAGGGAAATGTTTATAATCCGAATATAGTTATTAAGCTTTTTTTAGTCTTAAAGAAAATAAATTTCTTTTTATAGATAATTTTTTGTTCAAAAGTTATTTTGAGGTAATAGTGTACAAGTTTTTTTTTTGCTCACTGTACGCAAACAATATGTTTGACATTTACGTGGACTGAAAAAAACAATCAGCTGGGCTGATAACACTACCTATTGAATTTGCCTTGAAATTTATAAACAAAAAAAAGAACTTATTTCTGTATTTCTTAAATTATGGATTGTGTAAAATTTTAAATTAATCATTAAATTAAGGAATCTATTATAATTTACTGTAAGTCTAAAGAAAACAAACGATTGTGGAAATAATTAAATTTAAAACAATAAAAAAAAGGGTTTTAATTGATGAATTAGTTTTCAAACAATTACTTTCCAGATATTTTCTATTGTACTAACTATTAAATAATACGTATAAAGAACAGTGTAAGCCAATATTCATACGTCCATTATCTATTATGCATGACCTAATTTTTCGGATTTGAATAAGGCTTTAAACGCTTTCGATGCGCCACGCAACAATTTTTCAATTGGACCCTTAGTTAAGTAGTATGCGCATTAATTATTTTAAAGGCGCTAAAGTTTAAGTAAAGTAAATTAAAAGAACAGCTGATTAACAAGTTCTAATTCCAATTAGAATTTTTATTTTTGTCTTATCAGGATATTGTTATGACACTATATAACACTAATAAATGCAATAACTTATAATTACATCATTAAATTAAAAAAAATATTTATTTTCTACCAAACGTTGACCCACTAGCCCTCCAACTTTACAATTATCTGTACAACTAATCACAACGTAAATAAATTAATTTAAGTACAATAACTTAATTTTTATATTTAAATACTGATTAATAAGTTACTTAAGTCGTGTGTTTCGCGAAATAAACATGTGCTCATTAATCATCCGCTACTGCAAGTGGGAGAAAATTATTCATTCACAATAGTTCGTCGTCACGTTTATGTTGTTAATTATTTTGTGCAGATTTTTAAGCGTATACCAACACACACGTGCGATAATAGTGTTGTCCTTATTCAACGTATAAATAAAAACGGTAAAGCATAAAATGTAAAGTGTAAATGTGTTTCAAAAGAAATAAATGAACAGGAGAAAAAGAAAAACTGAAAATACTAAAAGAGCGAACAAATCGCCATTTCTTGTTGTGTGTAGTGTGTGGTGCTGTCAAAAAATTTAATCTGAAAAATATTTTCACTAAAATTAACGAAATAAGAAAAACTGCATCATTTATTTTGAAAATTATTCCTAAAAATAAACTGGAGCCAAGAAACAAAATAATTTATATAAAGGTGAGATATCTATTAAACATTTTATACAATTAAGAACATACGACAAAAATTTTTCTATGAAAATTCTGCAAAGGGTCTGCCACAATCGAAGTTCTTTTTTATCCCTTGTTTTTAATTTTTTCTTTTGTTTTCCGCTATTGTTTTTATTTCCTTATTTTCTGTATATTTATTTTTGTGCTTTAATTGTGTGCTTAAAAGTCTGTGTTATAAAATGCTTTTCAAAAGTTTTTATTTACATCATTTTAGAACACGTATGGCGAAAATATTTAAAAAGAAGAAAAACACTTCGTTTTCCATTTTTTTTTGTCAAAGTAGAACATAAAAAACGTATAAAATAAATTGGTTTTTTATTTTCGCTTTGCGTAAAAGTAATGTGGTCTTCTTGGCCAATGTCAAATAGAAATACGCATTTCTTGCAAGTTGTTTGGTTATAAAAAAGACGATTTTTTTTGGTACATTTTGTATAATATATTTTTTCTATAAAAAAAACAAATTTGGAAAGCTATAGATTTATGATAGAAATAAAAACATTGTTGTTTGTTTTGTTTTTTATCACCAGTGGATACCAGAATATGACAGAGTTGCCAAAGTTCATAGCCGAAATAATAAAGTACGTTGGAAATTTTGTTTATTTTTATCGAAAATTTACAAAATTAATGTCACGATTATGAATGCCGTAGTCGCCGTAGTCTAGTAGGTAGTGTGTTGGCTTATTAGACTGAAGCCCAAGTTCAAATCCCAGGCCAGACATCAA
The DNA here is from genome assembly GCA_927399465.1 of Sarcophaga caerulescens. Lineage (NCBI taxonomy): Eukaryota > Metazoa > Arthropoda > Insecta > Diptera > Sarcophagidae > Sarcophaga > Sarcophaga caerulescens. The sequence goes on from OV656873.1 coordinate 70,622,161, forward strand.
AACGAAAATATGAAAATCTTTCTTCGGCGACTTCCTCTCAGTAGAATTCTGGCAAAAACTCTGAGAGTAAATAAAATTGCCATGAAAAGCTTCTCAAAAAACTGTCGTTCGGAATCGACTTTAAACTGTAGATCCCGCCACTCATGTATAAAATTAACGCACACAACATGAATGGTGTGAGAAGCTAGGCCGTAATCCGGATTGAAGGGTTGTAATGGCCAATTATGTATGTAATTAATTAATAACAAAAACTTAAAAATTGCTCAGTCAAAATAATAGCACTTCAGGTAATTTTTTACAACAAGTTAGTTGTTACTTAAAATAAAATAAACAAAATTAAAATATTTCAGAGGGATATCTTATTGATTAATCTAAAATTTTTGTTCAGTATTTTGTTGCGTGTCCCTTATTCGCTATTACAGCTGCGCAATGCCTTCCCATCGAATCGATCAAATGTTGACATCTTTCTACTGTAGGTTTTAGGTTTAGGTCGGAGTGGTAGCTTTGATATCACAAAGCTCACTTGAGCACGCATAGCGGCCCGTTGTGATGCCACGGGTGAACGCAGTCCCTGTACTAACCAAGTTCCACCAAAATCAAGGAAAAGGAAGAAGTTGGTCAGCGCAAGGGCTGCACGACTACCCCGCACTGTCTACCCACGACGCAATGACCTGTAAGCACGGCCACTGTAGTCGAGATGACATCACGACCGAGACCAAGTAATTGGTTGGTTCGCCTTCTATCCATCTTGGGCCAGGTGAGTCTAGCGGTGGAGCAGGACTCCTCATTGACTCAGGATAGGTTGGCGTCCCGAAAGAACTTCCGCACAATGGTCAGCTTGACCGAGGCAAGTGGCATACCCAATTCAACAGAAGAGGATTCCGGAAGGAGGGCACCAGCTCTGGCGAGCTCGTCGGCCCTACAGTTTCCCGGAATTTCACTGTGCCCAGGGACCCACACCAGAGAGACACTGGTGAAGCGCCCTGAGAGAAGGTCGAGACAGCGGCGACATTTCCTAACGATCCTATAGTTATTCACGAAGCCCGATAGAGATCTTAACGCGGCCTAACTATCAGAAAAGACCGAGACGCGAGTGAAAGGCGCATCGTTGACGATGATCCATTGAGCGGCCCGGTAAATTGCCATCACCTCCGCCTGAAACACGCTGCAGTAGTCCGGCAAACGGAGAGAAATATTCAGGTCCAGTTTCCCAGAGTAGACACCGCTTCCAACCCCATTATCGAGTTTAGAGCCGTCGGTATATATATCCTTCCGGGGGGACGACCGTATTAGGATTCCATTCATCCCTACTCGGAATCAGAGAGTGGAAACATCTGTCAAGACAATATTCAGCAGGGAGATAGTCCATGTTCACAGGGGCCACCGGATCAACCTCCAGAATAGTGGAGTGACCAGAAGGTACAATGTGCCAACGAGAGAGAGCATTAAGTCTAGTCGCAGCAAACTTGGCCACCTGCTTAACAAGAAGCACAGTAGGAAGCCAGTTTAGCATTGCGAACAAGGCTTTCGTGGGGGTGGTGCGTAGAGCGCCAGTTATATAAATGGCGGCAGACCTTTTGCGAACGACAGCCGTTTTGCAACATGCTTATAGCGTTAAGATTCTTGTCTCGTAGCCTGCGAGCACATCCACGCTTGCCGGCACATCCAACTCTTTTTTGAGTTCCGTAGCTGGCATAAACGGAGTGCTTTTAGTCGTTCGAACTAAACGTTTTAACATTAAGGGTGACAAAATTCGTTTCCTACCACGGAATTCCACTTTTGGCTCATATCTCATTTTGTTAGAACAGTCCAGCTATTTTCTGATTTCGGAGTAGAATTTCCTGGCAAAGTAGGCGCTATTAAATTGACTGCATGAAAAGCGAAGTGTTAATAAATGATCTGTCTTTACTAATCGACGATTACAAAATTTAAGAAAAAAAAACACACTCTCTGAGAGAACACAAAATATGTAACTATTTTTTACACTGAGTAAAAATAGAAAACTTGTAAAATGTTTACGTCTTTCGAAACAGATTATTGTAACGTGCTATTATACTGACCGGCACTGTATTATTTAATTGAGAGTTTATTCTTTATTCTCTTTTTTGTAAGATGCACGATTTCACATGTTCGTCTATTCGCATTGAAAATGTAAACAAAATTTAATGTTTTTGTTTGTATTTTCCACACAAATAGAGAGAGAGGTTCGTCTAAAAATGTTCATCTTACAAAAGCAGTCCATATGCTACTTGCCATTTTTTTGCTTCGTTATCTCAAATTAATATTTAGGAATTGTAATGTTCTTTTATACTGACTGCATAACATACATACATAATTGGTCATTACAACCCTTCAGTCAGGATTACGACCTATCTTCTCACATACTTATGTTGTGTGCGTTAATTTTATACATGAGTGGCGGGACCTACAGTTTAAAGTCGACTCTGAACGACAGATTTTTGAGAAGCTCTTCATGGTAATTTTATTTACTCTCAGAGTTATTGCCAGAAATCTGCTGAGAGGCAGTCGCCGAAGAAATACTTTTTTCATAATTTCGTTTTGATGTCTGACCTGGGGTTTGAACCGTGACCTTACGTCTAATAATCCGACACACTACCTACTAGACTACGGCGACTACTAACAACAAAGCAAAAAAGATTGTTTAAAAAATAAAGTGTTCATCATCATTGGTTGTAATTGTGTTTATATTTGAGCCTTTTAAAATAACAAAAACTTCTACCTTTTATGTTTCCCAAACAGCATTTTTTTACACTTCAATGGAAATATTTCTCAAAAAATTTGATGCTTTAAAAGGATGTATTTATTATTCATAGCATGTATTATTGAAAAATATTTTTAAAACAAAAAATTTAAGTAAAATCAGCAAACTTATTATCAAACGCATAATTGGACAAATACATATCGAGCCATAACCGCAAAAATATCTCAAGCGACATATTTTTCAAATATCGCTTTTTGTAATAAATAAATTCATTGGCATCATTTGCATCATCTATAAAAATTTCAGGGTCACACTCTGTACCGTTATGAATTTACTTATAACAAAAAAAGTTTAACTTTCTAACCTAATTTGCACAAGAAATAAATAATAAAAACCTTCCCCTGTAAAATTTCGTTTTTGTCGCTTGAGATATTTTTGCGGTTATGGCTCGATATACATATATAAAGCACTTTTTTAATACTTGGAAGCAAGACTTTTTGTTTTTATTACTGTATTATAAACTTTTTGGCATCGACTGCATGAAATTAGTACAAAATTCCCGGGTTATATTGTTCCATTCTCGTTTTATTCTTTTTTTCAACTGCTCCACTGTTTTGAAAGTGGATTTATTGAACTTACGAGTGTGTTTTTCCCAAACATGCTCAATAATGTTGAAATCTGTGGACTGTGCCTGCGTTGGGAGTAGTTTTGGACAATTATGGAAAAACCAGAGCTTCGCAGCGAGTGAAGTGTGGTTCGGATCGTTGCCCTGATAGAAAGCAAATGTGTCGAGTACGTTTAACTGATAGACACTTTATTCTACATTCTGTTTTAAATTGTCCAAATATAAGAATCGATCTATTTTAACCTTTATAAAGTGAAATTCCTTGCTCATGATTGACGGTAGCCTGAGTGTTGTAAGACTAAAACTCAGTATTTGCCTGATCCACGCACGTTAAATTTACTCTCATTAGTACCTGCATAGTGCCTACATAGGTACTCTTTTCTAATGAAAGTACCTATGTACATACATAGGTACTCTATATGTTAGGTAGGTAGGTAGAAGTGGCTGTCCACCCGATGAGCGGATACACTTAGGCCTCATACAGGGCCCATTGTGATACCACAGTTTCATCTTTCCCCTATTCTAGGAACCACTCGGAGCTTCCGATGAAGCGACTTAGACTGCCAATATCCACGCATGACAGTTTATCTACGTCCTCCATGTAGTAGGCACCCAGGTGTTTCTTTCTCCTCCGACCAAGTGCCGGACATGTGCAAAATAGGTGAAGAATAGTTTCATCCTCCTCTTCATCTCCACAGCTTCTGCAGAAATCATTCGCAAGGTGTCCAAGACCAATACGCCTCGCATGTGTTCCTATAATACAATGCCCCGTAATAACCCCGATAACAACTTTGAGCCTGCTTCTTTGGAGCTTAAGCAGAGTCGTCGTGCGCCTTCTATCCAGCTTTGGCCAGATTTTTTGCGCCGCTCTGCCCTTATCCGAAGCTGCCCATCTACTGTTGGCAAGGTCCACGATTGCATTGTTAATCATAAGCCCACTGGTCCCCAATGTAGAGAATTCATCAGAGAGCTCGACGGTCGTGCACCTTCTGGCCAATTCATCCGCTCTGGAGTTGCCGGGAATGTCCTTATGTCCCGGTACCCATGTGATACAAACATCACATCGGTTCGCCATCTCATTGAGACATCTGCGACAGTCGTATACTGTCTTGGAGTTTATCACACTAGAATCCAGCGCCTTGATGGCCGCTTGGCTATCGGAAAGTATAATGATCCTTCGCTTGCGAACATTTTTGTCCGCAACAATTTTCACCGCAGCTTGAATAGCCGACACTTCCGCCTGAAAGACACTGCAGTGATCTGGTAGTCTCATAGACTTGGATATTCCGATTGATCTCGAATAGATGCCAATACCAACGGCTACTCTATATGTTTAAACAAGCAATTTTATTCATGGTACTTCCTATAAATAACGAACTCTCAAGCTAACAATATTTTTAATTAAGAATTATTTTTAAAATATATCGAATTCTTATTATACTCTGTATACTAATCAGGAATTAATATCTAAATATAGTTTTGTTTGAATTGTTAACCCATTCCAATTGGTTTAAAAATATTTTCTTATAATATTTAATCCACGCACAGTGTTTTCAACCCTTAAAATGTTGATTTGATACTAGTCCAATTATAAAATTTGATAAAACGCCAAAAAAGTAATGGAATTTATGCCAGCGCAATTGAAAAATCATTAAATTTGAATGATTCTGTAAAGTCTTGCCAAAACGTGTCAGTTCTGTGAACCTAGACAAAAATTCGATAATATATTATACGTCATTAGTTGGCCCTTCTTATGTCAACTCAATGCAAAAATTTGTTTTATGTTCTTATAGTGTTTTAGAAAAAGAGAAAAACCTAATTTCGTCTCAGCAAAAATTAATTCTATTTTAATTAAATCTCTGGTGATAAGTAAACTGAGATATTATGTATTAAGTGCCTCGGCCACGATCAAACAGATTGGATCAAATTTTGCATATGTGTTGGTAATTTTTGTTTGACTTAGCAAAGCAACGCATCAAATTTAAGCCTTCAAATTTCATTTAAAAAATGTCGTGAAGAAGAAAACATCATATGGTTTTCATCGGAAAAAATTCTTTTATGGTTTTCTGTCTTTTTTAGAAAATATTTTTTTAGGTTTTCTCAAAGAACATATGTTTTTTGGTTGGGAGATTTGTTTTTGTTTTTTTATTATCGAGTTTTTTTCTTTTAATATGGCAAATGATTATTTCATAGCCATTGCCTTATCGCAGGCAATTAAAAAAAAAACAAAAAAATGAAACAAAAGAGGATGAAACAGTGGTTGAAGAAAAGGGATGAAAACAAAAAAATCAAGAATCTTCTCAATGAACGCATTGTTATGGAAACTTGTGCAGGAATAAACAAGATTTTAAAATATAATATAAAGGCAATTAAAACAAATTATTAATGGGCTTAATTTTTTCGGCTTATAATTAAAATCGTTAATAATTTTGTTAAACAAAACAAAGTTCATAAAACTAGAATAAATAAACAATATCATAAAATTCATAAATATAAACAAAACTAAATAAAAAAGATCAAAATAGCTACTTTTTTACAATTGTTTTGCTACACACTTTCAAAAACCCGCGAAACAAAGTGTGATGTTACTCATACGAAATCTAGAGAAAAATGAAATTTGAAGTGATTGCCCGCACACACATCAAATTTGCTTCAATTTTCTGCGGAGCAGGTAGCGAAAATCAAAATATTTTGATATTCTTCAAACTCTTCTCAGCCTGTACGTGTGAGGTCAGTTTTCTGTACGTGCGAGTACAGTTTTACCAATACAATCACAAAAATGGCAATTTGATCCAATCAGTTTGATCGTGGCGGGTCTGCATTAAGGGTACTGTTATTAAAGTTTCGTATGGGCAGTCTGATTAATGCGGCCGTAGGTAGTGTGTTGCCTTATTGGAAGGTTCAAACCCCAAGTCAGGCATCACCAACAAAACGAAATATGAAAAAATATTTCTTTGGCACCTGCATCTCAGCAGATTTCGGTCAAAAACCCTGAGTTTAAATATAATTGCCTTGGAAATGTTTCTCTTCGGAGTCGACTTTAAACTGTAGGTCCCGCCACTCATGTAAAAAAAAGCATACAGCATAAGTGGTGTGAGAAGATAAGTCGTAATCCTGACTTTAAAATTTTTTAATTTACTCGAACACGCAGGCTACGAGACGTCTGTCGTACATGAATGCGAGAGATTTGTGAGAGAAATTATGGATCAAACTGCGTCATGTTACTGAGCATCGGTGTTGCGTTTGTCTCAGTCAAACTAAGTATTCTCTATTAGTTTTATAGGGAGGCTCAACATCGTTGGCAGTAGTATGGTATGTGCAATGTTCTGGTGCACTTGGATAAAAAGAGGATTGATTGTGGCCATTACCGCACAATTGCTAACTCATCTATGACTTTTTATTTTTATTGGAAGCCATCCCGATAGACTTTGCATTTTTTCAAATGTCTTCTACAGGAGCTGTGAGTCTGAGAAGGAGGAAGATACTACCTTAGTGATAGAATTATAACTTTAAAATTAATTTTAACTGATTTCTGCTAAAATTTTTACAAAATTTGTTTACATTGTGTTTGATAGCCATTGAAGAAGGAAATACGAAAAAATTAATTAATTAGGCTAATATTTTTGAAATAATGAAGGAATTGTGGAAATCTTAGGTAATGTGTAGAAAACACAAGAAAAAAAATAACAATTATTTATGCAAATAACCTGCGTTTCATTAAAACATGTCCCTTCACTCTCGTTTATTAAAATAAATACATTGAATACGAGTTTTAACGTTAATTAAAAAAATTAACTCAGGCAAAATCAAAAACTTTACGACACAAATGCACAAAATTCTTAAGTTAACGACATTAAAATATTGCATTAGTTTTCGCTGTAATCGGCGTTTGAGTTGTTATTGTCAAAAACAACTTCCGTTTTTGTCCCGTACGAATATCATGGTTTTTTGCAAAAATTAATAAGTAAAATTCGGTTCAAAATTAAACTTAAGATAATACGGCCTGCAAGTTTGGCTTATTATCCAAAATTGGTTTTATTTTGATTTTGTTTTTATTTTTGTTTTTAAAAACTTGCAAATGTCTATTCATACATACACTGAGCGCCATAAGTGAGCCAACACCCACTATAATTTTAAATTTTCTATTATAAAAAACTATACTTGTAGCACAACAATAATTGAATTGTTGTTTTTGTTTTAACATTTTATAAGTAATAAATAAACGTTTTTATTTTTGGAAATTTATTCAACTATTCTCATTTACTTTTCTCGCTATCCTAAGAAAATGAATTATTTCAGTGGTGTTTAATCACTTTTGGCGCTCAGTGTATGTACATACATATATAGAGACTAGTTAATGAAATTATTTGCAATTCAAAATATTTATTTCGAATTATAGTTTAATTATCATTTTTAATTTGGAATTTTTCCTATGAAAGAGAATTCCTATCTTTGCATCGTTCTATTTATAATATAATATATTTTATTAAAATTTTCTAATGTTCCCAGTTGTCTGGAATACGGGATTTGCAATGTAAATGAGGGTGTGTTTTATATTTAAATCAGCTTTTATTTCTGCATGTAATTTATTTACATATGTACGTATGTATGTACAATTAAAAAAATATACTCTACACTGATAAGCCGTACAACAGTTGTTAAATTCTAAATATGCATTTTTTACATTTAATAGACAAGTAATTAATTCATAAATTTGCGTCACAACAATTAAATTATCAGATTGCTGGTAACTATTAAAATGTATTGAAATACCGTCAATGACAATATCACGTGTTTTTTTTTGTGTTAATTTAATTTTATTTTAAAAAATCTACAACCAGCCTGCAGTTCACATGTTGACTGATGAAATATTAGTTATTTTACTTTGTTCCTATTCAATGAGATGAAAAGAAGAAACAATAAATTTTGTAATTTATTGTAAAACAAAAGACTTTACACATTTCAAAAGCGTCAAAGCATTAATAATTAAGTACTCGGTACCTTGTGGGTTAAAAGTTGCTTAAAAGAGAAACTTTATCCAAGTAACACCTAAGAAAATCTGTGGAGATATATTACTTTTATTCAAAACTAAAGTCTGTGGTAACCAATGCAATCTTTCAGAAATATGGGGCATTTTCCTGTTGGTAAAGGAATTTTCTTTGAAATTAGCTGTCATCTGAAGAAAAATACATTGATTTAGTACTCTTTAATACTATAAGGTTGGTTCACAGAACTGCAAAAGAATCATAAAGTTCTCTTCTCCTCAATATGATATCGATTTCCAAACCATTGTATTTCAAGTACTTTAGAGTCTTATTTTAAGTAACTAAATGTGTATGAAATATCAGCGACATTTTTTATTCGTTTGCAATACGTATGTGAAATATAATATTGTTCAAATGTCCTTCAAGGTGTTACTGGGTGGAGCACATACGAAAAATCCGATTCTCCATGACTAGCACATAATTCAGGCTGAATTTGATCGATAGTATAGTATGTTAACTTTGACAGCGCTGTGGTTTGTGGCTTATTCGCATACACTTGCAACTTAAGGAAATCCTTCAATAAAGACTCTAACGGCTTCAAATCGCAAGATATCGATGGCTAGTTCACTTTAAATCCACTTAAGATAACCAAGTCTTCAATTCGCTACTGTAAAAATATCCAATGTGGTGTGAGCTGTATGGCATTTAGCGCCGTTCTGTTGAAAACACATGTTATCGGTGTCCAGATCATGAAAATCTCAGGACAATGGTAATCATTGAACTATAGTGCTCGCCATTAAACCACGAAAACTACTATATTTTTCGATTGTAAAAGCAACTTAACACACATAATTTTTGTTGTCTTAAAATATTTCATATAGTTTGTTTTAAATTTTTATTTACTTATAATTAGGATATTATAATCGGGCAACAGACTTATAACATCCACATTTATTTTTAGTCACTAGTAGAGTTAAATTTTCGTCTTGTGTTTTTAAACGTTTTATTCAGTAAAACAATTATATTACATAAAAACAGTTACCCTCGTATACATGTACCTGTCATAACTTTCTTGTTAATAAATTTGATTTTGCGCACAATTGTTTCTTTTTTCTTTTCTACAAATAACAATTGACCCTTGATTTCGATAAGACCACAACAAAATTCAAAATATCTCAATGATATTCATTTTAAAAGATAATTTTTTGTTGATTTTATATTTTGTTTTTTAATTTCTATTTTAAATTCTACACGATAACAAAGAAATAATATCGTATAAAATTCTTGTTATAAAATTCCATGACAAACGACCACGATTGCCACGACATATTATTTACGTTTTGAACAATAGAGAGATATAAACAAAACAGAAAACGGGTCAATTCTCTTTTAGGTTTAGCACTTTTCTTTAAGAATTTAAGAGAGAAATTATAAACATGTTTATCTTGTTCTTAGTTTTTTTTTTTTATTCAATAAATTTCAGCTGATTTTATATGAACGCACGACTAGTCTTTAGTAGACTGTTATCGGTTCCTCTCTGAAATTTCAGTTCAATATAGAGATATTAAGGGTGGCAGTGTGGTATTAGTGTTATCATTTGTATATACATACATAATTCTATACGTGTGATAATAAAAACATATGATTTGTTACTGTTGTTATTGTTATTATTATTGTTATGATTTTATTTAGCTTCGTATTGTATTTGCGCAAAACAACAAATACGAAGTTTTATACATATACATCAATATACGTATATTTATATACATACATGTCTGCATATATGTACATCAACATACACAATATGCATATAAATTTATATAAGATTATTGTTATTTGTTTTGTTTTTGCGGTTATTGCTATTTCTCATGTAGCCAGATTATTGCGTTTGGAAATAAATTCAACTCTTTTGGGAAATACTTTGTTAACCCGAAATCGAATCGGGGTCCAATTAAAAAAATTTACTCTGTTGATTAGTGGTGTCAATTCTAATATTATCAATATCTATTCAAGTGGAAATTGAAAACGTTTTTCTGGAGTTACATGTATGTATGTATATGTAAACAGTCATAAAATGGAGGAAACTAGGTACTAAACCCAAAATTCTGGACTTAGCTAGTCTAATTGCTATGCTCATTTCTTTTTGTGTGACGCAATATGCTAGCCTTTATATTACAACAAATCTTTTCAGGTTTCTGGTGTATTCCATGACTTCGTCATTCAACATTGTGTACAAATTAAAACGATTCCACAATAGACCACAATAGAAAATATTTATCCTTTTTTTTTTCATAATTTTTCTTATTTGGATTTCAAGTCTTTTTACTCTTATTTAAAACAATTTTTAATTTGTATTTTTAAAATTTATTTAGTTGGTCATCAAATGATCGTTTCATTTGGAAAATATTCTGCTTAAATAAAATTTCAAACTACAATTGAAAGTTTCAGATTTAGCTTAAAAACGCACGAAAAGTTCCCACAATTTCAATATAAAATAAAAATACAGCCGTAATGGGCTTCATATTTAAAACAAAATTAATATTATTTTTTTTTAATTTCTGTAAGAAATTTTTGATATTTTCTTCCGTTAATTAGGAATTCTAACAAAAATCTCTTTAATTGGTAGCATTTGTTTGTGCTATCCAACACTACAACCATAGCAATATGTACATACTTGCTCAGCAGTAGTTGAAGCTTTTATAAGTATTGTTCCTATTACTAGTTTTGTTTTGCTTGGTTTTTGTCGTCATTTCTTTCTTTTTATAGTTTTCAACAAAATCTGTGGTAGAAACGAACGCATGCATGCAATAAAGTGAAATACTCAACACTCTACATTAGGCGGTCAACAAAGAGGCAGATAAAGAGATGGGTCGGGACCCGATCGTTGCGAATTCATATGAATAACTGCTTTCTTAAGTTTTTCAATATTTGCTTTTTACTCATTCTTGTTGTGGCTGTCTAAGCGTTAAAAACAATTTTTTTAGTGAAACCATCAATTGTTGTCGTTTCGCGTTATCGTCGCCTTCGTAGCCGTAACCGTCGCCATCGTCATCATCATCGTATCGTTGACGGTGTCTGAAATATTTGGCACAGACGGTACTTAAAGCGGTGGTTCGCAAATTCATTCAGTTGTTGGTGATATTTCCTTACCGGATATTTAAAAGAAATCAAATAAAATAAAAAAAATATTTACATTTGCTTCGTTTCGCGTTAATGCTTTTGATTACAAATAAAGAACAAATAATAACTTGTTTCTTTTTTTCTTAATTTTCACTAATTATTTTATTTTTTGTTACACATATACACACTGTGAACTACAATAACAATAACGTACATTTGAAAGTTTGTGTGTTTATAAAGTGTTTGTAAATAAAAATATATTTTTACTGTTTTGTTATTGTTTTTACAAAAAATCGAGAGTGTTTAAATAAGAGAGAATATTACATCTGACGATTTTATGACAAGTGTTGCTCGTGTGTGTGTTCAACTACATTTATTGGCCCTCCGGTTTTATTGGTTCTTAATTGCCAACCGGTGGGAGCCTGTTACTTGCGTTATACAGCTCTTGAAGAATATTAATTTTACATACGCCGTTTATACAAAATTTTGTATATTTTTGGTATTTATGCATAAAACTTATGTAGGTAATTATGATTTTTAATAAAATTTTTGTATACAAATTTGTTTTGTTTATTTAATGTGCGCAATATGTTGAAATTCTATTAAAAAAAAAGGAAACTTGTTGATCATAACAAAATATAATTAAATTTATTTTAAAACGAACAGATAATCTGCTCATGTGAAAGTAGATTTAAAATCACACGTTTCCTTTGCGGACTTGTTGCGGAAAATTAATTATGCAGCTTCAAGCATTAAATTTTTAATGATATCCATCCGATGAGGTTTTTTTCTGCTATTTTTATATTACATTTTAATAAACAACGAAGAATATTCATTATTTATTTAATTATTATATTGTTTTTATGACACATTTTTCTGTAGGAATTTCTTAAATATGCAGCTTGTTCTTTAGGGGATTTTTTTCGTTGCATTTCTTTAATACAGTGTCTGGCCATAAATTCAACGACAAAAAACAAAATAGAATATATTTGAATTATTATTATTTAAAAAGAATGAGGGGCTATTGAAAATTAAATTTGAACATTATTTATTCTTTAATAAGGGGAAGGGTAAAGGAGAGCGAATCTTTAAAAAATAATTGTCAATGATGTAGTATTATTTACAAGTCTTTTGTGCAGTCTTTGAAATTAAAATACATAATATTTAAGTATTCCATTCTTCTTTAACATAGCTTGCATTGTCTATAATCTATCGATAAGGTCGGAAATGATTTGTGATTATCCACATTAAGAACAACAGTCTTTCCTCTGAATTTAGAGTGAATCATAAGCGAAGCTTATTTTATTGCAAAGCTTTTGAATTTTTATTTTTGTTATTGACCCTGGAATATTATATATATTTTTGCTTCTTTTAAACATTTTTGAGCTGTAACCATAATAGGAGTAAAGTTTTTACCGAAATTTCGTTATTTTAGAAAATAAATTTCTATTATTGTAAATAAGAGTACATATATTATTTAACGTATATATCACATAATAGCACAAACTGCTGTTTAATTATGTAAAGGATTTCAAATATGCACAACAAAAATCCAATAGTTCTTCGCATTATATTGCACCACATTTTTTTACAGCCTGAAAGTGTGCTACAGTTTTCTAATTGAATTATTTTAAAAGGAATGCGTAAGAAAATTCTTTTATTAAATTATTTATTATTTATACTTATCTATGTATATGTATTAAAAAGAATAATAAAACAATGTCTATGCAAAAAAAAAATAATAATAAAATTTAAGTTAATTTCAAAAATATAAATTTTAGAAGTTGAAATTTTTTGTGGAAAATTTTGGAATTTTTTTTAAAAACTATATCACCTATCTATCTACCACCAACCTTATCGATATAATTGCATGTTTTGGTATTAAAAGGGTATGGACGTTTTTCTATGATTATATTGGCGAAAATCACAAAGCTTGCAAATTGCTTTCGTCATAGCTGATAAATTTATGATAGCACTTCATTTCTTTATTTTTTTTTTTAAAGAAATGTTCCTGTTTACGACGCATTTTTCAGAATTGAATGTCATTTCACCGATAAACTATTATGGTGTTTTCTTTTCTACCAAAAAATGTGCATTTTATTAACGCAAAATGCAATTTTGCGTTTGTTTCTTAAAAATGTTTCGCCCTCTAAAAGGGTGGTATGTTTTATTCTAAATAATTCGCACTTGCCAATGGTGGAGGGCATTGCATTTTATGCCCTGTATAAATCGAGAGTGCTGATAATGCCCTGTAAAGCAGATGACTTTTGTTTATTTATAGGGCTACCAGATGAAATTTAAAAAAAGTCGACTGGTATTGTTATCCAATTTGAAGTTAATTTTTTCATTGTTTTGTGGAGTAATCTTAAGGAAATATCACATTTTTTTAAGCTACATGGTCAGCAATATAAAAAATTGCATTCAATGTTAGAACAGTGTTAAAATATCTTTTTTTTTTTTGTTATAAAAAAGCCTGCAGAAAATGAAGTCGAAAAATTTGCGATCTGGCAACACCTTTGAACAAATTGGCATTTCCTCATTCATTTTCTTAATAAGTGGTAAACACAGGGCATACCCTTTTTTAATATTTGTGTTATGTTCTTCTCAAATAAAAAATGACATTACAACAGGGTTGGTCAAAAATTTTTTTAATGCATCTTGTAAGAGGGTGACAATTTCTTTGTAGAAAAGAAAACACCATTAGTCTAATGCACCTATTGACTCCTAAGCATATAAAAAAAATCAAAACATAATTTGGCATTTAGCCAAATTTTTCATAAATGCGTAATAAATAAAAGTTGTTTTTTATTTTGATATGATCATCCCAAACTTGCTCATTTTTGAATGTTATTTTCTTATCTATTGGTGGGTACAAAATCCAAAACACGCTTAATACTGTTTATTGTTTGACGAGAGTGTTAAATATCAAATATAAAATTAGCATTATTTATTAGTACATGTATTAGAGACATTTTGACCACAGTCTGCTTCTTGGGTTTTCGATTTGTCTGTTCGCGTTTTTTGTATATTTTGTTTGTATTTATATTGTATAATAGATTTTCGTTAATATTTTTAATTATTATTAAAACCTTCCATTTGATAGACGAACACATGTACGTATTTTAGTACTGTTATCTTCACTTCTTCTATGGTATTATAAAAATATTATGATTTTTGGACCGTACACAATATGAAAACAAACGAAAAATATGTATGTGTGAAAAAATATTGAAAAAAAAAAAAAAAATTCAGAAAACTTTACTTATGCTACATATGTTGAAGATATTAATTTAATTCAGTTATTTTGTATTTTAAATAATATCAGAATAAGGATAATTTAGAAAAATACGTACTAGCAATGAAGAAAATTTTACAATAATTTAAAAAAAGATTTCAAATTTAAATCGTTGAAATAAATATGTTTTATACGAAATTTTAATACAAAAAATATAAAACAATATACGCAAGTTTTTGATTTTAACACAACTTGTGTATTTATGTAAATTTTACTAAAACAATACTTACGCAATTCCTTTTTAAACGATATAAATTCTTCTGTTAAATGCAAAATGATACACAAAAATAGAAATTTGGATGATCTTTTATCTTATCTTTAAACGTTCTGAAGTAGGTACCAATACAATTTACTTTTTTTTTTAGGTTATGCTCGATTAGATGAGATTAAAATTCTAGTGATTGAATTATGGCATGGATGTCAATAAAAACACAATAAATTAAATAATTTTCGACAATATTGTATTAAAGAATATAAAACTTGTTTCTATTAAACTTAACTAGAATCTTAAGAATTACAAAAAAGTTTTGGTTGTTGACAGCCAATATACTCTGAAAATCGAAATACTTGCAAAAGTACAAGTATATGTATGTATATAAATGTAAATTTGTATACTTGCACTTATGCTCGTCCGTATTGTCGTCACTGGCCTTTTGGCTTTTATTTTCATTACGAACGCAAATGTCTTATTTATCATGCATTTTAAAATGCAATATTATATATTTGCTTCTATCATTGTTGTAAAAATATTAATAATTATATTCGATAATTGCCGGCAGGTTCAAACAAATAACAATTCAATCATTTTAAGATTAATTTCAATATTCATACGTGTGTGTATATAATAAAATAAAATTGCAGTTGTTTGAACCCTGTTTTTTCACCAAAATTTTTATAATATACTAGCAGATTGTACCCGGCGTTGCGCGGGTTATGTAGTTTGGATTAGTTTAAAAAATTAAAAAAAATTATTGGGTAATTTTTGCATTAAAAATAACAAAAAATAAAAAACCGGTTTATCGGTTTCGAAACCGGTTTTGAAACCGGTTTCTTAAAAAATGCAATTTTTCAAATTATTCGGAAACCGGTTTAACAAACAACCCAGTTTTTTGAATACTCTAAGTCCTAAATATAAATGCACTCAATTTGCCCGTTTTTCGCCCCTTTCCCCATTTTTGGACCCCTTTTGGTTCAACTTTTGAAACGGAACACCTCCAATAGCTATTTGGGAAACTTAACCAAGCTAAATCGTAAAAAATACCTTTAAAACAGATAAAATACAGCATTTATGCATAAAGTACTAATTTTTGCCCATTTTTTCTCCCCTTTGACCCATTTTTTCCCCCTTTGGGTCAAAATTTTGAAAAGATTTATTGCCTATAACCTGCACCGACAAAAGTTCGATCAATATCCCAAATTTCAAGAAAATCGGTCCAGGCGTTCAGGCGTGATTGGCTATACACTCAATTTGCCCGTTTTTGGCCCCTTTTCCCCTTTTTGGACCCCTTTTGGTTCAACTTTTGAAACGGAACACCTCCAATAGCTATTTGGGAAACTTAACCAAGCTAAATCGTAAAAAATTACCTATAAAACAGATAAAATACAGATTTTATGCATGAAAGTACTAATTTTTTCCCATTTTTTCTCACTTTGTCCCATTTTTTTCCCCCTTTTGGTCAAAATTTTGAAAAGATTTATAGCCTATAACTCGATCTATATCCCAAATTTCAAGAAAATCGGTCCAGGCGTTCAGGCGTGATTGGCTAACAAACAAACCAACAAACAAACAAACAAAAAAACAGACTTACAGAAAGATTTATAATATATATTAGGATTGGTATACAATTCAGTTTAAAATTTCATATTATAATCACCTCTTTATCATGTGCTTTTATAAGTACATACATAATGAAATTCCATTTGCAATATTATATTTCTGTGATGTATGTAGTAGCTCTTGTTCTTGACATTAAATTCCAGTTTGCAGATTGAAACATTCAGGAGATACATAGGACTTATTTGCAATATTGAATCGAATAGGAATATGTTGGTCTAGGTGTAAGGATTATTAGTGAAATTTCTCCACAAAATCTAAAATTAATTAAGAAATTATTATGCATACATTGAAAGGTTTTATGCTAAAGGCCGAGTCACATAGAATCCGTCATACGTTAAACTTTGGGAACATGTTTAAAATATGATAAATATCATGGATTATAACGGCAAGTGCTATTAAAAACTTGTTTTATAAAAAAAATTTTTTACTTGTAACATTTTGATGTTAATACATTGCAAATTTAGTTATCAAATCAAAATTTTCACTAATATTTCTTAATTCCCAAAATAAGTTTGTATATCCCCTTAAGGAGTTATAAATTTTAAAAATATACATTGGTGGTCAAAACTAAAGCAACTGTTATAGCACAGCGATGTTATAGCAAAAAAAAAAAAGGTCCAAAAATTTTATGAAAAAATGTTCTGATCAGACGATTAAGTCGGTCACTTGTTAGAAAACTCGAACCATTGGCATATTATCGTCTGCATAAGGGGCAGCACTATTCATTCATAAAGAATAACAGTGAACTCGCAGAAATTAAGACATAAATATTGTAAATAACATAAAATTTGTGAATATAAATTCATTCATGTTTTAGAGCTCAAAAATTTTATTGTCGTTTTAGAATAGTCAATGTACCAAAAAAGTGTTCATATTTCGGGGGTGTTCACGTTTCTGGATATTCACGTCTTCGCGACTTCACTGTCTATAAATAAATCCATTTTCACAGTTATTGGTCTCATACCAGAATATGCCTTCGCACCAGAGTAGCAAGCCATAACGGCGCGACCGGCGGCTAGCCGAACAGCCGGTAATTTTTTTCCAGCCACGCCGCCGCCGAAACTATCGGCTCATCGGCGTCTTATAACAGAGCTGATTTAATCGGCTGAGTCGAAAATTTATAAATTTAAATTAATAAAAAATAAAGCCAGAAAAGTTTTGGAAAATAAGGGCCTTTTTTTTTCAATAAAAAAATTAATAAATTTTTACACAACCCAAATAGATTTTTTAAAAAACAACTTACCAACCGTAGACTTCAAAGTTAAAAGGAAGTTGCATACATATGTTAGATTGCATGCCATTTTAGTTTTTGATTACCGATTATTAATATACATATTTGGTACTTGTGACAGGTTGCCTCATATGTACTTATAGTTGTGTTTTGTTGCTAACTTTCAAAGGCAATTTCATATAAATTTAAAAATTGTAAACGTTAGGAGTTAACTTGCAAAATTATACATGTTAATATTAACGTCGATAACAGTTCTACCAATTTATGTCAAACAATACAAAAACCCATTGAAAATAAATAAAATTAAAACACATTCAAACTTTTTAAAAGAAAAATTTAAGAAATTTTAACATTTAGCAGATTTTCTCTCTGAAGTGATACCAAGTCAGGAAATATTCATTTATTTGCTAAATTTGAACGTTACTATTTAATGGAAGAACAAAACAAAACTTATATATAAATAATAGATATTATTAATATTGGCAAAATTAAAAATAAAAACAATTTATTTTTTTGAAAAGTAAATTTACAATAAATATAATTTCTAAGGCCGTTTATCTTTATTATTCTTTATTTATTTATCTTTATTTTGTAACATCATTTTTGAAATTCAATAAACTTTTAAATTAGAAAATTGTAATATTCTTTATATTGAATTTTTAATTTTGACAATTTTTTAATTTAAACAATCTAAAAGTGCTTTAAATACATGATGTTAAATGTTTAAAAAATAGTTTTTTATATAAAATACACTATTTGTTTTCGGCTCAGCCGGAAATTTTTTCGAGCCGGTTAAAAATCGGCGTTAAGCTGATTAGCAGCCGCCGCCGACAAATTTTACACTTTCAGCCGCCGCCGACAAATAGTGGTCGGCTTGCTTCTCTGCTTCGCACTATTATTGATATATAATTGCTATTTTTATTTTAAAGAATTCTCTGCTTGTCTCTAACGAAAAATTTAATTAAAATCTACCATTCAATTTATTAAAATTTGAAAAAAAAAATTAAGTATTCAACATTTTTAGCCATCATTTCGTTGTAGTTTATTCAGCTAAAATATTTATTATTGTAGAAATATTTTATACTACAAAACTTTTTATTTATAATCATTATTCTAAAGGACCAAACTCACAATTTTTTAAAAAATATTATTTATCAGAAATTCGTAAAATTTGACATATGCTTTACATATATTCGGCTTTAAAATGAATCTTAAAGAATTTAATGTATTCTCTATGTTTTAGGGATATGAAAGATTAACAAGATTACATTTGATTGAATCAAATTATTTAAAACCTATTTTAAATAAATAATTGTGTTAAATTAGCAGTAATAAGCCTTTCCTATCCTATATAATGTGTTTATACATACATATATTAGGTTTTAACACGATTTCATTTTCCAATTTTATTAAATATACACTGTGTATATCCTCAACGGAATTAGAAAATTATTTTATTTATTATTTTATTTTTGTTCTTTTTACAGTAATTATATTAAAAGTGTATATTGTTAATAACGAATTACCTCACCCTTTACCCAGAAATATGATTTTAATTTACGAAATTCTAATTTAAAAATTTTATAGTAAATTTTGATTTAAATATGCCTGACTTGTGAAATAAATAAAATTTTTACAGGTTCAACAATTTAAATTTGTTTTTAAAAATATATTTTGATTTACTTGTGCTGTAATATGCAAAATGCAAAGTAAATGATTCCAACTTTTTGTTTTGATTTCTCTGCAGTATATTGCTATATACCCCCTACTTATATTAGACTGATCAAAAAAGATTTTTGTATAAAAACAACACATGTTTATGAATAACATTAATGAATACTTGTTTTGTGTTTTTGCTTTTATATTTAAATATTAATTTTATTTTAGTTTTCAATAGTGGTGAGCTTGACTTTTTGTTTTCTATAATTCTCTGTTATATTTTACTTACTGAGACTAAAATTTTCAATTTAGTTTAACGTTGGCACTTCACTAAGAAACATTTTGCAAACAAAACAAAGCCACGTATTTAATAAAATTAAATTGTATATATTTTTGAAACGTATTCGAGTCGATTTTTGTTGCCTACATGCATACAAAGCTTTTTGTTAATAATATTTAAATTAGCTGACTTTTGAGTTTTTGTTTTGTTTTAAAAGTAAGTGAATTAACAATTTTTGTAATGTTGTATCGTATAGAGTTTGCCAATAAATACTTCAATTTTAATTTTTGTTTAGTTTTTTTTTTCACATTTGTTCAACAAAAATATTTAAAGTAAACAAAAACTTAACTTTGTTTCTACAGTGCCTGTAAAATAATAGCACTGTTAGAAAATCTTACATATACAATGTATGTTTTTGATCCCTATTTAAAAACTGAATGTTAAGGTGAAAAGAATTTTGAATTGCATTTGTTTGTGCTATTAGACATTATATATTTCTATTTTCCGTCCAGAAAAGCCTTAAGCGCTGTTTTTTAAACTAATTAAAAAAATATACTTATGTAACGGAAAAATATTTTAGATAAACATGAAAAATAACGAAACTTAAAACAGAATTCAAACTTAAAATGTTGTTGAAACAATTGATACTTTATAAAATGTCAAATGGTTCATTGTTTTGGCATTCTATTTACTTTTACTTCTCTCAGAGTTATACGCTGTTAGAGGAGTTTTAAATTGGTTTTATATATTGATTCCATAACCCGATCCATAAAGCATTGCCAAGAATTTCTGCTGAAATGTTTGGCGTCGGTATCTTGTTGAATAGCTAACAACAAATCCATTATAAAAAACATGAACATTAATATAAATGCTTCAACTAACAGATTTTATCGTCTTATGCAAATCGAGCAATTGTCTATGACGACCACCTCGTCTAATGTATGAACCAGGCACTTTTCCACCAAACAAAACAACTTAACTCTCGACAGTCTATAAAATATATCTCAATGGAGATGCTTGTACAAATACATATAGTTTTTTCGAATATTTTGCCGTCAGTAATGATAGTTTTATTGGACCTCAGGCTTTAAGATTATGATGATCGCAGTCTGACGCGAAGAGCTCCAAACAGCATTTTTTCTTTTAGTTTGATGGTAGGCTTACATGGGTCGTTTTGGTTTGGTGAAGCAAACTCTTAACGATTAAATTATACATTGATAGGGTTAATTTTTTGTTTCCTTTTGAACAGTTGTGCTCAGTTTTACCTATTTCCAATCTTTCGTCAACGTAGTGTTTTGGTTAGAAAATTAATATTTCCCAACAAATCGATGTATGTATTTAATATGTGTATGTTACTGTATTTATTTTTATTTTTTTTTATTTATGAGAAGACGTAGCTGTGGATCTGAGGGGTAAGGAGAGACTCTTTTTCACCTCATGTGTCAGTGCACTGCTCTTGTTATTAGAAGGCGGGGGGTTTTTAATCTTCCACTTTTTCGCATCATCGATTGAGCTCTTCAATATAAAGATTGCTGCAATATCAAGATTTATGTTGGGTTCAAGTTAGTTTCATGTAGGGAATGATTGATCTACGGATTAAATGTTGACTGTGGTATCACAATGGGCTTAAGTTCTTCCTCTTCCTTCAAGGAGGGTCGAATATATTTTTTAATGATGATTATGTTATGTTATATAAAAGTGAAAGCAAAACCTATAAGAAATTCTATAGAAAATATTGCTTATTAAAGTTAATAATCTTTTATTTAATGGTCCTATTTAATTCCCCGATACTGTAAATGAGTGTGCACATTTAGATATTTAAATTAATATTATAAAGTGCAATTTGGCTTTCAAAAATTGTGTGAGTTAAGGACGTTTACTTTTTAATTCACTGCTTACGAGTGCCATGTAAAATGATTACCTTTTTAAAATTAAAACATTGAAAACAAAATTTCCTTATAACATATGATTTTCTTGTACCTCTAATATCTGGTATCAAATTAAAATTTACATCTTCAATTCACTGTTTTTTCTACGCTGGGCTGGCCCAATCTTTCTTTCGAAGTTGATAGTTGGTTTATTAGATTTGACATTTGTATTGCTATAAAATTATTTAGTTAATGAAAGTTTAGTGAAATGATGAATGTAAGTGCGATTAGGGGATCATATGCAATATTAGACAAAAGCTATGAAATTGGCTGGCGTCGTTTGCATTTACTAAACTAATAAAATTAAATCATTTCGTCTGGCCCTTCTCGCCAAGGTATAAAATCAAGAAATTAACGCGAGTAACATTTTGAAACAGTACGTTTAATATTTGCAAACAAAGTAAGTGCCAAAATAATTTGGTTTATTCGTTTTTAGTTTTATTTCTTTCATTGTGAATACAGAATTTTAATTTTATTTTGCATTCAAAGTATTTTTTTTTTTTTTAATTAATATAAACGTAAACCGCTATCGTATCAATATAATTTATTTCTCGATATTGTTTTGTTTACGCGTTTTCATTATATTTTTAATAATTGTAAAAAGAAAAAAAAAAAAAAAAAAACAACAACCCTCTTTATGTATTTAATTTCAAATTCTTAATTTTTCAATCTTTCATACGAATTTCAACATATTGCGTCTTATACATATAAAATTTCTTCAGACTCGTTACAGAATCTTTTGCATTTAAATTCCACGAAACAATACTAAAACCGATTTTTATTTATTTTATTTTCTCACAACTTTACTTACAGAAAATATAAAAGCAAACTTAACTTTATAGAGAGAATAATAGTGAGAGTATATATTTTTTCCAAGAAAGATTTCAAAAAAAAAGTACCAAGAAATTGTTTCGAGACTGCCGCCGCACGACAAGAAACAAAGCGTCCGCTGTGATATATATGATAGTATACGACAGACTCACTAAAAATTTGGTGTGCATAATACACGTCTCTGCTATAGAATTGAATTTGAGATTTTGTACTGAACAGCTTTAAGATTAAGTTTTGCCTTTAGAAGATATAGATATTTTTGGATTGAAGAAGGATATCAAATCCTTCCTTTTACGAAGGCCGAAACGATTGTGATATTAACTTGGAACATATTGATCTAGAGAAAAAGGAAGAAAGATCTTCGTCGCATATATTAATTTTTTTTAATATTTATTGTGTTAGGAAACTTATACTAAAAACATATTTTTTTTTTGTAAAAAAGTCTTGTCTTTAGAAATTTAAATCTAAACAATATTGTACTTTAAATATTTCATCATTAACATTTGCAGAAATTTTGTATTTCATTTAATATAATTACTTTTTTCTTAACTCGTTCTTAAAAACACTACATTTATGTATAACATTCAACGTAAATCGGCAAACGCATCATCTTCATCATCCTCCTTAACATCATCATCAGCATTGCCATCACATGAATTAACTGGGCTTTCAGCGAATCCATCATCATCATCGGCATCAACGCTATCGTTAACATCAGCTCCATATAGCGATTTATCATCATTATCAGCAAATGCATTAACGTTAAAAGCAGCTGTATCATCATCATCCAGTGCTTCTGCTGATATTACATTACAGTCTCCATTATTGCATACCATAGCACCTACTTCACCTACACCTCCACCTACTCCACCTACGCCTCCGCCTTCAGCTAGTTATTCTAATGCGTCCTCCCCTCCCTCCTCACCCTTTGTGGGAATTTCATTGAATTTTTCCCCACCCACTATTCAGAATTCATATGAAAGTGGTAGTGCTCCTACTTCTCCTACAGATAAGGAAGAAGAACCTTGCTCCAATTCCTGCTGTTCTTATCCAACTTTAGAGCAAATTAAACAAAAACTCAGAAATCAAGAATCACAAACCCAACTGACCCTCTTAAATTCCCTACTACTTTCCTCCACAGCAAACGCCGCTGTCGTCCAGCACATCCCACACTCTACTTTAGTAAGATCTGTAACAGCTACCAGTATCATGGATATGCCCTACAACACCTCACCTTCCTTACGTGTGCGCACCACTTCGCTTAATCAACTCAAGAAAACCGCTGATCTTGCTATAGAAAACGAGTTGCACGTCTGTCCTAGTGAAATGCCTGATGAATTGCGTAAGCTCTTGCCACCCACATCGGAGACTGTAATGACAAAACCATTTCCTATTAGAGGCGAACGTGCCATATCTGATGTTTCCACTCCTCACGTTATTGCCATGGTCGGTTTGCCAGCCAGAGGTAAGACGTTTATCTCTAAAAAACTGGCACGTTATCTAAATTGGATTGGTATTGCAACAAGAGTGTTTAATTTGGGAGAATACCGTCGCCACGCCACTAGCGCTTACAAGTCTCATGAGTTCTTCCGTGCCGATAATGAAGAGGCCATGGCCATTCGTAATCGTTGTGCTAATCAGGCCTTGCACGATTCCTGTGAATGGCTTCTAAGCGGCCAGGGCAGTGTGGCTGTTTTTGATGCTACAAATTCTACATTAGAAAGACGTAAGCTGATACATGAAATCGTTGTGAAACAACATGGTTTTCGACTTTTCTTTGTCGAGTCAATCTGTGACGATCCTACCATTATTGAACAAAACATCAAAGAGGTCAAAGTCAGTTCTCCTGATTATGTGAACATGAATACCGAATTGGTGGTGCGTGATTTCTTACAGCGCATTGAACACTATCAAGAACGTTACCAACCGATTGATGAGGTGAAAGAGGAGCACTTAAGTTTTATGAAGATCTATAATGCTGGAAAAAAAGTGGTCGTTTACAATAATGAAGGTCATGTTGAATCGCGCATTGTTTATTATTTAATGAATATACATATTACACCTAGAACTATCTATCTAACACGCCACGGTGAATCCGAGCATAATCTCAAGGGACTTATAGGTGGCGATTCCAATCTAAGCGAACGAGGTCGTTTATACGGTAAGGCCTTGTCGTCTTACATCGAACAGCAGAATATTGAAGGTCTTAGAGTTTGGACTTCGTGGATGAGGAGAGCTATACAAACAGTAGCCGATGTTAAGGCTCCCCAAGAGCGTTGGAAGGCACTTAATGAGATAGATGCTGGTCACTGCGAAGAAATGACCTATGAACAGATAAAGGAAACCTTTCCCGAAGAGTTTAAAGCAAGAGATCAAAATAAGTTTGCTTATCGTTATCCTCGCGGTGAAAGCTATGAAGATTTGGTAGCACGTCTTGAACCCGTCATAATGGAGTTGGAACGTCAAGGCAATGTTCTGGTAGTATCACATCAGGCTGTATTACGTTGTCTTTTTGCTTACTTTCTGGATAAGTCAGCCGATGAGCTGCCATACCTGTATGTGCCCTTACATACTGTTATTAAACTGACTCCGGTTGCCTATGGCTGTAAGGTCGAGCATATTAAACTGCCCATAGATGCAGTCGATACTCATCGTCCCAAGCCAAAGATACCCGGAGATGTTTCATTGGGTCTTGATGGATTAAGCGGTGATTTGGTAGCTCCAGATGGCGTCGGTAAGGTGTTGATAGTTGGCGATGATGTGACTAAGGCGACTAATGGCGGTATTATAGGCAATGGTGTTGCTGCAGTATCATGTTCTCCCTTAGACACAAACATTAATGACGCCACCAGCAACCCCCCAACAACACCTGTCAATAACGGTAATGTAAACAACAACAATCAGTAACATAGTAGTCAATATAAATACGTCCTCATCAAATGTGTACTTCTGACTCAGCTTCTTTTATAAATCGTTTCAACACATTTTAAGTTTAAAAATTCTCTCTTTTGATATAGTGTAAGTAAGATTAAAGGACATAATAAATTTAAAATCATTTTTTTTAATTAATAAACCAGAAGATACTTGAGGGTGGCGACTATAATTGAATTAAAGTAATAAAGTCCAGATTGTGCAAATTGTCCATATTGTTTGTGTCAGTTTCCTGTTTTAAATTTTTGTTTTATAACCGAAAAATGTTAAATTGGCTTATTAAAATAAATAAAAAAAATAAAATATAAAATTTCCTCAGTGCCATGTGTTTTAATTATTAAAATATGACAACGTTTGAAACAAGAAATTCACCATTTACTATTGAAATTACCACTACAGATTTTAAAATTTTCCCTTCGCCATTAAAATTCGTACTTATATTTTTGCACATACATTAAGAACTGAGAATAAATGTTGATTTGAACCAAATTAAAAAAAAAAACCTATAAATTCAATTTTAAAAGTTGTAACTTTCGTAACAAAAAAAAAAAATATAATATTTTACTTAACTAAATATGTAATGTATGGCCAACTAAAAAAAGTATGACTGAATATGAAATAAAAACTAGATACGTTAACTAATAAATAATATTTCTATTATAGACATATTTTTATATAGTAAACAATATTTCTGCCTTTAAATGTAAAATGATTAAATGATTGTTTGTATTTTATTTTTCAAAAAAAAAAACTATATAAATTTTGCTCTTTTTTAAAATTAGTTTAATTAATTGTGTGCTCAAAACACGAAGACAAGACTTTTCGACTGAAGTAAATGTAAACTTAATAAAGTAAAATATTATGTAAAAGAATTTTTACTTAAATAAAATAAAAATACTTATTTAACTTTACCGAAATACTTGCTTAATATACCTATATATTAATAATATTTTGTAAAATATGTATATGTACTTTGAAATCTAAATTGTAAACATTTGATTGTATCTCTGATATATTTTATTTTTTATAAAATGAATATAAATACTTATATTGACTTATTTTACTTATTTCAAAACAATAAAATTCGCAAAAAATCCATTCGATAATTTAAAATTTGTTTTATTTGTTTCATTTTATATACATATGTACAGTTAAGGAAAATATATTACATACGACATAATATTTTAAAATTTTAGAAATAAATTGTTTTAATCGATCCTTAGTACATTTACCAATTCTTACAGAGAAATGCCAACAATTTTTAAAATAAGTCGCTGTCTGTCCAAACAATAATAAGAAATTACAAGTTCAGCGAAAATATCGAAAATAAACCGTGATTTAAAAGGACTATGTAAGATGTAAGAAGTATGTTTTCACCAAAAGGTCAACTTAGCAAAATTGGCGAATAATAATAAATTTAAATGCAGAAGAATCTACAAAAAGATATTTATTTAAAAAAAATGTTAACTTCGCATTGAAATTTGCTAAAGTCACATGAGCAAGAATATTATTTATTGAAAAAAAAAAAAAAAAAAATGTTTTATTTACTGATTAGAGTAAATATAACATATTTTGAAATGAATCAGAATCGAAATGAAAAAAGACGGTAGATAAAGTGGATCGCTATCAATGTACGGCCATATTGGAACGAAATCTAATGGCATCAGTTGGCATATTCTTATGGGAAATTCGGGACTGGGTTTTATACGTTATTATGTATCCATACTACAGCTTATCACCACCTCCATAATCGCCAAACCTAAACTCAACTGACCATATTAGGAATGTTTAGGAGAATTAACGCGAGTGCATAGCCGAAAGAGGTTTGAAAAAATAATAACTTATATCTACTACAGAGAATTTAATGACTTCAATTTTCCTTCATCCAGAAATTGTAATTGATATCCAAGGTGGCCCGACTAAATAATATTTTTAAGCCTTTTTTTAACTTCTTATACAAAAATACTAAAAACAATTGATCATTTTAATTTGCTGAGGCTGTATGAACAACAGAAAAGGTGTTATATTCCATTATGATACAGCCAGATCACAAATACCTTTGGTGGATTAGAAGAATATTAGAGATATTCAACAATATAAGCGCTCTAAAGCTTCCATTTATTACGATGTCTGCAGAACTCCATGATTTGATTTTAAATTCCGTTAAGACCTACAAAGCGCACTTGGATCAGATATTCATTCTCTTCTTTCAAAGAGAAAGAATTCTTGTTGGCGAATTAACTTAATTTTTTTTTATTCAATCGCTGTTATTCAAACATTTTTAGTAAAACAAAATTCTTTTCTGGTCAATTTGCAATAAAATGGGTATCGTATTAAAAGCTTATGAATCACTTGTCTGAACTCAATTTTATTTCAATTCTACTGTACATCGTCTTTATGTATTCGCATCATACAATCATAAAATCTACTGTAAATAATAAAATAAAACGAAGTAAATTACAAAAGAAAATATTGTCTCCTGGATGATGTTATTATCTTAATTATGAAGGTAAGTTTTAGCGTTTAAGATCATTAAACTTTAATTGAATGTTTTTGAAACTAAGAAATATTATTAAAAAAATTTAGTGAAAGTTTAAAATTGATATACATATGTACCTGTAGATTAATAATTCCTAACAGTTTCATCTCTTTTTGTTTAAAGGTTATAATAGTTTTGTAATGCATTTTAAAAATAACCTTAAGGAGGTTATCAAATCATTTAATACTCGTGTAAACAAGCAGTAGCGAATACATTTCATTAAATAAGAATGAAAAATCTATATAAAATTTATTTTTTATTTTATTGCAGTTTAAAACAATAAAATATTAACAAAATAATATATGTATGTATGTATAGTAGATATTAAGTATACGAAATTTTTATTAATATGTACTTTTACTTTCGATATTTTCAATTCTTAAGTTAGAAACTCATTGCCTATTACATGTTGTATTTGAAAAAAAAAAAAAAAAAAAAAAAATCAAGTAATCTATTAATTGAAATAAATAAAACTAAGACATTCTACTGTGGCACTGCTTGTAAACTGTTTTACATAACAGATAAGTATTTAATAAATATTAAAATTGAAATTTATTAACTGTATTTGTTTTTTACTTTTTTAATTTCAATGGCAAAACAACACTGTACACTTTATAGTTTTATTAAAAAAAAAGATGCTGTAGTTTTATAATGTTAAACAACTTTCTTTTAAATGTCCATTTTCATTAATACCATCAATGTTTTTTACAGCGTAAGCATATACTAAGATGTAAACCTGATACATATGAACATGACTAAAACGATGACCAATTTGGCGTCAAATTCATGCAAACAACAACAACAACACGACGATCAGTCAGTCAATTAAGAATTTTAATTATTTTTTCATAAATATATACATATATAAGGACAGATCCGAACATATACATTATGTCTGAAGACAAAGTTTATACGGATGGTGATATAGTATGGGTAAAATTGGGCAACAATTGGTGGCCGGGCGAAGTGACAGGTTCGAATCGACATCCAGAGGGATTAGTTAAACATTTGAAACGAATGCCCTATTGTGTGGTCAAATTTTTTAATGAGAATTCATAGTAAGTACGATATTGGCATACATTTCTAAGTACCATAAAATGATATATTTTTGAATAATTATGTGAACGACAATTTACAGTTACTATACTATACATATATAACCGTAAATTTCTGTCGTTTCTCCGCGTAGAATGAACTACATGACTTTTTTTAAACATCTTTTCTTCATAACATCGATTGCTAGTTAAGGATTTCAAGAAAAGACAATTGCAACATTTATATTTCATCGAGTTCTGATTTTTTTTTTCCTAAATGCTATGATTCGAGAAATAAACTTTGTTTTTGATACATAAGTGTTTATATTTCAAATCAAAATGTAATCATTTTGCATCTAACAGCTCTAGTACTGCTGTCGAGAGTTCCTTTTTAGAATGGTTAAAGAAAATACAGGTGAATGAAATTAGCAATATCTTGTATAAATATTTAATTGTTGTGTGCCATTCTTGGTTACTTATGTGGGCACTTACAGAAAAAGTGGTACCACTATCGAACGTAGCAGCAGGCCAGCAAGGTGAAAGTACGTATGCAAAAGAGCTTACCAGTATCATCTGGTGGTTGATCGTCCAAGTCCCTATTACGTCCATATTCATTCTTTGCATTCATTATTTCCTGCTAATGTAATTGTCTATAGACAACCATTGAGGATGTACAATCAGTAATAGGGTGTGTAATGTCTCGAATGTCATTGAAATATCTACAGATTTCTTGCCTAAAGTGTCTGGGTGTGGATTATACGTCATCACATCATGATAAGGCTGGTAGCATCAAAATTTAGCAAATTTAAAACGACAATGAGCCGACATTTCTTCGTCTTCTTCGCTAGTTTGTGCAACTGCAGCAATATTCTATTCTGTACAGACATTTCTTTGTCTTGTTGAAGGTTTTGAATCGAGTAAAATTTGTAGTGATCAATAACTGCATGAATTGCTTGCATCAAGTAAATTTTCACATTTGGTGACCAAATCTTACTTAATATCAACACAGTTTGACATTCTCAGTTATCAAACCATATTTATCGCTATTGATAGTTCTCATGCCAACTTTAAACTTTCTGAAACAGAAGCAAAATAGATTGTTATTGATTCGTATATAGTATGTGTTATTTAAGTTTTCTTCACTCTCTGAGACCGATTTGATAGTTGGTCCTGATCCCCCAATCTGATATTTCGACGAACTAGTCATTAGATGAGTCAGTAAGATTAGAGAATATGGCGTCTATAGCCTATGGCTATAAATAGTGCTGCTGGGCTTAGTTAAGCCCAGCCTGAGGTTAGTTGTTGGCTTTATTACAGGTCACTGCGTGATTAGATCGTTAATGAGGATCTACATATCCCAACTGGACTATGGCAGGGTATGTTATGATGAGGAGGAGTTGGAAACTATCGAACATACCCTCAGCAACTGCCCAGCCCTTAGTAGCTTGCCAAACTTAATAGCCCCTGGGCAGGGGCTTCTTTGAGGATTTAAATTCTCTGTCGACAGCCGAGATTAGAGCTCACCAGAAATTCATAAGCAGGTTGCGTTAGTTGTGAGGTGCCAGGGCATTAAGACCGTAGTCGAGATTTTTTGTTTCTTATGCTATCTCCTAGCCTGCCTTTTTAGGACAATTTACAATGGGTCATTTTGACCTCTGGGTATTGTGCAAATGATAAGTACACGTCCTTAAACCTATCCTTATTCAATTAATAGAACAAACAACGAAAAACAGACGAATCGACTCAGGTATTTCAGATGCAACCAAAAAATTACATGAAATAGGATTTAATTAGTACTTTCTTTTATAACATGATCCTACTAGAAAGTATTATTTTCACTTTCAAAATAGTTCAAAGTAAGCCTAAAATGAAAAAAGCTATAGTCTTAGGTCCCTAAATGTCAAATCATCAATTTATTTTACAGACATAAAATCTGACGCTAACTAGATTCCTCATCGTAAAATTATAATTGCTATTGCATAAATTATAGTCTGAATATTATATTATATTTAATTTCTTTTTTAATTAAATTATTTCAGTGAATATGTGCGAAGTGCAAAGCAAATATTTCCTTTCCAATGTGCAAAAAAGGAAGAGTTCCTTAGAAAAGGTTATTGTAAGTTATAAATTGCTGTACTTGAAGGAACCTCAATAAAAGAAAATCATTGATTCATTTTAGCTCTTTATAACAGCGGTAACTCCTTTATGGAGAAATTTCCCGAAGATGTTGAAGTTGCGGAGCGACTTACACGTCGTAAAGAACCTTCTTTAATAATAAACGATCGTCCAGACAGTATTGTTAAAGCGATATTAGGTCAGCCTTTGATAACAACGTATGATGACTGTTATGATGGAGCAAATTATCGAGAAAAACGTCGTAGTGGCGTGAGTAGTAGAAATAGTCTCTGCAAGTACTTTTTTTTTTAATAAAATACATGTTATTATTACAGGATTCTGTTACTAAGATTTTAAATATAACTCAAAATCGTTGTAACGAAATGTCAAACGATAAACTGGGAATATCATCAATTTCTATACTGACGCGACCAAATTCGAACGCATCATCAAATCTACCTTTAAATAATACCAAAAATGTTACAAACAACGTTGTTAGTAATAGCACAAATTACCAATGTAATTTATGCGATTTTACCAGTGTGCGACAAAATGTCATGATATTGCATCGAAAAATGCATAGCAATAGAAATTCAATAGGACCTACCAGTACAAAATTATCTTCAAAACCATCACCATCATCAGCACCGCCACCACCAGCCTCAGCAGCAGTAGCTACTGCTGTTTCAACAACAACATCAACAACGAGTCTTAACAAAAATAGATCAAATCAAAATCAAATTGTCAGTGATGATAAAACTAAAAATAAAACCAAAGTAAGTACAATCGCAACTAAAAAAACAAGGTCAGACAGAGAGACACAAGATGCGTCAATAAGGACAGCCACACCTAAGGAAGCAATTGATACAAATACAAGCACTTTGTCAGTAACTAAAACTAACAAATCTAAATCAACAAAATTAAATAAGAATACGAAGTCAAACAACAACAAGGAAAGTAAAGTGGAAAGTGCTTATGCTACCATTCTTTCCGATTTCTGTCCGAATGAAACGGATATCATTTCACCTATTGCTGACGACAAGCAATCTAGACGTTCATTAAGACATCGAAAAAATTCGGATGAGTCGGCAATAGTTGACATGACTAATGGATCTTCGATATGTATTGATGTTACTGAAACAAGATCAATACAAAAGGTACCTAAAAAACGAGATTTTTCTTCGCTACAGGTCCGAAAAGGTAGTCAAACGGAATCGTCAGAACCCGATGTATACATAGTTGATAAGGACAAAGAAACTACTGCAAAAAGCACAAGTACAGCCATCATTAATTCAGCTGAAAGCACTAAAGATGATGTAGAAGATTTGCGCAAAATTTTGTTAGCTGACTGGAGTGATGATGATGAAACTCCACCTGATGCTATTGTTGTGGAAGACAGCATAGTAATTAATGAACCAAATACAAATGCTGTTGTAGCGGCAACATCTACACCGGTCGTCTCATCTTCGTCGTTATTAACTGGTCGCATAAGAAACATACCAAAAAAGGATCGCCGCGATGTTGTGCTACAGGATTTCAACAGCGATATATCTTTAATAGAGGGTAATAACAAAGTCGGTGAGAGTAGAAAGCCAATGGCTGTAGATTTGGATAGTTCAAATTCTTCGGTTGTAGAGATTATAGAAGATGATCAATCAACAGCACCAATAATAACTATTAACGATGATGAAGAAGACGTGGACGTAACAAAAACACAAAATGATCAAAATACAGTTGTAGTTTGTGAGTCGCGAGATATCGATTCTGCTGTTGGCCTAGCAAATCAGAAGTCTAATTCTGCTGCCACTTCATGTTCGACATTATCCTGCTTTGATTTTCAGGAAGAGGAAGATGAACAGGAATCTGCAGCCCCTACAATTTCACATTTCAAAAAGAAATATCTTTCAGGAGAAAAACTACAAAACCTATCATCTTCTATAGATGATATTGAAGATGAGAGTGTGGCCAAGAACCGAGCAGAGTTAGCGGAAAGCGATCAAAAATTGA
This sequence comes from Sarcophaga caerulescens, assembly GCA_927399465.1. Classification (NCBI taxonomy): domain Eukaryota; kingdom Metazoa; phylum Arthropoda; class Insecta; order Diptera; family Sarcophagidae; genus Sarcophaga; species Sarcophaga caerulescens. The sequence continues at coordinate 70,655,300 of OV656873.1, forward strand.
CAGCTGATATCGAATCACTGTTGGCACAAACACAACCTGCAGTAACGGACTTACTCAATGCAAATAGCTTAGAAGAAAGCATCTCCGTCAAAGATTTACCAATTAAAGAGAGAGGCAAAAGGATTTTTAAATCACGAAATAAGTCTCGAATAGAGGAGAGAACAACTACAGATGCAACTACTGCTACAGTGCCTGTAGTGGATGACAATTTAAAAACGTCCGAACACAATAAGTCTAACGAAAATTCTCAATTAGAAACCATAATTAACAAAGAGAACGAAGCTAGAGAATCGATTCAAAGTGAAAATAAATTGGACAATGAAATCATGTTAGAAGTGGACGAAAATCTAACCTCCAAGAACAATGCAATAGAAATTGCAAATGAAGAGATACCATATAACACATCAACAGATGAACCATATTTGCACAATGAACCTGCTAACGAAAACAAAGAAAACGAAGATATTTCTAAATGCGATAATAATTCAACTATTCAAACCGAAAAAAGTCAACTAGACAAAGAAAAATTGATAGATTGCGAGGAAAAACTGATGGAAAAAGAAATTACTACGGAAGAAATAATAATAGCTGTACCAGAGGAGGAAACACAGATCGTAGACTTGAGTGAAAAATTGGTGAGTGAAATAACAACTAATGAAACGGCGAGTGAACCTAAGGCAGAGAGTGAAATTAATATTCTAAAAGAATATTCTGCTGTAAATCTTGAAGATTATGAGGAAGAAGTCAAAATTGATAAACACCTAAATATCATAAAGGAAAATATGATAATAGAAGATATTGAATTACACTCAAATGACAAAGTCGAGACAACAAAAATCACTGAGTCTCTGGAGGAATTGAAAGAAACTGAACAGGAAAATAAGCCTCATAATGAAGTAGAGACAATAGAAACTGACAATATCGATACTTTATTGACTGAAGAAAGTAAAATTGAAATTATTCGCAACAACAATGCTTCGCCAACAGGCATTGAAGAAATTACACCAGAATTGAAAATCGCAGAGGAAGAAAACAACGATATTAGCGAAAATGAAAATTCAGATAATGTTTATAAAATACGCGTAAAATCATCTGAAAAGTTATTTGAGCCGACGTTTGATTTGGCACCAGAAAAAATTCAAGAAACAGTCTCAGTCACTGAGGTGAGTAATGTTGACACTCGACTGATTACCACAACACCCACCGATGAAAACAGCAGCATGGGAGCCTCAGATACTGGCGCTGAATTTGGTTCTCCGACATCTATGTTAAGTGAAGAGCGTTTACCAGCATTTCGTTTCGAAAGCAACCAAACACCGCAACAAGAAATAGATGTTGCTGCTGAAAATGAATTGCAGGTTTCAGTTGAAAATCCAAAACAAACAACTCATGAGGAAACAAATCATAATGCAAAAACAAATCTAAAGGAGCTACTTAATGACGTTTCATTAAGCAGTGTAAACTTTCCGGAAATTGCTCAGTGTTCGCTTAATCCCTTAATACAAAGGCGATTTAGTATGATCTTACACTCTTCACACACTGAAGCAAATCCAATAAAACGTCCACGCTTAAGTGTTGATGATAGTAAAATAAAAAACAATTTTGAAAGGCCCACCGGAAGGAACTCACCATCACCTTTACTTCAATTTAGATCAGAACTCAATAATCGCCCCAAAAGTCGTCATATGAAAATAACACCACGTCGTAACGTTAGTGAATTGTTTAAAACAAAAACCAATGGAAATGGTAACGATACAAATGAAACAACGAATTGTGTTTCGAGTATAGAAAATTCAAGTGGAAAAATACAAGAAACCGAAAAAGAATCCAACACCGAAAAGCTTACAAAAATTTGCGAAGAAAATTATAATTCGGAGAATAGAAATGAAAATGCTAAGGGGCAAACATCGACAATAGAAACAGTTATTCAAACTAGTGAACAGAAAATTATTCCTTTAGATGAAAATGTCGCCAGTGAAGAAAAACATATAAATGAAAACTTTTCAGGGAATGAGGTCAATCAACAGCAAGTCAATGTGAAAGAAAACATTGTTTTTAAGGTGAATAATGTAGCTATAGATGTCAAGGCTACTGAAGCATTAAATGATGAATCACAATCTGATAAAGCTGTTGATTTACAAGATAATTGTTTGATGTCAAAAGTTTCTGCAGACGATTTGCCTTCTGAAATCATAACAACTAAGGAAAATCAAAACAATGTAGAATCTAACAGCCATGTGGCTAATATATCAAGTAATATGCCTGAAATTGATTTAATAGAAACAGACTTGAAAGAAAAAGATTGTGGTTCAGGTGATGTACCCGAACCACATACCAACGAATCGCCAGAAGAGGATTTAAGTCAAGTTGTAAACTCCGAAGTATCCTTAAATGAAAATTCTCACATAACAGTAAATAATATAGAAAGTACAGAGAGTAATATACCCAACCCGAACGTAGTTTCTTCGCTGGATAAAGTAGAGACGGCTTTTTCGCCTGATGTACCACCGCCAACTCCACAGGAACGTGAAATTATTATAGAAAGTGAAAATGCAAATCAAACTATCACTGATCAACAGCAGCTGCAAGAAAAATGTGAAGAACAAGTTGATGCTATTTCTCGCTCAACGACTCCGACAGTAAATAATCAATTAAATGAAGGAAATATTCAACCTCAAACGCCAAATGCAACAAATCTCGTTGAAGAAGTTGAAAGAAGCTCTCCGGCACTGGACATGGTGAAAAGTCTGAATGAAGACACAGATAAGGAACAGGTAGACGAATACGAAACAAAAGTTCCATCAACTTCAGAGCAACATTCTGAAAATATAATAACTAGAAATGAACATGCAGATGTTTTACTTTCCTCGCCGCAACAGAAGAACGATTGTGACGAAAGACATGAACATGCAGATGTTTTACTATCCTCGCCGCAACAAAAGAATGACTATGAGGAAAATGAAACTCAGATATTGAATTCATCTTCTCCGCAAATCAAAGATTTTATAATTGAATGTGAACCTCAAACGCCTCAAGGTATTATCGAATGTGATCACAATATACCAACTCAAATAACACCAGAAAAGGAAGTCATCATAGAAAGTGACATGGCCTCGGTTGTAACAGAAAAAGATATAATTATTGAAGAAACGGTTCAAATAGAGGAAAAAGAAACGCTCATTGAAAAGGAATTTCAAGAAATACCGAAAGACCAAAGTGTGCAGCACGAGACTCAAGCTACAGCTTTACAAACTGATGCCGATAAAGCAGCAGAGGAATTTCTCATAGAATTTGATAATATTGTTAATCATAGTCATTCGGTAGAGGAGGACACTCCAAATAATTCCATTGAGGAAGCCATTAATGCGGAAGATTTAATAGGTAATATAATTGAAGAAGTTCCTGAGGATCATCAACTTAAGCAAGATACCCCCAGAGACAAATCTCCCGCACCGTTGCAATATGAAACCAATACAACTTATACAGTATTGGCTCCAAAAACTTCATTTAATCAAATTTTCAAAGAATCATTTACAAAGCAATCAACCCCTGCCAAGAGACGTCAAACAATATGTTTTGAAATATCGGATACAAAGGAAGGAGTTGCTTGCAAAAAACAAGCTTTGGACTTTGAATCCATACTTCCAGTGAATCGAACTCTTAAACGTACAGCTGAAAGAAAGCTTACTTTGCCGGCCATTGAAACTAGACCGTCAAACAGCAAGCAACAGCATGGCATTTTTGCCTTAAACCATAATCAACTTACACTCAATAAAAAACTTATACCAACAACGAAGCGTAAATTATCTATAGAAGATAATATTACATCGTTCATAATAGAGCGACCAAAGCAGCAATTGCAACAGCAGTCACAACATTCAACCAGCGGACCACCACCTTTGCAAAGAATACGATCTTTGAGCCGTCAAGATTATACAAACGCCACGACAAATGTGGACACCATTGCGGAACCACCGCCTCTACAAAGCCATGACAATTTGTACCAGGAATTATTCCATCCGGTTAGTCTTATAAATTAATACGTTATTGTTATTGGTTTTTAATTTGATTTGTTTTTTCCTTTACAGATACCCTCATCACCTACTCCATGCGTAGAATCATCCCAAAGACCTGAAGGAGCGCGTGTTATTCATCAGCAAATTCTAAACAGCCCCGCTGTAACCTCCATTCCCACAAAAACATCAACGGACTCAAAGATCTCTAAAAATAAGCAAATTGGAATAGATTCCCGTGGAAATAAATATGTCATAATAAAAACGCCACCAACCGATATTGTTGTACAGTCAACATTAACATCGTCATCAAGTGCTGCTGTTACTGCTACAAATAATTTTGGTACTACGATAACCATACAACCTTTGCCACGTAATGCTACTGAAACTGCGGCCACAAAGTCAACAAAAAATAAAACTTCTTTAACATCTTCGTCAGTGCGTAAACAACAACAGCAACAACAACAACAAATGAAACCATTTTCAATCACTGTGCCAGCTAAATCTCCAATTGAGATTGGAAAATCTTCTGATATTGTTGGTAAAACACCATCACGTAACAGACGAAAAACAACTCAAACCAAAGCTTTGCCAACCGGAGCAGCAACAACAAATAGCAATGTTAACAGCGCTAAACATAGGCAGGCCATGGAGGCTTTAAGCCGACGTTTAAGTATTGCCTCAGAAGCTCCGCCTTTAGCTAAAATATCCAGAACGTCAACCACACATGTACAAACACAACTGTCAAATACAAGTAACTTAACAACTTTCTTTGGTGATACTCAAATATCGAACATAGCTCAGCAGCAGCTGATACATTTACAACAGCAGCAACAACAACCGCCGACATCACCGCTACCGCCACCTATAATCTTAAACAAGAATGCGCATCAGCAATCGGTTATACAGCGCAAACCCCGAAAAATAGCGCAACATCAGCAAAACATACAACAACAGCAAAATTTCCAACAACAGCAAAATGCTGCAAAATCTTCACAGTTATTGCAACTACAGCAGCAACAAACTCAAATGCAACAGCAACAATTGCAACAACAATTTATAACACAAATAACAGCACAACAACCGCAACAGCAGCATAATATATTACAACCACCGCCTCTGCAACAGATACAACCACAAGTACAGCTGCAACAGCAGCAAATAGTACAACAAACTGATGGTATCATAATAACAACAGCAGCCGAAGATGTAAGTTTCAATTTTAAAACAACTGCAACATTATCCTGCATCTACACGGCATCTTACTCTTTTCATTCCAATATACATACTTTGATTTTAATTCGAAAATTCAATACTTGTATATGCTATTCTTTGGTCGAGGCTCATTTCAGTCTGTAGCAAAGGTGTCACAATGCTCCTTGTCAAAGTTAGGTTGGAAGGGTGCCGTACCACTGTATCCACAGTTTCACTCCTTCACCCATAGTCATATTGGTCATTTGTGACCTTTCATAAAAAAAAGAAACAAAAATGATTAAGGGCCATTATTACAACTTGCCGTTAACTAAAGGGAGGATTTTAACGGGCAGATAAATTGTTTTTCATTATTATGAGTACCCAATAAGATAGAAGTGATCGTTAAGCTAAAGGGAAGATCATCCTACCTTTAACATTTAAAGGCCACTTTATGTTTGAACTTGCCATATCATATACTATTTTCGATATGGCAGCTTCAAATTTAAACAAAATGAGCATATACAACAACAAAACGAAGTCCGCTGTTGCCACTGCGTTAAAAAAAAACTTGTTTAATTGAGCAGTTTTATCGACTTTGCTCCGGCACTGCCATATTTTAATTTTATTTTATCTGTAAGTTGTAATAACGAAAATAAGTTAAAGGTAACTTTGCCGTTCACTTTAGCTAAAGGTACCTTTAACTAACCCCAACTTTAACGGGAAGTTGTAATAATGGCCCTAAAAGAAAAAAGAAGAAGAGTAAGAAGATCTTACCAGTTTATCTGTGACCTTATTGTTAGTAACGCCGTGATTACCAAATGGTCAGCATAGTCTAATTTGCTAATCTGCTATAAAGTCACGTAGGAGTCTTTTACACTCCAAGACCCGATGTTATCTAAAAACATGTCCTACCAAAGCCTTCAGTGTTTCCTGGTCATCCAAATAAATTGTAGTTTTTGAGTATTTCGGAAAATGTTTTTTGACTAGTTCTGTGGCTCTTAGTCTCTACATAAAAGAGTATGTGATGAGAGTTTATCCGAACCTATCTAGAATTCCCTGTCAGGTATTATCACACTCGGTGTATTGTAGAAGTGAAGTATTGTGGCCATAGAATCCCCTATTCCTACAGTCGAAATAACTTTATCTTGCTACTTTAGTACCCACCCTACAGAAACTCAGCAGGCATTCTAGATTGCATCTTTTTCACATATTCTTTAATCGAAGATAAGTAAAGGACCACATACTGCTATGTGCCTCTGGTTGGTATTATAAGTGCCAATAGCAGCACATCTCTATACTTTAGAGATGCTGGGCAAATATAGTATAAAACTGTACTGGGCTTCAATACATTGTGACGTTACTTGTAACGAAATTGCAAGTGAACTGGCCAGCGAGAGCATGATTATGCGTTGAAATACGTAGATTAGTAGGTTAGGCCTCCCTTGAGATACTTCTTCGAGCTGATCCATCAAGGGATTATACAGAGACTAAACATTTTACGGCGAAATATGAGACATTCCAGGACTTCAAGGGTATCAAAGCCCAGTTTAAAAGTTTGTAAAATGAAATGGATACTGAACTTTAGGATGGAGTTCATTAGAACTTTGATGGGTTTTCTAACTGGGCATAATGCTCAAAGAGAAAGGATTAATTTGTTCTCTGCAGAGCACATTCTGTGCCTGTACCTTGGTATTCAAAGACGCAGACTCAGAACACTAAACCAGGGTCTCTAATGACCCTAAAAAGTTAGAGTCTGTTAGGCCTATTGAATAATACTTTAATTCTTTCTTCTCTTTTTCTTTCCTCATTGTTAGCTAGTAACTCTCGTTTTTAATTATTTCTTTACTACTCCCTTGATTTTATTATTTTACTTTATTTTATTTGATCGACCTGTTACACTGAAGACACACACAATTGGCTTTTTAGTATTTTAATTAAGGTGTATTTTTCATCTTTGTGGCTAACCTAACCTATAGCCTATCCTTTTTGAATATAAAAACCATAAATTTTATGACTATACGGTTTCAAATCCGGAACTGTGTGTCTTTCTAACCTCTTAATAAAAGTTGTCTAAATATACGAATATTATTTTAAGACCTTCAAAGGCGTTGCTAATTTGACATTCATTTTTAATTTGCCCCTTTTCGATATAATACTTCAGAATGCATTACTATTATAATGAACTTAACTCACATTTATATACATCCAGTTTAGATGTGATTTCAATATTCGTTATAGAACATGACTGACGATGCTCTGTTCCGAACAGAACAGTATCGGATCATGTTGTAAGTCTAGACTTTAATTACGTTTTACTGAAACAGATGTAAGCATCTGTGGACTTTATTTTAAAAACTTATCCGCGAGCGAGTTTTATCTCTTCAACAATTTCTCAATTTAAAAACCAATCATACCGTCGGCGTCTGAGTGAAGAAAAACGTACTAAGCTTGGTTCAGCGCGGATTGTTTAATAAGCAAGAAAAATCAAGACAAATGTGGGAGTCAACAAACGAATCTAAATTATATGAAAACCTTTCGCAGAATTTTTATAAAATGTAACGACAGTATAAAGTATTTATTTTAATAGTTTATCTTTGTTATTATTCCCTAATTGATACGAAATTGTCCTATATTTTGTTGTTTTTTTCTTTTTATTTCAGGATAACGTCATTGATTCAAATACGCAGCTGATAGCCCTGCCCACTCAACCCTATCCCGGCTACTCAGAAACATTTTTGCTATGCAAAGTTAAGGGCAATACTTGTAAACCAGTCGATAATGTACCACTTTATTTGAATCATCAATTAAACGAACTTGTGCCTGTTCCATTAGAGGCACTAGAGGGAGGACCCAAACCACCGCATGACCATCAAATTGAAATTAAATCACCAAATACCCAACAACAAATTTTAACGGGTGCCCACAATAATGCAGTTCTCCAGGGTACTGAAAATAATCTACAGATGGCCAATATAACTTGTGGCGTTACAGATGGTGAAACGTTAGCAACAACTGGCATTGAGACTGAACATAATCACCAACAGCTCAGTCAAAACCAAACGCAGCAACAGATAATGGAGGAATGTGTAGTTGAAGAGAATGCTGCTAATGCGGGCAATAATCAAATGGCTGATTTCAGTGGAACTCAAGAGGTGAACAGTGAATTAATACCAAATAATGGTATTTTATTGAATATAGAGGGCCAGCAAGTGCTCTTAGATGCGGCCACTTTTGCACATTTATTAGCAAATCCTGATGCTAATACTCAGTTGATATCTGACGATGGCACAGAATATGTTCTGACTCATGAAGTCTTGGCAGCTCTACAAATGCAGCAGGAACAACAACAGGCCTTAGAATTAGCGAATGCAGCTGCAGCAGAACAACAACAACAACACCCGCACTTAGAACAATCTGAAGGAAGTGATATTATTGCCGTGGCCTTGGCAAGTTCCGATTTATATGACAACGATGTTTTGACAATTGATACTTCACAGGGCATGCAACTAATTGATGGCGATGGCAGTATTGTTTTTCCGCAACAAACGGTTGCAATAACACAGCAGCATTTAACACCACCTGCAGTTGTCACAAACGCTGTCTTAGATCAATCGCCTATAATGTCAACACTCGAAGTGCCCTCCTCAATAGCCACGGGCCACAAATTACAAGGCTCCCAATTGATAACTGTGCCCTCACATCACTTGGCCGCTTCTTCTAATGCCGCTCTGGGTGGACGTTCCAACTTAGAGGATAGTTTGGCCGCTATTGGTGTTACCACGCAATCATCGAGTGTTCCTTCTTCGTTAGGATTGCCTATTACGGTTACGAATCCCAATATTGCCTCAAAGGTAACATCAGCTGGTCCACTTAATGAAATGTTACAATTCGTTTCACACCGTCCCGCCACTGCGGCTGCTACAGCAGCTGCCGTAGCCGCTGCTGCTCTTGCGGGCGAATCACGTATTTTTACCGATTAGGTTTTACTCAACGACGATGAGGTGGATCTATATGATACAATTGTTGATACACACTATGAAACTTTTTAGTTTGCGCCCCACAACTCTTAGAATAGAAATGTGTCAGCAGCTCATTTGAAAACATTTTGTTGTTAAACAACAATTTACAATACGATACCAATAAACCGAAAATTATGAATGTTAAGTTTCTTAGTTTTTTAAGGTTAAATGAATGGAATCATAATGTATTTATTATTAAAAATTACTCTTAAAATTGCCTAAAAGTTTTATTGAAACAACTTTTCGATGGGACGCTTTTTTGAGGGCTTAAATAGAGGAATATTTTTTAAACTTAAAATCAAATTTTAATAATTTTAAAATGTTTTTTTTAACAATCTACACAATTTACGATATTTTCAAATTTGCATATAATTGAAATTTGTCGAGATTAAAACGAATTAATTCCTTTTGAAAAGAATTAAAAACAAAAATTAAATTAGTTTTAAACTGTACATTTTTTACTTACATATAGTGTTTTATAATACATACATATAATGTTATCATATAGCATTAAAATTTCCCCTTTTTTTCATTAACTAAAATCCCAGCCCAATGCATACTATAAAATAATTATATTTTCATTAAAATAAAAACAGAAAAAAATCTGCATATATTTTTTGAAAATAAGACTTTAGATTATAGGCGAATTTATAATATAAAATAAAAAATAAAAAAAAACTTAAAATTTAGTTTACATTTAAAATGTATAATTTTATTCAAAATATCACAAAAAGTTTATTTTTTGTAATTAATATTAAAGTAAAAAAAAAAAAAGAATTAATATTACAAAGAAAAAATAAAAAAAGATATAAATTATTGTAAATTCAAAAGAAAATGAAACAAAACAAAATCAAGATGTGTAGTGAAGCCTTAATAATATTAAACATACAAATTAAAAAAAAACAAAAGAAAATCGTAAAAAAATATAATTATACTCCACTTTATTTAAGATAAAACAACATATTTAACATTAAATTATATGTAATTTAACAAAACTAAAAAAAAGAAAATCTAAGAAAATATATAATTAAAATTATTTGTAATATTATTTAAAAAAAATAATAATAATAATATTGAATACATACATACTTCTTTTGTAAAAAACTAGCATGGTTTCCTTTTCGGCTGAGAGTTTGGTTTAACGACATACAACGTACATACATATATATTTTTTATATTTATTATTATTATTATTAAATAATATTGGTTTTATTAGTTTCCTCCTAATCAAAATCGTTAAAACTATAGAAAAATCAAATCGTACATGAAATTTTCCACTCAATTTGATAACTTGATTTTAATTTATTTCGTTTTTATTTCGGTAATATTTAACGAGAAATAAATATAAATAAATATTACCAACTGAATTCATTTTTTAATATAATTATTTAAATTGTATTATTAATTATAATAATCAAAATAAATAATAATTATTTTGAGTTAACACAATGCGCCACCAGAATAAGAGATTTCTTAAAACATTTTTTAAAAAATTATTTAAACGTTTATTGTTTTCAGAAAAAACGAGCTTTCTTCTGTGTGTACTTTGTTGATATTTTTTTATGGAGCATCACTCTCATTTTCAATTGATTCTAATAGATTATTAAAAATTGAACCACTTTTGGCTCTTTTACTTTCAAAATTTACAACTTCATACACCAGAACGTTAGATTTGATTTCTTGGAAAGGAAAGGAACATACTAACTGTATGCGAAAATAATTCCATATATGTAAACAATCTAGTAGGTAGTGTGTTGGATTATTGGAAACGAGCCCAGCTCAGACATCGCGAACAAAACGAAATATGAAAAAAATATTCCTTCGGCGACTTCCTCTCAGCAGATTTCTGGCAAAAACTTTGAGAGTAAATAAAATTGCCACGAAAAGTTTCTCAAAAATATATCGTTCGTTCGTAGTGTGAGATGCTACGTCGTAATCCTAACTGAAGGATTGTAATAACCAATTATGTATGTAAACAATCTAGAAATCTGCAAATCCGCAAAAGATAAAAAATTATTAGAAAGCATATTTCATTAAAATAGCCCGATTTATAGGAAACTAGCAGATTGTACCCGGCGTTGCGCGGGTTATGTAGTTTGGATTAGTTTAAAAAATGAAAAATGTTTTTAAATTAAAAAAAAAAACAGTGATTATTTGAAACCGGTTTTTTAAAAAATGCAATTTTTTAAATTATTCGGAAACCGGTTTAACAAACAACCCAGTTTTTTGGGATACTCTAAGTCCTAAATATAAATGCACTCATTTTGCCAGTTTTTCGCCCCTTTTGGACCCCTTTTGGTGCAACTTTATAAACGGAACACCTCCAATAGCTATTTGGGAAACTTAACCAAGCTAAATCGTAAAAAAATACATTTAAAACAGATAAAATTCAGCATTTATGCATAAAGGTACTAATTTTTGCCCATTTATTCTCCCTTTGCCCCATTTTTCACCCTTTGGGTCAAAATTTTGAAAAGATTTATTGCCTATAACCTGCACCGACAAAAGCTCGATCAATATCCCAAATTTTAAGAAAATCGGTCCAGGCGTGATTGGCTAACAAACAAACAAACAAAAAACAGACTTACAGAAAGATTTATAATATATATTAGGATTTAAGCGAAAATAGCGCAATGTAATGAAATACCTTATGGCGAAAGCAAGGTGTTTATTTTATGAAGACACACACACACACATAAAAATTGCAGAGAGCAAGGGTGGTGAAAATACCCAAACCTGACAAAGACTAAAGGTTTTTCGTTCCACTAGCATAACCTACATCAAGGGATAATAGTCTGCACAAAGTTATTCATAGTCCTGCGTAGAGAAGTCCCCTTGCAGATGCATCAACATTGAAAGAACTTTGTTCAAACCGATACAATAATCCAATTTCTACACGAGTTTCATGTGGATTAGACACTAATTGATCGGATCGCCCACATGCTGAGGAATAAATGGAAAAATTGCGTTACATACAACATAACACTAAAGAATGACTTAGACTATCACATAAGTCGTTTCATATATCAAGCTTTTGTGTAGAATAGAGTATCGTGTGAACTCAATATATAATAAGATCGTATGACATGAAATTGTGGTTTTCGTACGGCCCTTTTCGATTTTTGAAACTATCACAGCTCATTAGATCAGGGATAGAAACATTTTACTTTGTGTTGATATGTTACCAAACGCGTAAACGTAAAAAAATCATTGTTAAAATGCGAATGAAATTCTGTAATACAATACTTAGAGCGAAACACGCTCTGAGCATAGCGCACAATTGTACCGACAGTGGTATGGTGGACATCGATGAAAAGGAAATCCGCTGTAGGAAAAATTGCAGTTACCATGAATATGTTAAGACTAAGCAAAGGCGATTTTAGAACACTGATTAGTGTTCATACGAACACATGAACCACGTGGACGGCGTAGATTGTAATGAATCCAATGAAAAGGGAGGCTTACTATACCAGACATTACTTATCTCAGACGAGTGGACTGGAAGAACTTCAAGAAATTTGTACAGGATACACATTTCCTAAACAAAGTATGATTGGTACCAGAGATCAGCAACGAGTATTCAAAACGATGAGTAGATTCGAGTCATACTTATTATTTCTGATACTTATACGCATTCATACTTATTTTAATATGATACTCATACTACTCATACTCAAAGTTGGAAGTACTCGTCGTATTCATACTTAACAATACGCATGATGTTATTGACTTCGACTCGTCTCTACTTAACATTTACACGAAGCACAAAATAAGTATGATTCGCGTACGAACACTACTATACTCACAAGAAGATTGTGTGTATGCTTTGCTTGTTGTCTTTGTCTTTCCTTTCTTCTTTGTTTGTATATGCAACGATAACAAAGGCTGAAAATTTTGATGAATGATTCGAGCCACTCGAATCACTTATAAGTATTATAAGTATTTTTCTAAATTTATGAATCAGAATGAGTAGGCGTATGAATCAAACACATTTCGAATGTTGTGAGTTTGATGTCAACGTTGTACTCATACTCATTGTAACCTATACTTATAAATCAATGCTGTAGCGAGTACGAATGATTCAGGGTAGTTGAATTTCAATTCTGTTGATTCACTCATACTCAAAATTGCATTAGTGCTTATGAGTAGCGGAAAAACGATTCATTGCTGATCTCTGATTGGTACCTCTTTCAAGCTTAGCTAAACCGCGGTTCAACTTTCCTGTCCACAAATTATAAAAATTGCAAGAATACACAATAGGTCCACAATTTGATTTAGTTTGAAAAATAAAACAGTTGAATATGTTTTATTTAATATTTTATTTGTTTGTTTTATTTTCTCAACAATTTGTTTTTATATATGACAACTTTATTCCGGTCTTAATTTAATCTATATATGCGCGATAATTATTGTTACGTTATACAGGGAGTTTTTTTTTAATCTTTTCCTTTTTTAAGTAAAAGAATAAAATTAAATCAAAAATTAGGTAAACCAAAAAAAAAAAAAAAATTATACAAATTATAATAAATAGTTAAAAGAATTAATTTGTTTATAGGCTAAAATTACGTTTGAACAAATAAATGAAAATAAAACTATACAAAAAATAATAATTACGAATAAAATAATACGGCAAAGGAGGGATAATGTTTTAACAATGCAATAAAACTTTTGAAAATACAATCATGTATATTTGTATGCATAAATTTTGAATAAAAACATTTCAATTACTTAAGTATTCGAACGTACAATACTATCTGTTGTGTTTTAGGATTATATTATTGTTTTTCACTGTTTCCTAATATAATTTATATAAGTATTTAACACCACATTAAAGCTTAGTAGGTTGTTGTGGTTAAAAATCTTTTGGTTTGTGAGTGGGTTTGCAGTTGGGAGTTTTGGTTACTTTATGTTTCTTTTTGGTGGCAAAAAGTCTTGAATTCATGAATTTATTTACAGTTTGCCACAAATTTCATTTGTGAATTCAGAGCACTTGGCTTTACCGCCCAAATCACCAGTCAAATATTTGCCTTCTTTGATAACATCGAAACAGGCTCTTTCAATTTTATCGGCATGCGAGTTGAGTTCCATGTGTCTCAACATCATAACGGCAGACAATAATAAGGCAGTGGGATTGGCCAAATCTTTGCCAGCAATATCGGGGGCAGTACCGTGAACCTATTCAAGTAGGAACAAAATGAAAATAAATACGATTAAGAAGAATTTAACTCAAATTTATTTAGTCTTACAGATTCAAAGAGGGCACCATTAAGGCCCATGTTGCCAGAAGGTGTCAAGCCCAAACCACCGACCAAACCGGCGCACATATCAGACAAAATATCACCATACAAGTTAGGCATAACCAAAACGTCGTATTTTTTGGGATCTTGTACCATATTTAAGCATACAGTATCCAAGTAACGTTCTTCGAATTGAATTTCGGGGAATTTCTCAGCCATATCACGTACGCAACGCAAAAACAAACCATCAGACATACGCATAATATTGGCTTTGTGTACAACAGTCACCTTCTTTCTGTTGTTATTCTTGGCATAAGTGAAAGCATATTCAGCCACACGTCTGGAGGCTTCCTCGGTAATCAATTTGATACTTTGGACGACACCATCAACGATTTCGTGTTCAATGCCGGAGTATTCACCTTCAGTATTTTCGCGAATGGTTACAACATCAACATCATCGTACAATGTTTTGTAACCCTCCAAACTTCTGCATGGTCTTACGTTGGCATACAAATTGAATTCCTTACGTAAAGCCAAATTTAAAGAACGATGACCCTTACCAACGGGGGTCATTAAAGGGCCCTTTAAACCGATTTTGTTTGTGTTAACCGAATCAATGGCAGCTTGTGGAATACCGAACTTTCCATCTGGACCCTTTGCAAAGCAACATTGTGCAATTAGATTAATATTCAGACTATTATAGTTTGGTTATCTTACTCTGACAGGTGTTACATCGACAGCTTCCCATTCAATAGGGACATTTGCAGCGGTAAAAATTTTCTGCACAGCAGACGAGATCTCGGGACCAATACCATCGCCGGGAATAAGGGTAACCTTGCGTGTACCCGAAGAGTAGGCGCGTCCAGAAACGGGGGTTGAGTTAACCTAGAATGTTCAATTATAAAGCATATATATTATACCTATATTGGAATTCTCAAAAATAAATGTTGGGTTAGAAGAGAAGACGTACACATTAAACATTTTGATTTCGATGGAAATGATTAAATAGAGATTGAGTATTAGTTGTTGTTATTTTTTAGAACAATCGCAGTATTACATTAATGACAATGACTATCAAATTAAAATTCTATAAAAAGTCAAATAAGCATTGAAATCTTTTTTCTGGCAATTGTGCTATAGATGTAGACTATAAAAATTGTACCGAACAAAAAGATTATTTTCGTTAACAGTCATTACGATTCATGTTAGATGTTATTTTATGATTTGTTCTTAAACTTATTTATAGTGAACTAACGAGGGCAACAAAATTCGGTGAGACCGTATAGGAAAAACCATAAATAAATTTAGGTACAGTACAGTAGGTCGTGTGGTTGCAATAATTTAGTAATCAACAATAAACAACAGTTGTATCTGAATTTGAATTATAATTGTTATAATTTAAGTTATTAAATGCTTTATTTAAATATTTATTTGAAATTTTCAATTTCAACGTAATAAAGGCAACCTAAGAAAAAAATTTAAATTTTTATATGAATTAGTGAAGTTTTTTCTATTGTTGTAACGGCTCTATTTTTTCTGAGAATTCTAAAATACAGAATTAAATAGAATTAGTATATTAGTTGATCAGATGATAGTCAACTATGAATTGAGCTACATTGGTTATTCTTAATTATACGTTCAATGGGCGCAAAGGAAGGCTATTGAATATATGTACTGCGCTAGCATTGATTCATGCAAGGTTGTACTTTTAAAATCGATAATTAGTCCCCAGATGGATTCACTTCTTGGTTGTTTACATTAATGCTGCTAAAGTCAAGTGAGGAAATCTTCTATTACTATTCAGCGACTAGGGTTCGTGGGTTGAGGAAATGCCACCAAGTATTGTTGGCTCAGCAACACATAATGTTGCCTGAAAGACAGCATCACGGTGTCTACATTTGTTATACTGACGCAACCACTCGATATTTGAAGCATTTTTCTGTTTCGTTTAGGTAAGGGGTGCAAAAAGTGATTGCCATTTGTTGTTTAAGAATTTCCACGATTTTAAATTTTAATGTAAAATCTTCAATTGCATTCTAAACCCTGAGAGAAAATTAAGTCCACTTGTCAACAGTTTTAATTTAATGAATGAGCAACATTAATACAACAAGTGTTTAATAGGTTTCTCTACTTTAATCAATTTTAAACTTTTATAAACTGAAATTATTTTGAAAACTGAACAATTCATTAAACCAATTTTTACGCCAATTTATTATCATTAATGTGAGTGCAATAAATTTATAAATTTTTTTTATAAAATATCGTCGCGTAAAATGCAAAACAACAAAATTTTATTGTTTAATAAAAAGAAAGCTAACAGTATACATATGTATATCTATCCTTAAGTAAAATAAATGATAGGGTTTTCTACACGTATTCTAATCAAATGTCTTCATTTAGTAAAATAAAAAGTATAGAAGATATTCGAAATTCTGTTTCTTTGTTGTTGCGATTTTTTTTTGCCAATCACAAAAACGACTTTAATTTCCAAGGAATCCACCCCTATCATGTTATCCAGTTAATGGACGATTAAGTTTATAAATCTTGGGTAATCTCGCATAAAAGTCACTCTTTTTTGCCTTAGTTTACCAGAAACTAATCGCAAACGTGAACAAAATCGTAAACATAAGCACCCTTTGCAAAAATTAGTTCACAGTTCCGAGTTCCTGTATTTCGATTTATAAACATGGATGTAAACATCCAAAAATCCTTAAATTTTAATCTTGAACCGCTAAATCTTTATTAACCAACTTTATTCTGATCTAACTGAGAATTCGAAGCAATTAAAATCACCAGAAGATTCGCTTATGGACTATTTTTTCTAAGACTATACCGAGAAAATCAGCGACAACTAGAGACTTGAAAGACAGC
Organism: Sarcophaga caerulescens; assembly: GCA_927399465.1. NCBI lineage: Eukaryota > Metazoa > Arthropoda > Insecta > Diptera > Sarcophagidae > Sarcophaga > Sarcophaga caerulescens. Next base: position 70,672,634 of record OV656873.1, read on the forward strand.
ATTAGTGAAATTGCTAATACAGATTAAACAAAATTTTCAAAAAAAAAAAAAAAAAATGGACATATAAAAGTGGTACAAGCGGATTTACACAAGGATGTACATATATTAATAAACAATAAGCTTCCATTTAACATATTTGATTTGTACTTAAAGAAGTCGCCGTAGTCTAGTAGGTAGTCTGTTGGCTTATTAGGTCAGTCATCTCCAACAAAACGAAATACCTATGAAAAAATATTTCTTCGACGACTCTCTCTCAGCAGATTACTGGCAAAAACTCTGAGAGTAAATAAAAAATTGCCATGAAGAGTTTCTCAAAAATCTGTCGTTCGGAGTCGACTTTAAACTGTAGGTCCATGTATAAAATTAACACACACAACATGAGTGGTGTGAGAAACTAGAAACAACTGACTGAAGGGTTGTAATGACCAATTATGTATGTACTTAAAGAACAAACTCAAAGATAAAACGTCTTCCATGAACCCTTAGTTATTAAAATATAACGTGTGTAAAAGTTAATCGATTAACACTAAGACATGCTGTCTAGGGAATAGTGTCTTACGTTATATTGTATTTTGGTTGATCGTATGTAAATATAATATAATATTTAAATTTTACAATTGTATCAGAAGTCACACGATAACAATAAACAATAATTAATTGGATAAATTACAATGACAAACATTTGCAAATTGATCACGTATCAGTCTACAAGTAGTCTGCCTATATACTGAGAATATGTTTTCCGTCTGTCTGTTTGCCAACACCAGCACTAATTGAAACAATTTTTGTGTAAAAAAAAGAGAAACGAAAAATTACATAAGATATAAACTGTAGCAAAACGCACAGATGCAAGTAAAAATTTTTTTAATTAAAAAAAGAGAGCAAATTTAATTATTTTTTCTCCTTTAAAATTTATAATCAGTCAATAATTATTAAGAAGTCAATGGTTCTGAGAGAGAAGATAATTTTTAAAAGTTGAGGTTAAGGACTCTGGAGAAAAATTAAACAATATTTTTTTAATGGATAATGGATGCCAAATTATATTGAAATTTTCCGATAAGTAAGTTTTGATTTGAAAATCTTTACTTTTTAACGATTTTCATGTGCATTTTGTGCAAATTTTGCATATTTTTTCATTTTAATTCGCTAGTGGTTATGTAAAAAATTTTTGTCAGCAACCGCAAACAGTTTCTTATGGCATGAGAGCCAAAAGAACTGTATTCAAACATTCAACGGCAATTTATGTTTTGCTTACAATCTTTTGAATTAATCTTGCTGCCATGATTTTGTTGATTTTTTTTCTTCGGGTTTATGCAATTTTCTTATAATTTTTCACCAAAAAAATTTTTCACACCAATAACCGCACACACACTCGTCCGGATTCCGTTTTGCCACTCGATTGAAATTTGCGATAATAGTTGATAACGCATGGCTAAGAGAATTTTCCTACGAAAAATATCAACACTGTAGTCATGTGTAATGTATTAATACACTCGAACAAATTGTTCATGTATTTATTCATAAGAAAATAAACATTACTTTAACAGATTTTACATATTTTATGTACGTTGTATTTTTACGTATTATATTTGGGTACAAACTGACCTACTTAATTAATTTATCATTACAACGCTTTAGTAGGAATTACGACCTTCTGTTAACAATTCAATATGATATATAAAGGGTGATTTTTTAGCTATTATCTTTTTGGCAACACTGGTTTAAACAGCTCACGCACGTTTCGTGTTTTGTTTCACTGTCAAACATCTTCAGTTTGGTCTATAATTTAACCATGAATCGTCTTACAAACGAACAACGCTTGCAAATCATTGAATTTTATTATCAAAATGCGTGCTCTGTTAAGAAAGTTCATCGCGCGCTTCTTCCATTTTATGGTCAGTTTAATCGACCCACTGAAGTGGCTATTCGTGCTATTGTGACTAAAATTCGCACCAAATTTACATTGTTGGACATTAAACCACCAACACGCTTATGTAGAGTGCGAACTGAAGAAAACATCGCAGCTGTATCGGCCAGTGTTAATGATGACCATCAATTATCGATTCCACGTCGTTCGCAGCAATTGGGCCTCTGTTACTCAACAACGTGGAAAATTTTGCGGAAGGATTTAGGTGTGAAGCCTTTCAAAATACAGCTGGTGCAATAATTGAAGCCGAACGGCCTACCGCAACGCAGAATTTTTGGTGAATAGGCTCTTGGAAAGTTGGCCGAAAATCCACTTCTTTATCGAAAAATTGTGTTCAGCGATGAAGCTCATTTTTGGCTCAATGGATACGTAAATAAGCAGAATTGTCGATTTTGGAGTGAAGATCAGCCAGAAGCATTGCAAAAGTTACCAATGCATCCAGAAAAAGTCACAGTTTGGTGCGGTTTATGGGCTGGTGGCAACATTGGACCGTACTTCTTCAAAGATGCTGCGAATCGTAACGTAACTGTGAATGGTGAGCGCTACCGTGAGATGATATCCAACGTTTTTTTGCCCAAAATGCAAGAGCTTGACTTGCATGACATGTGGTTTCAACAAGACGGTGCCACATGCCACATGCCACACAGCACGCGTAACAATGGACTTATTGAGAGGCGAGTTCGGTGAACATTTTATTTCACGTTCAGGACCGGTCAATTGGCCGCCTAGATCGATTTAACGCATTTAGACTATTTTTTGTGGGGCTATGTTAAAGCTCATGTCTATACAGACAAGCCCGCTTCAATTGACGCATTGGAAGACAACATTGAAGCATTTATTCGTGAGATACCGGCCGAAATGTTGGAAAGAGTATGCCAAAAATTTGACTAAGCGAATGGACCATTTGAGGCGCAGTCGCGGTCAACATTTGCATAAAATAATCTTCAAACATTTAATTATATGGACCGTACTATCGATTCAAACAAAGATTTCATGCATTTTTCTGAATTTTATGTTTTTTTTTTTTAATTTTCCTATAGCTCTTAAAAAATCACCCTTTACAAATATATACATATAAAGCAACTAATCACAAGTCAAAAATATAATATATAAATAAGTAACCAAGCTTTATGGAACAATTTCGCCAGATTGTAAATTTCATAGCGTTACAGAAAAGTGAACTGTATATATTTATTGTATATTTATTTATCGCTTATTCGGGACAAAAAATCGCTAATACATTACTGCAGTGTGATTGAGCTCTTTAATGAACCACATGGTAACACTGATTTTGTTTTGGCGCAAATAAACAATAAACAATTTACGAAAGAATTAATAAGAAAATAATTCTCGTAGTGATATTTTTATAAATTTGTATAATATTTGAGAGAATAAATTATGCCAGAAGTGGAATTAACAGCCGAAGAAATTAAAAGGCGTAATTTGCCTTGGTAATTATTAGAAACAAATTTGGTCTACAATATAAATGTCATTCTGCATTAAAATCTTTGCAGGATTGAAAAGTATCGACCGATAAAATTCGATGAAATTGTGGGCAATGAGGACACTGTAACCCGTTTATCGGTATTTGCAACTCAGGGTAATGCTCCCAACATTATTATAGCGGTAAGTAATAAAAATCATCTCTGAAAATTCATAAAATATTAAATGTTAAATATTGAATCCTTTTTCCAGGGTCCACCTGGCGTGGGCAAAACTACAACCATTCAATGTCTGGCCAGAATTCTTTTGGGTGATAGTTATAAAGAAGCCGTTTTAGAGTTAAATGCTTCAAATGAACGTGGTATTGACGTAGTGCGTAATAAAATAAAAATGTTTGCCCAACAAAAGGTTACACTTCCTCGTGGTCGCCATAAGATTGTCATATTGGATGAGGCCGATAGTATGACTGATGGTGCTCAGCAGGCCCTTAGACGTACAATGGAAATTTATAGTAATACTACACGTTTTGCATTGGCCTGTAATACTAGTGAAAAGATTATTGAACCAATACAATCACGTTGCGCTATGCTGCGTTTTACAAAGCTATCGGATGGCCAGATTTTAGCCAAACTTTTGGAAGTGTGTCAACGTGAAAACCTAGAATATGATGAAGAGGGTCTGGAAGCTATTGTATTTACAGCTCAGGGTGATATGCGTCAAGGTTTGAATAATTTACAATCAACAGCTCAAGGGTTTGGTAAAATTACCGGACCCAATGTGTTTAAGGTGTGTGATGAGCCCCACCCCATGCTGATACAGGACATGTTGCAGTTCTGTGCCCAAAATGATATTCATAAGGCATATAAAATATTGGCTAAATTATGGCGTTTAGGTTATGCTGCTGAGGATATTATTGGTAATATATTTCGTGTTTGCAAACGTCTGAATGTGGATGAGCATATGAAATTGAATTTTATACGTGAAATTGGGGTGACACACATGAAAGTTGTCGATGGTTTAAACTCGCTATTGCAATTGACTAGCCTGCTAGCAAGGCTTTGTGAAATTGCTGATGCACATTAAATTATTGTAGTGTTTAAGTTTCTGTTATAAATAAGAAAATAAATTGAAAAATAAAAAAACAAAGTTATTTGTAGTGAATTCTGTAGAATGAATATTTTGAAAACTACGCCAACGGATATCGCATTGTGTTTGTCTATAATACTGGTAGGCATAGGGCTCGTGTAATAGTCAAATATTAATGCTTTTCTCATCCCCAGACACATCGACAAGAACACCGTCACCATGGTCATCGAGCTAACCTCGAAGGCCCTCTAGATCGTCGTATTTCGCGCATGATTGGTTTGTATCTCAGGAATGTTCCTTCTCGGATCATAGATACATTGCCCTTAGTATTGACATGGTAGATTCTCCAAACAGGGTGAACCTTCCGATTAACAGGAATAACTCTAATTGGTTCATTTTCAGGGAACAATGAACGCGAATCTGTCTTCCCCTGAATCACTCAACTATTGTGACTCGTTTTGATGTAGATAGGGCTGCGGATACACTGTCCGCGGCGTTTAAACTGGCGGCCACACTTTCCGTCAAACCTTCTACCCACAGGTGTAAGCCTAAACAGGAGGTCGATGATCTCCAGCGTTCCAGTGACAGGCTATTTCATAGGGCTAAAACCACTGGTGAATGGGCACTTTAGAAGGCCAAAAAGTGGGAATTTGATTAAGCTGTTAGGCTGGCGAAGAGTGTTCGTGGGAGAACTACTGTGCTAGCGTGGAATCCTCTTCCGATACTAGTCGTCTTCGCAAAATTCTCAGTTTTACACATAAATCTCCCGACTGCATCCAACGGCCTGACGGCTGCTGGGCTGCGTCCAGTTGAACTTCTTTTTGACACTTACTTTCCGGGGAGAATAGTAACCTTCTCAGTGGCGACTACATATTGTCAGAGAATTGTTTCTAGAGGTACACCGCAAGCCGGTGTTCTATCACCCTCTTTTCTTTAATCTCGCAGTCAAATCGCTCTTGACAAAGCCCGAATCCTCTGGTAATAACGCCATAGCTTACGTTGATGACATTGCTATGACAAACTGAATTTCGCGCTGTCAATTGTGCGAAATTAGTGCAGGGAATTGGAACTGTCTGTCAACCCCTCCAAGACCGACACAACTCGTTTCAATAGGACGTACAAGATTCCGATCTTCACCCTTTCTAGCACAACCGGGATCAGACTCACGTTAAGTCCTGTGCTGCATATTGCTGCATAAGAGCAGTTGGATCTAGATGGGATCTTCACCTCAAAATTACGCTCTGGATCTATACTGCAGTCATCTAACCCAACCTCCTATACGGAGTTGCTTTCTCGTGGACTGCTCTGAACAAACGACATAATGTCAGACTTCTTGATAAGATCAAAAGATCTGCATTTATTTATATCACCGGTGCTTTGCGTATCACCCTATAAAAGCCTTGTTGGGAATGCTCAACTGGCATCCTACTGTGCTACTTGCTAAACAAGCATCCAAACTAGCCGCAACTAGACTTAATGCCTTGTCTCGCTGACGCACCATCACTTCAGCTTAACGAAGTTATCATTCATTGATATCATGGATATCGCTTGTTAAACTTTCAGACTGGTTTCCAGCGTAGAGAAGTCGTGCTTCACTAGTTTGATCGGTCAGTACAGGGACTATGCTTACCTGTGGCATCACAACGGGCCGCTATACGTGCTCAAGTGAGTTTTGGTAATCAGAACTACCACTTCGACCCAACCAAACCTAACTTTTAACAATTTCCAACACTTCTAGTACCTTTCGAAAGTGGGACAAATCTTGGAAAATGATTCGTAAATCACAATATTTACGTGCGCAGTTTGTCCTAACAACTAACTTATACAGACTGAGGAAGGATGATTAAATAGAATTTAGTCAGTTGTTTAGAAGCGCTGTTTCCCACCCAAGGTTAAGTATTTAAAGTCGATCATAACAATTTTTCCATTAGCTTAAGAATAGTATATTTTTGTCTATAATTTCATTGAAGCTAGTGGATAGAATTTAGTGCATATTGAGAATTGATGGACGTTCATCCATACGGTCATCGTAGTCTTTTAAATTGGACTAGTTAAATGAGACCTCAACTTCCGACATATTAATCAGTCGATTCGAGCTAATCTTTCGATAGCATAGATTTCAGCTAGAAAGACATCTATCTACTTGGAATTTCAAAACCGTATTATTAGAAATTGTGCATTTATAGTAAAAGATTATGACGATTCAAGATCCAATTGTCTTTTTTAATCCCTTTTTCTGCACAGAAAATACAAATCATGTTCTGTAAATAAAAAATTTATTACTTCGATTCTCGTTACCTTGTGTACCAATTTAAAAGCAATTATTTTAAAAGCCTTTTCTATAATTCTGCAATCAGGAAACGATAAAAACTTTTCATCAACAATAAATTAAATCCTTTCTAAGTATGTATGTATGCATGTAGTTTGAATATAAGCTACTTATTGATAAACAATATAAACATATTTATTTTTAATCGCATACATCCATAGAAATATATATATGCACACACATACTATAGTATATGTATTGTTAAGCGCACTTGAATTTCTTACTATCCTCTGGAGGCTACAAAAGAAGGGAGATAAAAGGAACCACTGTTAAGTAGCGTTAGCGGTAATTTTGGTATTTAAGAAAAACGAGACGAGAAAAATGAAAAGTGTAACAAAACTTTTCAAAGACGTTTGAATTATGAGATTTTTCCATGATTTATGGATGACAAAAAGCCGTCTTACTTGTATTTGTGTGTTTTTAAATCTTCTTAAAATCCAAACAAAAACTCTATACCCGCCGCCTCTTTATATAAATATAAGTAAGAATATTTTGCAACCCCAGAGATATACATCCTTTTTACAGACTGTGGCCAAAGTATTGAACAGAAAATGAACACTTGTTGTATATACGAAAGCGAGAATGATTTTGGAATAATCAAATTAAAGGACTTTAATCCCCTTACATATCCGGAAGATAACATTAATAACGAATATCAAAAGAAGGCTAGGCAGTGCCCCCTCTTGAGCTAGTGTAGGGAAAAATTATCAAAATGATCTTCATCATAGAAGCATTGGAAGTGGGTACTTTTGTTTCTCATGAATTCCATGAGGATTTTCTGAATCTCAATTCTGACAATTTTGTTATTCACTAAGCCATTTGGATGGAAATGCGCTTCATGGGAAGAGATAAACATTGGTATTGACTTTACTTTGCTTTATTATCTTACCTGATTGACATGCTAGAGCTTGAATTGGCTACCGATTTCGAGCTCCTGAGTACGATAAATTTCGTTTGTATGAAGATGTAGGTTTTCTGTCAACATTAGCTGCAGGGTGTTTCCGGAAATGTTGTTGATTCCGAATTGAAGTTGTCGAGTTTCGAGTTTCGACGACATTCGGCCAATTTAATACACCAGTAGACATAGTGAGCGAGATGTTTTAATAATCAATTTATTTAAATAACCAATAAAAATAATGCCTGTGTTTTTGTTAATCATTTTGAATTCAATATGACAATTTTTGTTTGTGTCCTTAATAATTTGACCACCTTCTGCAAATAACAAAAGAAGTATGTATATGAATATTACAAACATTGCTTAAACAATAAGAAAAAACTAAGCATGGGATGCTTATAAATCTACAACAATTAGGTTGAATTTCAATTTTCCATAAAGGCCACTTAAAAAAATCATGAAATATCGAAATAATTGACGTCAAACCGAGCATAGTTTGAGGGAAAGTATTTGAAGAGAGTTGTGAAAGGATGTTTTTATTTAAATTGAAATTTGCCGCTTTCTGTTGATTGTAAATGATATGAAAAAAATTAATATTAAATATCACAAATAATTTCCTTTTTCTCTTTGGAAATATAATTTTAAAGCATATTTTTTTAAAATTTTATTGTTAATTTTACACCAACATAGCAGTTTTTCTGCTCGACTACATTTGAATGAAATCGATCTCATTGTCAAGTCAAAGAGTTGCAGTATTTGCAAATTAAAAAAGAAAGAAAAAATGAAATGCACACGTATGAGCATAAATAAAGTAAAATGATTCAAGTTAGAAAGTCACAGCCGATCCTGGCCGACTATATGATAGCCTGTACCATGATAGACTTTATAGAATAGGTTGTTGTATAGCAGCTAATAGTAATTATGATTAAAGTTCTAGTATACAATATAAAGGCTAATTTATCAACTTAAGAATTTTGTGACTTCTAACGATATCCATCTAGCCAGTCAATCCTGTTAGATCGTCAAGTTTGCGATACTTTAGGTCTACCAGTTCCTCAACAAATCGATTACCTAGCCGTCTCTGTCTGTTCTCTGTACGTGCCAACGAGGACAGTGTCATAAAACTGTGCTCCTTCATATAGTCAACAGAAATTCGAGATATCCTTATGCCATCTGATGACCTTATGACTAGAGCTCCACGCCCCGTTAGTACTCATGTACTTCGTACATCTCCCGCCTACTTGTGCCTGCGATTAGTTTCGTTCCTATGGGGTTAAGTTTCGGTCAGAAGCTTTTGCAATACTGTAATCCGTTCTACACGCCCACGCACTGTTTGCGAGTCAATCGAACTTTTCCTCAATAATTTAAGACAAGAAATCTTTTGGTGGTTTCACCGAAAACTGAATCCGATCTTGTTAATACATTCGAAACTTCGTTGCCAATAATGCAATCCGAGTTACGCACCACAGTCTAATTTCATAATCGTGCACTCTTCAGTATATGTTTCCTGATTATTTTCATTTTAAACTGAAATTGGCTGAAAATAAGAAGAGTTTATCAGCACCTATACAGAATTCCCTATCAGGCATTGATACATTCGGTGTATCGCCGGAGTAAAAAGTAAAGTAGTGGCCATTAATCCGTTACTCCAACAGTAAAAATAGCTTTACTCCATTAAGTTCCTTTAGCATATTTAACTTAACTTTAGCATATTTAACTTAACTCATTCAGTCTAAATAGTATTCTAGATGCCATCTTCTTCACATATTCCTCAATCTGGAGTAAGTGCTGAATGATATCCAAGTTGTCTGAGGAGTGCTTCTGCGGACGCCAACAGAGTCACACCTCTGCACTTCGGAAATAATGCTTCTATTATTCTTTGTCTTCAGCGCATTTCACTATACGGTACATCCATAGGTAAGAACAGGTCTAACAACAGAAGTGCTGGTAATTTAACTTATTATACTCGGTCTCTCATACTCTAATGCTCTCCTGAATATTCAGTCTGCATGACAACTTGGAGTCACTAGCTAGCTAGCCAGCGACTAGCTTTCTGAAGTTTTGAGATTTAACGGGTAGTCTGTTCGTTTTCTAAATGAGGATGTAGAATTCAAACCTTAGGTTTGATAAAAAGAATTGTGAAAGAAAAAATATTTCTTTTGGCGGCCTATCCTCAAGAACCAAAAGCAAAAGCTCGTAGAGTTACTTCTGAAATGTGTCAGTCTGTGTCGATTTTAAACTATAGTATTCGCTACTCGTAGATAAAATTAACACACTAAGAGTGGTATGCTGCTGAGTGCAAATTTAATCATTTTTTTCACTAAAAATATAGCAATAGTTGTATTCGCTTATTGCTGTACATTTTTCAATCGCCTTTAATTCTTCCTTTTGCACATCTACAACTTCCATTTGTCTGTCTGCTTGAGCATTTTATTCATTTTTTAACGGCGGAAATCAATGAATGGTGTAAAAATTAATATCCTGGAAAAAAATCACAGACTACATTTGACATGGTTTGGCAAACGTGTAGTACAATCCATAATCAAGCTTCAAGCCAACCAGCCCACAATAATTTTAATATTTGATGACAATACAGCCAACAGCAGTTTTAATATTTTTATGATTATTTTTTTTTTCTTTCGTATTGTTTTACGGATACCAATTTTTTGTTGTTTTTTTTCACTTTACTTTTTTTCAATTTAACACCACAATTGTCGTCCGTGGTGGAAAAACCTATCTATCATTTCACATCTAGCAATTGAAAAATGCCTTGCGGTTAAGGACCATCATACTCCAACAAGGAAAAAAATCCATGAATCTACTGGTAAATGATTTATGAAATCACTTTTTTGTGTTCGTTGTTCGGTTGAATTTCCTTCGTTGTCAATTAAATACAGACGCATTTTATGAAACCATATTTTGTTTTAAAATTATTTTAATTTGCACATTTTGTAGATTTAAATTATGCTCTTTTACGTCTACAAATTGGTGGGTGGTTTGACTCTAAATTATACTTGATTTTATCCTGACAACGATGACAAGAGCTCTGCGTAACAATTTATCTCATTATGTTATGCTGTTGATTGACTGCTGCAAAGCTCTAGTGGTTTCATTGGGGGTTTTGTATTGTAACACCTGGTGCAGTCGTTTTAGTGCGTGTTATTGTGTTCGAAAAGTATTTTCACTTTTAATAAAACTAAAGCGTTTTCATATTCGAATTTGGTTAATATTATACAATACAACAATTATGTTTGAACCTATACATGTGTTTTAATCCAATTCCTATTAATGTAAGTCATTCTCTATATTTTCCAAATTTTTGTTTTAATATTGGAAACTTTAGCTTAAGGACAACTCTTAAAACGTATTTCATTGCAAGTCAATCTTATTGAGAAAAAGTCCCTTTAGAAGTAACTAGGTTAGGCTGAATAGACAACCGCTGCAATGGGCATAACTTACTTGGGAACTATAAAGTTTCGTTGTAGCACCGTTATTGCCGGCAGCCTGACTGTCAACAAAGATCATATAAGTTTACAAATCTGAAGCAAGCCTACTAGTTACGGCCTCAATAACCTTCATGATTGCAAAAATCTCTGCGTAAAATACGCTACAGTCATCCTTTAAGCTAAAATGAATTTTAATACCGAGATGCTTTCGAAAAACCTCAGCACCTGTGCCTCCATATATCTTCGACCCATGTGCGAAGATGGAGTACCCCACCATTCCATAGTGCCCTATCCGGTATTAGTATTCTCAAACCAGGCAGGAACATAGCCTCAGACACAATATGTTCGGTAGCTTTTTACAAAGGTCCGTTCACCCCTCAGGAAAGGCGACATTCAGAATACCAGAGTGTCCTAACGAGCGCTGTTTCAAGCAGTCCGGTTTCTTAAGGCGTATGGCACTGCGCGCTGCACACTGCTTGACATACAAATCAAGCGGAGTCAGGCAAAACATAGTATCTAGAGCAGCTTAAGGACAACTCTGCCTTACTTCAGAGACACTTAAGACAGCAATCCGATGAACCTTATCCAAGACTTTCCGTTGGAAAGACATATCCAAGGCACTCAGACAAACAACACAACTATAAGTAATATCCGATCTAACAATCGCCAGATATATCCAGCGAATTTTTCTAGGCGGAAGACCCCAGCTCTTACCTATGGAGTTCCTACACTGATAAAGACCATTCAGTCCCTTCTTCATTCTTTCCTCGGTGTTCCTGTTCCAGTTCAGCTAGCTGTCCAGAACAACACCGAGATACATACTTAACCTCAGAAGACAAGCCCATTAAGAATAATAAAATTAAAAATTGACTCACTCCTAATATTTCTGTCCGAACTTCTCCATTGGGTGTGATGAGCATTGGCATCACAACCCAAGACGAAACGATACCTTTTTCTTTGTCCCACCAGAAGTGCAATAACGTCATCAGAGGAAGCTGCAACCTAGTACGGCATGTATACAGATGACAGCATCAGTTCGATCCCAAGGTCATCTCTGTACACCACAGTTATTAGGTCATCTGTACAATAGGAAGGAGTGATTAACAAATCCAACTTACTACTAGCAAAATGCAGGTTCTTACCTTATCACTTGTATTGGGAACAAGTTACCTATAATCAGGATCGCTCAAACCCAGAATCCTATCCCTACGGATCCAAGGTTCTTGGATAAGAGCGATGTCAACTTCAAGGCGGCGCAGAGGGGTTAGAAGGTTGTGTAAGGCGGGTTATTAGCATCACCTATGTCCGAATGATGGACCCTTAGATGAGCCAATCCACACAACACTATGCCACCCTTTGCCCTTAGCCACTGAAGACATTAAACATTAGTGTTCACAAATTTGAATTATATCGACTAATACAAAATTTTTATCAAAATACCTATTAGACGCACAGTTTTTCAATAAAACAAGACTAAAATATTTGTAACTTTATTAAATTCGTTTTTTATTGCAAATATTCAGTTAAGTTCACATTTCCTTCTAATCTATTTGCGTTATAGATGATTCATCAGGGCTTGAACAGTGACTACTATTACCGTCTGTACGATATTTAATCGAATCAATAATTTCCACATCGATATCTCTTTCACGATTTGAACCTTCGTCAAGATCGTTATCATCGGAATTGGCCACAGAATGACGATCATCAGATTCATTTTCACAGTCATTATCCGATTTATTATCTGCTTCTAAGATATCGTTATGATTAAGACTCTCACTTTGGGCCTGAGCAATGAGATCCCTTGCGGCAAATTGACTATATAGACGAGGCAAATGCTGCAACATGTAGTTGGCATTGCACTTGGCAATGTTTGGTTGATTTTCTTTGCTTTCGCCAAAATCATAATACTTCGCATAGTTTTCGAATTTATTAACTGCTGATGCAGCCAATGCACTGGCATTAGAACTGAGATTAATAGCATCTGAATTTTGTGTTGTGCTTGCGGCTGAGTGTTGCAAAGAAGCTATAGTTTTTAATTCATTACATCGTGGTGTAGGTACAGTAAATGCTGAGCCATGACGATGTTTATTTGGTAATGTTATGCTATGTGTAGCTGGTGGTGAATTCGTAGCATCACTGGTTGTTGATGTATTTTCAGCACTGGCTAAAGGTGAAATATTTTCCTTTTTACGATCGTAAATATGTCCTGACACCCTCAAATCTATGAAAAAGTGTAATGGATCTATGCCATAGGGTGGATAAAGTGGTGGGTACCAGACCGGTGGTGGAGGCGGTAAGACCAAATCTTGTGGTGGTAGCGATGCGGCCGGTGGAGTACCCTGTAAAGTTGTATCTACTGTACCACCCGTTAAGGCAGTATTTGGAGTGGCATTATTGCTGTCGCCATCTCTTTCATTTGTTTTCACTACACCTATTAGCTTTAGATCGCCACTTTCTTTGTTGGACTCCGTTTCCAATTTTCGATACTTATTTGCTAAATGCTGTAAATATGGTTTATGTGTGGTCAATTCTAATGGTTTTTCAGCTGTTTGCAATTGCGATATTTGAGATGTATGTGTTTGAGTTTTTTCCAGTACTTCACTTTCTTTAAAATATGTACGTTGTTGAGACCAAGTCCGTTTACGTGGCCGTCTAGCCAATGCAGCCGAATGTTGTAGCTGCAAATTACGTACATTTTCTTGATTCCGTGCAGCCACCAATGATCTTAACATATCGCTAAAGAAAAAATTATTTGGTCCCATTGGAGCTGAATATAGATAGGGAGGTGTGGCAGCCATTAAACGACTAACGAAATCTTGATTTCTCATTTCATGTATATTCGTTTTTCTGGGTGGTGTTGGTGTATTTGGTGTAGTCGTATTTGCGTTTGAATTACTTGTATCCTTGGGAGATTTAATCTGTTGTTGCAGCTGCTGTTGTTGGTGTTGCTGCATTTGTTGTTGTCTTTGTTGTTGTTGTTCGTCAGACATGTTCCTTACTTTGTGCTGCGTTTATAGCTGGCAGCTTTTTCCTTCTCTTCCTGTTATTTGTTTTCAGTAAAATCTGCAATTAAAATCACAAATGGGGAAAACAAATCTGTTTAAAATGTCTTTATAAATGAATTTCTTGTGTTCTTTCGTTTGGTATATTTAAGATTTTCTTAATGTAAATACAAAATGCAAATAATAGACAAAGACATTTATATTCACTTAATTCCATTTGTCTTCAAAATTTCATCTTTTTTTATCCTGGGGTTGTCGGAATAACAACACGTAGAAGGTGGATCTAAAAAATTATAAGTATTTCTTCTTGTTTTATGTCAGTTGTTGAATTTTGTAAGAAATGTGCTCTCAGCATGTTGCAGAAATACTTTATGTTTTTTTGGAAACTAAATATAAAGTACATCTCTTTCCGAAACTAAACAAATTAACAGGAAAATCCATTAGAGATACTTATTTTTAGTTAAACAAAGTTTTCCTTAATATTTAACTAGTTCCGTCCTGTATAAAAATAAATATTAAAAGATTTCTTTTTTAAATTCAGAAACTGTACAATCAAAATCACAAAAAAAATGCTGATTGCCATTTGTATACTACTCTACATTGACTTCCATTAGAGAGGTAAGAGTTTTACACGAGATTGGAATCGTACAACACAGTTGTTGAAAGCATAGTTCTTAACTCCTCAACTATTCTGATAAACAAGTTTTATGATGTAATCCTTGTATACATAGATACATACATACACATATAATAGATCATTACAACACTTCGATCAGGATTACGACATAGCTTCTCATGCCACTTATGCAGTTTTAAGTCGACTCCGAAAGACAGATTTTCATGGAAATTTTTATTTACTCTGAGAGTTTTCGCCAGAAATCTGATGGGAGGCCGGGGGCGAAGAAATATTTTTTGCATATTTTGTTTTGTTGGAGATGTTTAACCTGGGGTTTGAACCGTGGCCTTACATCTAATAAGCCAACACACTACCTACTAAACTACGGCAACGACATTGTCGAATATAGGACGATACCAATCCACATGAGATTCAAGAGCGTCCAATGTACACCGAAAAAGACACTGTTTGCTGTGGATTTTGGCCTGGCAGTGTCATTGGTTCATATATCTTTGGGAACGATTTGTCACTATTAACGGTGGACACTACAGGTCGATTATTACTAACTTCTTTTGGCGTAAATTGTACAACCAGGATATGTGTTTTCAACAGGATGACGGTACAAGTCATACAACTCATGCTACATCGGATATTCTGCACGAGCAATTAGAGGGCATGGTCATCACACAAGGCAGTGCTGCGAACTGTTGCAGCCAATTTTATGCGTCAATTCATTTAAATGATGTTTTATTCCACACATAATGGCACCAATAAGTCTTTCAAACGAACAAAAATTTTCGACGTTATCTCACACACAAATTTAAAGATAGGATGCGCTTAATAAAAAGGCCTTATGATCGCTAAAAATTAACAGATCAAACTTTTAGTTCGACAGGCTACCACACTATTCAATAGGCTACCAATGCACACTGTGCATAAAGTAAGGTGATACTTAAGCTAATAAAATCTATGTATTAAAGTTTTAAACAATGTAAAATATAATTTGGAACACAAACCTCTTGCTTGTTATTATAACTTATAACTCGATTTTGTTCGCAGATAATTTTTTAAATAATAATAAAATTTATTTGATTTTTTATCTAAATTTATAAATAACTAGCTGGCCCGGCGAACTTCGTCCCGCCAAAAATTGATTTTTTTTATTGCCCAAAACAGGTCACACTATATATTTGCTGTAATACGCTGCATAAAACAGTTACTATATATAAAAATAACTAACTTACAATAAGTGTGTGGATCTATCTATCTAGTTCAAAATTTAATCGAAGTCGGTACGTTATTTAGGTGAGGCATATAAAGAATAACAATAAGAGGTCCGAATCATGGGTAGCGCTGACGAAGTTGTAGTTGTTGTACTCGCTCCAAAACAAAAACTAACAGACATACATGTTAGATATGTATGTACATATGTAGTTATAAACGATCGAATTAGCCGACTTATGGTATCTTTTAAAGGGGGAGGGTTGCCATGCCCATTTTTGGTGAGTTTGTCGATATTGACTTACCCACCAAATTGCATTCGTCTACGATCATCCCTAAATATAAGGTTTGCCACGCCTACTTTTTGCTATATCGAATTTTTTTTAAGCCATCTAAACCTGATAAACTTCCGCCACACGCCGATCGAGCACCTAACGCCTTCAACAAAACATAAAATAGGCTTATTGCGCAAATAGAGTTTAAAAAAGAGTGATAGATAGATATTTATTTACTTTTTTTTAATATATTTTTTTCACAAAAAGATGTTAGGTTTCAGTCGGTATCGGACTAATTAACGCCACTGCACGCTGATTAACGACCCAACGCCTTCAACGAAACACAGCATAGTGCAGTAGTTCTTGAGTTACTGTGCAAAAACACAAAAAAAAATAAATATTGCGCCATCTGTCGGACGAACTTCAAACTACACAGAAACACTCCTCACGCCCCATAGAACATGTATATTATTTTATATAGTAGATTTTCGCATCATTATTGTTTTTAACAATTCCAATTTCAATTTAATGCTGAATTTAAAAAGAACTAAAGAAAATACCAGATTAGCAATAAATCTTTTGGATTTATAATAAAAAAAAAAAAAAAAATTTAAAGCAAATAGTAACAGAACTTAAGTTCTTTTTTTTATTTATTTCTTGTTTGTTAAAACAAACTATGTATGCACATTTCGTGCTGGAAAACTTAGAACATATTTTTCTAAGTGCCAACTGAGTAAGAAATAATTATTTGTCGGCAATAAAAACTTTTGTAAAAAAAATATTAAAAAAAATATTGCAGAAGAATCAGAAATAATAAGGAAGACAAAAAAAAAGAAGGATTTAAAACTAAAATTAAATGAAGTTTTACTATTATTTGGGTAGTTCATAATTAATATTGTGGTAATAACTGGCTTACATTTGTTGAAAGATTTTGAAGAGTTATTTTATCTATAAAATGCATTATTTTCCTATAAAACAAAAATTCTACAATTTATTAATTTCAGTTAGTTAAGTTTGTATGCAAACTTCAGAACGAAATTCAAATTCAATTCGCAGACAATGTATCACTATGCCGTATTTATTTTTCTATTTTTTTATGTTTGTTTCAGAAATGGTTATTCTAACTAGAATAACCTTTAAAAAGTATATAAAAAAATGGAAATACGCGGCAATGGGTTGTCCTCGAACCTTAGAGATGTATTAATAAAGATGAAAAATGCCAGAAATTGTAGGAAAAAATTATGCAAAAAGAGAAAAAACTAATAACACAGAGTCAAGACCCGGTGGTGGGTCAATTACATTTACATTTTAATTAAAAATGAAATTTCGTATGGCAGGTGGTAAAAACCGTAAAATTTCTACACCAATACACGTTTGGAAATTGAAATCAATGTGGGAAAATTTGTAGTACAGAAACGATACGCAAAGTAATCCGTCCTTCTTAACACCGCTGCCGCATAAAAGCCATCTATCTGTAAGCTTAATGAACCGTAAAAAGCGCTCATGTTCGCTAAAGAATAAAGAAACATGCAAATTGCCGCACTCTAGTGAGGCCACAATTCAAACCCTAGGTCAGACATCTCCAACAAAACGAAATACGACTATATATTTCTTCTGTGACTTTCTCTCAGCAAATTTCAGGCAAAAACTCTAAGAGTAAATAAATCAAAAATCTGTAGTTCTGAGTTGAACGTGTATAAAATGGTCGCACAACACAAGTGGTGTTAGAAGCTAGCTCATGATCCTGACTGAAGGTTTGTAATGACCAATAGACCCAATGGACTAGCCAAGGATAGCTGTAAACCCAAAACCTATAGCCGATATTCAGATAGATTTAAAATTTGAAATATTATGATATTTTCATAGTCTTTTTATTTATCGATTTTAAAGCATTTTTTAAGTTTATTTCTTAAATCTAAATTGTAAAAATCCATGATGGTGAAACACACTTAATTATCATAATCTAATTTAGTATTGCTGTAAAGTATTTCTTCTTTTTTGTTTTTGTTGTACGAGAAAAAAAAACACACTTTGTCATTCTATGGAATTCATCAACGAAAAATAACAAACAAACACAAAAAGTGTCTAACAATTTTCCAAAGTTTATTTTTTTTAACCAAATGAAAGAACAATAAAAATTTGAATATTTTAAAATCGTCAAAAATTTAATGAATTCTTTGTGTAGAAAAAAAATGACAGAGTTTCTCAAAGTTTTAATCACAATTATATTTAATTAAATTTCTTTAGAAGTTACCTATCTTTTTTTAAAATAAATTTAAAAAAGTTTCTAGATTTCAACTAAGAACAATTCTACTTCTTAGGTTCTCAAGCGCAAAGAAGATGCTTTGTGATTTTCTCCTCGTTGAACCTTCTGTGGAAGTCGTTATGAGTTATTCTCCGGGCATCTGGCATGAACATCCAGAGATCAGTGTCTCGTTACAACTGTTATGAGGTTCCTTAGACGAAATCTTGATTGGTTTAATTCAAAATCTGTTTCATATATACATATATCCATGTCAAGCCAAAACTGTCTGGTGGCTGTACAAGTGGGTTCATTCTCCCATCTTACCTTTGCCAATAAATGAAGTTTTTGTGAGACAATTTGATTTCCTCTCTGTAGAGGAACGCCAATCTCAGTAGGGATTCAAATGAATTTTTCGTAGTGCCAACAAGTTCGACGACTTTGTTGTTACTTTCGATGTCCACGTGTCTAGGAACCCAATTGACTGTCTCACTATCTCCTCTAGAGACACTCGGCCTAATCTTACGTGTGGTATACGCTTTCTCTAGAAATCTAATGGCCGAATTACTGTCGCTAAATATGGGTATATCACCATATGATATACTCTCATAGCGACTGAGCACGCCAACATTTTTAATAGCCATTATTTCAACCTCAAAAGTACAACAATAACCTAGTAGTGCAAGGGATGATCGGGATCCATCAGGGAAAACTTAAATGGCATTTCTTGGAAAGTATAAATTATTATCGTAAAAGGAAAGCAGGGTTAGGTATCGTATAGTCCAGAGGTGGGGAACCATTTTACCATTAGAGGCCACATTTAAATTAGGCAGCAATAAGAGAGGCCGCATAAGCTAAGAAAGTGACTTTTGTGGAATTATTATAGTTTTTCTATAGATTTAACCATTTATTGCATTATATAGAAAAATAAAATATAATACTACAAAATTTTAAATATAATATACATATAAAATAATATAAAAATATTATAAAAAAATACAATAAAAAATATTTTTTTATTCACTAAGTTAGTGACTTATTTGGCTTTGTTTTTTGTTTGATAGTAATTGTATATTTGGATCAAGCTTCGTAACACTCAGCTTTAATTGATCCTCTAAATGTGCATCTGTAATTTGCGTTCTTAAATTTGTTTTTATTTTTGACATGAGAGAAAATGTTGTCTCGCAACAGTAGGTACTTCCGAAGCAGGAAAGCAAACGGCGAGCATGTTCTCGAAGGCATGGATATTCAACAGCATTTTTCCAGATTTCTATGGGATCCTTTTTAGCATTAAAAAGGGATTTGATGATACTGTGTTCCCCTAAATACATTAACTCCATTTGTAGTTCTGCAGGAGCCTCGGATATATCTCTTTAATGTGGTTCAAATGCCAGTTTCATAGCAGGAGTGTGCTCGTCAAAATCAGAAAATCTATTAGTATACTTTTCTATTAAACAATCCAAGACACCTACATATTCATCGAATATTTTATTTTCACAGTTCTGCCCATTTAACATTTTAGCTAGCTCCGGGAAGTGTTGTGCAAATATTTCCAATCGACAAAGCAATGTTTTGAAAAATGATAATTTTTTTCTAAACGCTTGGATCTTTTGCCACATTTCATAAATATACCTCGTTTCACCTTGCAGGCAAATATTTAAATTGTTTTGTTTTGTCATCATATCAGACCAAAAAGCAAGGTTTCTGAGAAATACTTCATCTGATAGATCACATTGTTTTCCTTGTTTTTGATAAAAGTTTAAAATTTGTCGTCGTAAAGACAAAACTTTTATCAAAACCTGACCTGTTGATAGCCAGCGAACCTTGCAGTAGTATGGTAGGTCAACACTATACGTTTCCTCATCTAAAGAGCGCACCTGCCGAAATTCACGATGACGCATTGCATTTACGCGAATATAGTTGACAATGGCAATGGTTCTATTCCAGAGAGTCTTGCAAATTGGTAGATTTTGCGCAAAGATTTTGCTGATGCAAAATGCAGTGAAATGATATAAATTTTTTCAAGTTTAAGTTTTCCTTTTTTAACAAAGCAACAAATCCTTCTTTTTTGCCTCTCATGGAAGGTGCGCCATCGGTGCAGACACTGACTAAATTACTAACATTCAATTGTAATTTATTACATACTTCTTTGAAGTTTTCGAAAATATCGGCTCCGCGAGTTATCCAGTTAGTGTACCCAACGCAAGTAGTTCTTCGTAACATTGTAAATCTTTAGTTATAGCACGAATAAAATATAAAACTTGTGCCGAATCTGTTTTATCAGTGCTTTCATCTAAAGCAATTGAAAAATAAACATCTTCATTTTGTATAATTGTATGAAGTTGCTCTGTTACATTTTGCGCTAATTCGTGCTGTCGATCTGTTACAGTTCTTCTTGAAAGAGGTAATTGTTTGTATTTGTCGCCATTTCTTGGATCTAACATACTCACTGCTTCAACAATACATTCTTTAATTATGTATTTCAATGTCACTAAATGGTTTGCCCTTTTTTCCTGAATATATCAAGATCAAATAAGACATATTCCTTATAAAAAATTTTTCTTGCAGAAATTTGTGTATATTACCAGTATTTATTAATTTCTTGAATGAAAAAGTTAGAATTCGGTAATTTTTTCATTATTAATTGAACTCTTAGCAATTTTCCTTCACACTGAAGGATATAAGGTAAGTAAAAAGAAAAATATAACAAAATATATACTCATAACTATTTGTTTTAGAAATTTAAGAATAAACCTCTAAATTGGTTAAATACTAAGTTAATGACGACCGATGAAAGGTGTCACCCAAAACTTAAGTTGCAAATTACGCTTCCCAAAAAAAACGGTTCATATCCTTTCGACCAAGAACCCGTTTTAGGGACAAAATTATTCTGTTGTTCTTGCAAAATATCATAAAATTCTATCATGGCATTGATGTACAATAGTTGTTTGAAACGAACTCTACCATTTTGTACTAGGTGGCAAAGGGCAGCACAAGAACCTCGCGGAGGCCGCATGCGGCCTCGACGCCGCCTTTTCCACACCTATGGTATAGCCTATAGGCATAGTCAGACTAACCATGGCCAAAATTTTGATTGGTTGACATTTGATTTTAACATCAAAATCCCCCGGAGGTCTGTTAAGCATAATAATTCTAATGTGGGAATCGCTGATGTATGCAGATAAGGCTTATAACTTTACTGCAGGATTTTCTATGCCCATAGCAGTAGCAACAAAAAAGTCAACAAAACTTTTTTCGTATTAAAAATACGAAGAGTATATGTATGTATGTATTAATAATGCGAATATAAAAGAGCGCTAAAAATTTTAAAGTGTGGCAACAGATTGCTGAAGAATAAAAACATATTTTTTGTTGTTGTTTTTTATTATTACAATGGTTTGTATAATTGAAACTTGGCAGTAAGCAAGCTATAGAATACCATGGCTGACTGGCGTCGTTTGTTATCCTGTGTACAATGAATAGAGAAGTAGAGTATTTCCAACACCATTCAAGAAAAAAAAACATGGATATTCTTGCATAGAATGAGAGGTATGTAGCTAGTATGAGAAAAGTTTTTTAAAATGATATCTACATTGCGTCTTTCTTTTTTCCTCTTTGTTGCGCAAAAGGGTTTAGTTTTTTAATTTCTTTCTATAATACATGTTTTCTAATTCTCATGAAAAATGGGCGAATTGTTATGATACTGTTTCAGATGCATATACATATGTATGTCTCCAGTTCGAATACATCCATAGGCAATGCTCGTATTTACTTCATTTAAATACATATACTCTCTCTGTGTGGCATATTTTGATAAATATTTGTCATTAATCACTCAATTGTGTTATTTTTCACACTTTAATGTCATTGTTGATTTTAGCCACAAAAATAATTTACATATGTATGTATGTATCTCCAAAAAATTGTTTACCTTATTTTAATTAAGGATGTTATGTTTGTTTGTATTATTCAAATTTTAGAATCCTTTTTTTTAATTTCCATCAATTTAAAAAGTTTACATATGTTAGTCATGGACGCTAAATAGTACAATTTGTAACTTATTTGAATATGAAATCATCTATGCAGTTCCTATGACTCAGTAAAGGCCAATTTACACGATAAGTGTTTACGTAAATCGGAGAGAAAATATTTCAGAAACCTATCCGTATTTTAAAAATCGAAATGAAAATCTTACGTTAGGTTTTATTGCGTTTACACGGCGAGTTAAACACCCCAAACAAATAAAATTAACTGAAGTCTAATAGTTTCTAAAAATTTAAAAAAACCAAGAGAGCCAGCCTAACATTCATCCGTATTTCTCTCAAAGTCGTAAGCTCACATTACATATTGAGTTTACACAATACTACTCACTCTCTTCTATATAAAAACTTGACATATCATATGATTTGTTTGACCGTCAAGATCCACCTTAAACAGCATTGCATTTGAGGGCTTTAATATTTAGGCTGTTATCTGAAAGGTTCGGTTTACGATCAATGGAATACGGTGGCAAATTGCAGTTCAATGCCAAAAATAACACAATACACCAAAGCAAAACGTTTTAGTAAAGAGGCAAACACTTGTCACTTTAATTAAATCTACGATTTTAGGAAATCGGTAGAAAGAAACTGTAGTTTATAGAACATTTTAATATTCGTAGTCTGAATGATGGTTTTTCCAACAAAATGAAGATTTACAAAAACAAAGTAAAGTAGATTAGCCTGTGCATATACTACAATAGCACACCAGCCAAAAAAAAGGTGCTGGTGAATCGTGTTCGAAATGTATTCTAAAAATTTTTCTATTATAGTAGGACCTTGATTATCCGTGATTCGATTATCCGGCAACATCAATTATCCGGGATGGAAAAAGAAAATTGTTTGCATCGACTTAAATTTTTCTGCATCGTTTAACCGTGATTATATCTCTCTATTATCCGTGATTTTAAGCAACAATTTTTTTCTATTATTTTGGACAAACAAGCTAAAAAGGGGAATTCCTTTCTCTTTAGTATACGAAATCCTTATCTACTGTTCACTGTTTTTTGAAAAAATTATTTTTTTTTATATTTTTGAAACATGTATGTATATATAAAAAATTATTGAATTATTTAGTTTTTATATAAATATGTACATACTCATTTATTAATTAATAAAAATATCTATTAAAAAACTAGCCAAAATTGGTACTCAATTAACCGGGAAAATCGAGTATACAGAATGCTTCCGGTCCCGACCATCACGGAAAATTGAAGTCCCACTGTAATATGTAAGTTGTCACGACTAGTGCGCACCGTATTTATTATTTACTTAGTTGGCCATAACTATCCTTTAGTTAGGATTACAAATTAGCTTTCGTACCGATGTATTGCAATACTTTTCAGGCTGAAATAATGGGTATAAAAACTGCCGTAGTTCGAAATCGGTATCAAAGTACATGGTGTGGTGATATACGCGAGTTATATTGAAACACTTGTTTATTGTTTGAAGGTTGTAACAGTAGTAAATTTTATTTTAAAATTAATTTAAAATGAAAGGTAAGTAAATAAAATAACTGATGAGTCGATAAGAAGAAAAATGAATACAAAATTTTAGGTTAAATTGTAAAGAATAATTATGTTTATAAGTTTGTGGACAGGAGGTAATTATTAATTTATCCAAATTTATTACGTTTTATTTTGCTGATTTTAATAATTTTAATCATTTTTCAATTAAAGAGAAAAGTTATTAAAAGTGTGTTAGTAATACAAATACAATTTAGTGTGTTCAAAACAATATTTTATTTTGCTCATTTTAACTATTTAAAATTCAAGTTAAATTATTATTAAAAGTGTGACAATCAAAACGAATAAAATGAAATAAATCTTTTATTGTTGTTTTAATTATAAAGAAAAATAATAAAATAAAAAGAATAAAATAAATATTTGGTTAATTGTTGTTGTTTAGATGGATCTCCTAGTTTTTGGTGGGGGTTGGTGTGATAACGTAACTCGCGTATTTACCGACGGTAAAGCGGCCATTAGATCCCTAAAGAATGTGTACGCCATATTTAAGATTGTCTAAAAATGCCAGGGGTCTCTTGAGGAGATAGGGAGATATTAGACGGTTATCCTCATTTATGTTCCTGGACACAGAGACATCGAAGGTAACAACAAAGCCGACGCACTTGAAAGAGCGGGTACAACGGAATGTCGACTCACTTCACCCTCAGAATTTTTACCAAACAGGTGGGTTTTTAACTTACGAGCTCTGGTCTGTGATTTTGAAAATAAAAATTAAGGAAAATAAATATGTATTTGTTTTATTCAAGAGGTATTATGTGTACTCTTTGACAACTTTTATGAACTGCGCATAATTCGCCATAAACCGACACAAACAGCAAAATATCAAATTCAATTTGACTACGCTACAGAAAAGCGCATACTGGTTTAGTTGATAGGGTTATATTTAATAAAGAAATAGATTATGAGTTGATTATCTGTTCAATTAAAACTTTTAATAGTTAGAAATATAAAAAATAATTATATAAATATAATTATTTGGCCATTTTAAAATCAAAAATTTTAATAACGATGGTAGAAGTCAGTTGAAATATATGAAATGAAGCAACTATAAAGGATTATATTAAAGGTTTTCTTTGTATTTTAGAGCAGAAAAAGAATTAATTTTTTAATATCATTCGGGGAAAAAAATTTTAGTTAAAAATTGATTTAAAAAAAATTTAATCTGGAGCAATAATATAAAGATAATAGAAGTTTTGATAGAAGACGCATTTTTACGGTAGCCGATAAAGTTTATTTTTAGACTTTTATCATCATAAGTGTTTTTGTGCATTTTACATATGGGCAATTTCGTGTCAAGTGACCCAATTTTTGAAATCGATGTCTTCCGATTTGGATGAAATTTGCACCAAGGTTAGTACTATTGGATAGTTGGCCAGACACAAATTTTCAGCTTTATCAGTCAAGAACTGTCGGAGTTAGAGGGGGTCAAAGTTGGACATTTTGGTCATACCCACTCGCATCTCTTTAAGTAACCACAAAGCTCTTAAAGGAAAAGAACTAAGCTTTCTTTGAGCAAAAAAAAACATCCATTAAAAAAAAAATATAGTGCATATGGTAAAATTTAAAAACTTTGGATTTTGAGTTAAAATATTTTTTTTATAGATATGGCTCTTGCTACTAAGTGCCCACAAAGATCTTAAAGGAAATGGTTTAAGTTTTCTTTTGAGGAAAAATAAAAAAAAAACTCCATTTCGAAAAAAAATGGGGGAAAATGAAAATGGTACATGTGCCAAATATTGAAAAATCTTATTCTTGAGTTAAAAAATAATTTTTTTGATAGATATCCCACTCGCATCCCATTCAGCGATTATGAAGGCCTTAAAGGAAATTTTATAAGCTTTCTTTTAAGCAAAAAAAAAAAAAAAAAAAAAGGGCCCAAATTGAAAAAAAATTAATTTAAAAAAAAAATAAAAAAAATTTTTTATTTAAAATTAAAAAAATTATTTTTGGAAAGATTGAAGAAATAGCTATCTAATATCCTTTGGAAAATTTTTGCTAGGACTAATAGGTGAAAAGTTACACACATTTTAAAAAAACCCTGTATGACCAAAATGTCCAACTTTGACCCCCTCTAACTCCGACAGTTCTTGACTGATAAAGCTGAAAATTTGTGTCTGGCCAACTATCCAATAGTACTAACCTTGGTGCAAATTTCATCCAAATCGGAAGACATCGATTTTAAAAATTGGGTCATTCGACACGAAATTGCCCATATACATAAATGCTATCTACGCCTTTTTATTTGTATTGGTATATCAAAGCAATAAACTACAAATATCAAAATTAAAATATGTTATGTTTTTAAAATTTGTTGGATATTGAAAATATATAACATATGCGTATATATAGGTTTTTAGTCTCAAATTAAAGATTTTTGCACACAAATTCAAATACAAAGATTAAGATATTCCCTCATTTAAAATAATAAAAAATTAATTTGAAATGATATAAATTGAAATTGAAAAGAAATAAATTTAGATATAAATTAAAAAAATTAATTTCAAATGAAAAACAATGAATTTGTTTTAGAAATTAATTAATTTGTGTTAAAAATAATTTAATTTATTTCGAATAAAATTTAATTTAATTTGAAAAACATTTAATATTAGTCGAAAAATCGTGAATTTGAGATTAATAACCTATATATATATATAAAACTATACAATTTATTTAATTATTTTGTTTTATTTTATTATATTATTATTATATCATCCTATTATTACCCCTGAATTGTTAATTTTGATCTCTGGCCAGGTGACTTCTCGGTCCTCTTGTTGCAATGTTGCAAGGGGCAGGATTTTTACGCTGGCCACCCTACTTTTAAGTTTAGATATACATAAGTTTAGTTTAGGTGCATAAACCACCCCTGTGCTTACGTTCAAATTATTGTATCTAAAGGTACGTTTTGTGTACAAATAAATAATAATTTGATTGTTTAAACTAATTACCTCTGATTTTATTTATCCTACTTCTCGTAAAAATATTTTATTTTATTATTTCCCCGCTCACCCCCACAACATCCCAGAACTTTTTAATCACGTCATTGCACTTAAAGAAAATAAAAGCATTAGAGTTTATGACTTATAAAAGTAGGTTTGTTTTGTTATTGAAAACATATCATCGAACGACTATTATAATAATTTTTATAAGCTCAACAATCTGGTAAACCCTATGCTCCAACAAATGTAGAAAAATAAAACAATATTGCAATTAATTTTCTAAAAGGTATACAGAATTTTCCAACAAAGACTTCCGAAATTAGGAAGTTGATAATGTCCATTTTGTTGAAGCTACATCTATCAAATAAGAAGACATTTATTCACTCTTTTCGCTGAATGGACTCTGGAGTATGATTTTTATCGAAAAACCTTCTGCAGTGATTAGGTCTATTTCTAGGTAAATAGATACATAAACAAACATAATTGTTTAATTTAAGACGATATCAATCCACATAATGTCCAATACATTACGAAAAAGTCATTATGTTCCAGGATGGCCAGGTTCAAATCAACTTCTTTTGACCTGTTGGATAACTTGGACACCAACGACATGTGATTTTAACAGGATAGAGCTACGTGTCACACAGCTTACACTACTTTAGAGATTCGGTCCAAACCATTTGAAAGCAAAGTCGCCTTACTTGCAGGTGATGTAAACTGGCCACTGAAACCGAGCGAATAAGCCACAAATCACCGTGGTGATGCCATCGGGCAAATTTAATCTGATTTATATGCCAGAGCAATGGAAAATTAATATTTAGGATGCATTTCACCTAGAGAACTAGTGGCGGATATTTGAACAATGTTACATATAATCCACACTATGTCTTTCAAACGAATAAAAAATGTCGACGATATTTTACATGTACTTTGTTTTATTTAAATTTAACGATAGAAAGCGTTTAATGAATACCCCGATAAGACCTTAGATCAGTTATAGATACTATATCCTAGAACTAAACAACAGCTAAACAATGGCTATGAAAAGATTTGGTTGGAATTTAGCTACCATTCAAAGAACTTAAAAAAGGCATTTTTCGTAATGCTTTTTCAGGAAATAATTCTTTCTTTTTCAAAAACCTATGTTGAATTTTAAAATGTTTTTTTAAACATACCGAAGTTCGAAAGTATTTTAGCTTTTTCGACAATCACTTCATGATTTTAAATGATCTTTTGCAGCAGTTACATATGAATTTAGTTTTGAATTGTTTTGATAATTATTGTCACAGAAATTGCAGATTTTAGCATTTTTTAACGCGATATGCATAATGATTTTTAATTTCGAATTCATACTTATCCTTTAAGAAGTCGCCGTAGTCTAGTAGGTAGTGTGTTGGCTTATTAGACTGAAGGCCCGAGTTCGAATCCCAGGTCAGACATCAAAACG
The DNA here is from genome assembly GCA_927399465.1 of Sarcophaga caerulescens. NCBI lineage: Eukaryota > Metazoa > Arthropoda > Insecta > Diptera > Sarcophagidae > Sarcophaga > Sarcophaga caerulescens. Next base: position 70,701,068 of record OV656873.1, read on the forward strand.
AAAATACAAAAAGTATTTCTTCGGCGATTTCCTCTCAGCAGATTTCTGGCAAAAACTCTGAGAGTAAATAAAATTGCCATGAAAAGCTTCTCAAAAATCTGTCGTTCGGAGTCGACTTTAAACTGTAGGTCTCGCCACTCATGTATAAAATTAACGCACACAACACGAGTAGTGTGAGAAGCTAGGTCGTAATCCTGACTGAAGGGTTGTAATGACCAATTATGTATGTACTTATCCTTAAAGACCTGCTTTATATTATTTTACGTTTTAATATACATATACATAAATTAATCACATAAAAGAAAAAAAAAAATTAAATATCAATTTCGTAATTACAATACCATAATAGGAAGTGGTGTAATTTTTAATGTAAAATCTTAATTAATATTCGAATTTTCTACATTTGAGTTGAGGCCATAAGGGTAGTTTTATTCAACCTCAACCCTCTTATGATTGATTCGTGGTTTAACAACAAAGTTTTATTTTAAAAACCTTTAACAACGCTTAACTTGTAAACAATTAAAAAAAATTTGCGGAATATACCACATATACTCCTTATGACGAGCATCATTGTTAATAAAAAAGAATATATTCCTTGAAAGTGCTTATAAAACATGACGTGAGGTGCTGCTTTAACTTGTATAATTTACCACTTGTAGCTTTTCAAGTTTTAGTCAACAATTAACAAAATTTATAATTTCATTTATTTATTCGTTTTATAGTCAACTCAAATGCGGCTATAGTACTGATATTTTTTTAAATGAAAAGTTCAAATTGTAAACTTAAACTAAAACATAGTTATGGGTGTACAAATATGATGAGTTAGCATTGTTGTAATCAAAACCCCTTCATTTCAAAATAAAATATTCGTATGACACAAATTGGTCTGTTACGACTATTTATCATTCTATATCGCTATTGATTTTTGCGGAATAATATGAAGGAAAGCAAATCCATTTATTATAACTTTACAAACATTTATAACTTGACTTTACAAATATTTAAATTTCGCTTCGTCAAAATCCCTCTCAGTTATACTGGAGCCTTAAGCGTTGGGATTGCTCTACATGATATTTGAAGGATATGTTTTTGTACTAAAGAAATTAAATTATTATGTTGAACCAGCCAACAACGTGAAATTTTGATTTCAACTATTTCGTTCCAGTAATTTGAATGAAAAAGAAATACCACGCCCTGGAAGGTAAATTATCGAAAACGTAAGTAAAAAATTCGTGGTTAAGTCACAATGAGCGAGCGTAAATAGTGTGTAAGCACTCAGGAAATTTCAATTATATTTTATTTTGGGCTAATACTGTTAATAACTGAAATAACTGTCTTGGCCTTGGCCTAAACAAACAATTGTTTACCATTTGGACAGAACATTGTGATTCGTTTAAAACTCCGGAAGGTTGATGTAATTTATTTATAGATTTACATCATTGGCATGTGTTAGGTTGACTGTGAAGAAAGCTGTGGTTTATTTTCACATATTTGCGAAAACCATACAAGAAATGATCGAACAGGGTCAAATTGCATGATCTCAGTGGCCATGTTCTCAAAATGCTCAGAATATCTATTTGTCATAAGCTGTGTGATACGTAATGCCGTCCTTCTGAATTCACATGACGTTGGTGCCCAAATCATTCAATTCAGGCCAAAAAGAGTTGATAATCATTGATCTTTAGTGCTCGCCGTTACTGTGATGGCGTGACAAACGGCGTCGTTAAAGAAATGTGAAAAATTTCATCAGAAATTATATGAGCAAACTTTAAAGTAATGAAAAATGTCTCTTTCTATTGGACCCTTATTATAATTGTTCAGCATATTAATAGAGGTCAACGACTATGGGCGATTGGACTATGATACGCAAGAAATGTTGTTTAAAGGAGAATTCAGGATATTAAACTATAACTTATTGAAAAAGTTAAATTCGTCCAATCCGGGTAAAGGAGAATTGAAAAATGGTGTCATGAAATTCGTAAATAACTTCAAAAACGATTTTCACGGATTGCACGGGACTGGATGGAGCTGTGAGTGGAGTAAGGAGCTTCAAACAGCTTCTTCTCTCTTACTTACAATTTAATGCGTTATGGTGATTTCGAGTAAAAAAGTTTTTAGGCAGTAAAGTTCTACCAAACAAATTTAGAAAATCGCATTCCTATTATTAAATTGATATTCATTTTGGAATTGTGTAAAGTTATTCAAACAATTGCTTGATGGTGTTGCAAACGTTGTATTCATAATAAATGAACAATCTTTTGCTGAGTAGAGTACATATTATAAAATATAAGTGAAGAGACGTTTGTCATGTTTACACTTCAGTATATCGAGTAGCGGTTAGAGCACAGTGATAAACTCTTTATTTTTAATACAGCCGAAGTCAGATATTTTCCATTTTTCCATTTACCCTTAAATCAAATTCAATTCTGAAAAATACCCTTTCGGTTATAAAATTGCCATCCGGCACCATCAGACTAAAGGGAACGAACATACTTGCAAGCTTATAAAGTACGGTGCTTATGGGTGAGGAAGAAGTTATTTTGAAGTATGTGGTGTACATGCATGCATTCACATACTCACACACACATACTATTTATCATATTTATTCACTTTAGAGTACTTAATCATTTTGTATTTAAGCCTTTGGCCTTGATATCATCACCACTGAATGTAAGGATGTATTAGTGTGTATAAATTGATGGTATTGTTGGTAGTTTTTCGCTTTATTTGATAGAGAGAGTTTTATAAACTTGTTATCCTTCGTAATTGGTCATGTGTGAGTTGCGAATAATGTACGTAGTACATGTGGGAGAGTGTGAATACAAATGTAAACGTACTACTGAACGTAGTTACATGATTGATAGCAGTAGAGTCACACATTGTATTTTTAAAGGTTGGAACACAGGCATTTAAAACGTAATTATTTTCGACTTGTTAACATAATTGTTAAACACTTTTGGCATTATGGCAAATACCAAAGAGTCCATGGAAAAATTAAATGAATTATGAGATATGTAGCTACTATAGCAGCCTAACTTAAAAAATATTAAATAAATTGTAACAAAATTTGTTTTAAGAAAAAAAGTATTTTTGAGTTTAAATCGGTAACCGGTAGGACTGGTATTGGACTAAGGGCCTTTATGAGATGTTAATATAGAAAAACACACACTAGCAAATATACTAACAGCAACACAACAAATATTATAATTTTAAGGCCTATCCTTATACGAGTTGAATAGTTGTGATAGATTTTTGTTATAAAAAATTTAACAATGATTGATATGGTAGGTTCCTTTATGAGGTCCACAACGTTGCGATAATTCTATAGCCTGTCAAGAGGGTATCTATGACCTAAGTCTGTGGCAAACGGACCCTTTGTTACTCAAATGCAATTATAGTCACCAATGCTTGAATTAGAAACAAACAATGGCTAATTAGAGTAAAGGATTTCGACGAAAGTTGCAATTGAATTAGAAACAAACAAAGATTAATTAGTCTGAACGATATCGGCGATTGTTGCAATTTTCCAGTACTTTTAAAGAACGTCAATTTAGCCACGTACCAAAACTAAATATGTGTTCAAAGTCGGTCACAGTTTTTTGACATCACTGAAGAAGTTATTTTGTAGTATAAACTTTCAAGAGTTTAATTGTGATCTGGAAGAGAAAATTCATATTAAACTGTGGTCTCTGCCGGTGCCCGGAAGTGATTTCTTAAGGTTAATTTGTGTTCGAGATCAGCGAAGTAAGTATCGCGAAGAAATTTGTGAATGGTCTCGGAACAGATGGTAGAAATCATTTGAATGATTTGGAAATATAAAGGCTTCGTAACATAATTCAATTTTTTAGGATTCGAGTTATTCTTTTACCGTTGTCCAGTGGGATTACTAGATGAGAGCTTGATAGTTTAAACCATAGTTCTGAAATTCTAAAAAAAATTTTTAAAATATATCTTTCCGCGACTTTAGATTAGAATCTTCCGGCAAAAACTCTGAGAGTAAATAAAATTTCTATGAAAAGCTTCTCAAATCTGCCATTCGGAGTCGACGTTAAACTGTATGTAAGTTCCACCACTCACGAATAAAATTAACACATACAATATAGGCGCTGTGAGAAGTGAGGCCCTAACCCTGAGTAAAGGATTGCATTATGCAGTTAAGTAAACGCAGTTATACTTTCTCCATAAGCGAAAGTTGTGTTTATTCAAACAAATATAAAGTTTATTTATTTATAACAATACAATTACAAATTATATACAATTATTTGCGAGCTAAATAACTTCGATCATATGCTCGGTGTAGTATAACAGACTAGAGTCTATGGCGGGCATCGAAGCCACAACCCTCACATTAATAGTCTAACACACTACCCACTAGCTACAAGGGTACCCAAAATATAAAGTTTAATAGTCTTCAGTTCTTTTCACTAGCTTACAACGCATTTAACCCAAAAATGTAAATCTCTTTGGGAACAAAATGTAAATTAATGAAATCATTAATTTAGAATTAATTCGCCAATTGATTTTTGTATTTCATAAGTAATCCACTGTATTTAAAAAGTTTTCAGTGAAGCACTTTAAAAAATTGTTAAAGAATAATTAATATTATGAAGCGTAGTTATGGAAATCTCCTAGTCTAGTCCTCTGCGGCCCTTTAATCAATTTAATCAGACTTTAGTGATTCAGTTTTCTTTTCAATCACATCGAAAAATTACTTAAAGAATATTGAATGTTTGTGGATAGCGAACTATTTTCGAAACAATATATGTATGTATATATTTAGAGAGTTTAATCATTCTCCATTATATCCTTAGAATAGAATTAAATGCACCAAATTTAAAAAAAGTTTAACTCTAATCAGTACAACTTCAAAGTTTACTAGAGAAGCGTTTCATAAAATCTATCAACTCAAGTACAACAATTGAATTAATGCTAATTCTTCATCCAATATTTTTCAGCTTACCGTTCAAAAATGTTACCCTAAAAAACTTACTTAGTAAAGCAAAAACTATAAGAGTAAAAATCTTCCCAGCACATATTCGAGTTAAAAAATAAGCACATTTTATTACCTTGAAAATCTGCAGTAGTCCGTCTTTCTGTCAGCTATGCAAGGAGAGAATCTACGTGGGAAAAGGCTCCAGACTGAACAGATTTCAAGGAACTTAACCGGTTTAGTATTTATTCTTTAAGCATTATTTTCGAACAGTTAAATATTGTCTGGATCAAATAAAATCGGCATTATAACATTATTACCGGGAAAATACACCGTCGGCTGTTCAGAAATTTTTATATTTCAAATTACATTAATTTTTTATTTTTAATATATACATACATACGTACATTACATACATATATTTTTTAAGCATGCAAATATTTAATTTTAATCACAATCAAAAGTGATTAATAGTTTTCAAAATTATTGTTTTTCTCACTGAATAATTTGATTAAATATTTAAATTTTTTGTTTCGTTATTAATTGTATTAACTTATTATTCCTCTAGTTTTTTTTTATTATATTATATAAGAAATATTTTATTTATTATTAATTTCAAACGATATTGAAATGAAACCGTTTAATTTTATTTCACCGCTTTTACCACCGTTGCAGATGACAGTTAAAAATCAAATGAAATCAGTGCAAAACAGTATCTACGGCAATTTAAAATTATGAAAAAATAAAGTTGAAATACAAAATATTCAAACAAACGGAAGAAATACGGCGCAAACAAAGTACTGATGGTACAAAGGCGCATCCAAGGCAGCAGGCATACGCCAGCCTGCCAACCGAAAGTATTGCAAAGTGTTAAAAGCAACAAAAGCTTAAAATACTTCCAACCACTGCCACCACCACTATGCTGTTTGTAGTTTGTCATCATCATCTCACGTGGGTGTTTGTTGTGGATGTACAAGCAAAACCACACAAATAAGGGAAAAACATCAACTTGGTTAAATAAAAAAAAGTAAAGAATATGTTGAGAAACCAACCCCCAATAATAAAAATTAAAAAAAAACAACAAAAAGATCCTTTACCGTTTCATTAGCAACATCATAGACTCACTGCTCGTAGTGATAACTGTTACATTGTTTTTGGCGCGCAACATTCGCTAGACAAAAACATGTGCTTACAAATTTGAGTTGACAATTATTCGATTCAACTCAAAATCAATTGAAATCGCACAAGTAGCTTTTTAAATAGCAAACAGTTTGATTTTGCACAACGAACGTATTTTTTGAGCCGTATTATTGGGTAAGTCTTAAGCTTATCTACACATATTTATAAAAATATCTTAATCGTGTCCCCAAGTGAGTCTGTAAATAGAGAAAATTATTCATCTTTTATTTGTATTTTATTTTTTGTTGGCTTTGTCAAGCTTTTTGTGGAATTTTTTATTACAAATTATTAAGCTAATCGGCCTTTATACTTTCAAATTCCTTGTCATTTATTCTGTCAGTTTTGCCAAATGGATGGATACAACATTTAAACACGCGAGCATATAATAAGATTGTTTTATCAAAATAGGTATTCTGTTCGGGAAACGCAATGCAAGCTTCGCCCATTTCGCGATCGCCACAATAATCCTATTGAAAGTATTATTCGTAAAGTGGTGGATAAATGTGAATTAACTGGTCTAGTAATCGACTTCCCAAAACCCGTACGTTGGAGAAAAGGAAGTTCTGCCGAAAACATAGCCGCTGTCCGTGAGAGTGTACAGGAGAATTCCAGGTAGATGGCTTCGCGTTACTCACTAGAACTCCGCTTTTCGCAGACCACAACTTGATGAATTGTGCGTTTGACAATAGCACAAAATTCGACTGACCCAGGAATTGAAGTTAAACAACAATAGACAACAACGTGTGTTGACTGAATGGGCTTTGGAGCAATTGGCAACTGATCGTAATTTTCATCGAAAAATCATCTTCAGCGATAAGGACCATTTCTAGATGAATGAGTTCCGAAAAATAAAAAATTGTCGAATTTGGGACAATACTAATCCAAATGAGATCTAAGACCCACACATTCCGAAAAAGTCACCAAAAAGTCGCAAAAATTACATTTCTTTGAGAACGACTGTCACCTGTCACTGATCACTGCTATTGGCGAGCACTATTGGTCGATGAAACCCAATTTTGGGCTGAATTGGACGATTTGGACATCAATGACATGTGATTTCAGAAGAATCGCACTTCGTGTCAAACAGCTATTGTTACATTGGTTATTCTCCACGAGCGATTTAAAGGAACGGTCATTTCACGTGGAGGTGACGTGATCTGGCTGCCAAGATTTTGCGATTATACTTCCTCTTGTGGGATTTTCTTACGTCACAGCTAAATCACCATGGAAAGTTGCGTATTCCGTATTAGCTCCACCCAGAGAATTCGTGGTGGAAATTTGAATGATATATGATACATGTGTTACGAATAAAACATATGCATTATATCTCACACATACTTAGTTTTATTTAAATTTAAATATAGGAAGCGTTAAAAAAAACACAATAATAGCTTAAAACTATTTATCGTAAACAACTTTCCTGAAAAGTAGTCGAATACTGAATATTTCTTTGTTTTATTAAAATTAAAGACACTAAAATCTTTCAAAAGAGCACAATAATGGACAGAGCAAACCACCAATAACAATTGTGTTGTGCAAATACAACAATAAAGACAACCATATAAAAGAAACAAAAGAGAGTTCGTAGGTAATATGGACTTGTAAGTCACTCTCCACTAAATGCCAATTTATAAAAATTGTTCACAAATTTTAATTTTTTTTTTTTTTGGAGAAATCGGTGCCTTACCAGAAACCCAGCTTTCTTTTTGAAAACACTTAACATTATACAAAATAGAATAGTTTCTATTTAAAACTCGGATCATAAAGTTAGATTAAGTTGAATTGTTAGCCGCTTCGAAGAGCATAGCTTACTTGAGTCCTATAAGGTCCCGTTGTAAGTATTGTCGGCCTATTCCTTCAAATCTGGCATCTCACATCTCTCAGTCATCCCGATAGTTTTATGAAGGTGTGGATTCAGTTCAAATAGCCTTTGGCTATACACGCTCTCCCAACAAACACTGGGCACCCCAGAATTCTTCGTCTCATGTTTCCAAGTGCTGGACAATGGTAGGGGAAATGTTCTGTGGTCTATGATCACTCTCTAATAATCGAGAGTTTAATAATATATGTATATTTGTATTGTCATGTAGGGTACACCAAATTATGAAAAAATGAAAAATTCAAATTCGCGACAACTTTCTAGAGGATGAATGTTGCCAACATCATTTTTAGTTGTTCATTCTTTTCGATTATAGTTGGTGTATAAAGCGGTAAACATTCATTGCGTTTTTGTTCCTGTTGGTACAACTATGCGAAGTATATTTGATTGTAATGCTTACATTTTACATTCATATGTCTGTCCAACTGTCTAACTGTCTTGTTTGCTGTTATTTATCACCACTTTGATTTTTTTTTGCATTCTAAATGTCTGTTTAAATTGATTTTTTTTTTTTTTAACAGGAAGATATCATCATCAACACTGTCAGGATGCGAGTGTTTCAGGAAGAAAGAGAGAGAGAGTTGCACCAACATCACACGTTTGACAATGTCATCTGATAAACGGTGAATCTTTCATACAATTCCTTAGCAACAATGTTGACATGCAATGTATATAGAAGAACTTTTGAACAACAACTGAGAAATTTTAAAAATCTAAAAACAAGTTAATACTCATTTTAAAATTATTTCTATTTATGATAAGTGTTTTATATATATGTGCATACAATAAGACAAGTTCTCTCAAGATAATTTCTATTCATAAAAGATCAAAGCAAGCATTCAATTTCTGGGCCACTAACAAGCCTCTCTTTTAAAGTGAGACTGTAAAATAAGGTAAATTGTTTATATGTCGTTGCGTAGAGATAATTCCTTCTGTGAAAAATTTATTGGTTTATTTGGAAGGGATTCTTTTTTGTTATTATTATTACTGTCATACATATTTTATTACGTATTGCATTACATACATTGTATGTATGACATAATGAACGACAGATTTTTGAGAAGCTCTTCATGAGAGACAGTCGCCGAAGAAATATTTCTTTTCATAATTTCGTTTTGATGTCTGACCTGGGGTTTGAACCGTGGCCTTACGTCTAATAAGCCGACACATTACCTACTAGACTACGGCGACTACGTATTCCATTACTTAGTCGAATTTATAAAAAAATTATCACATTTTGTTTCCACTGTTTCTTGTTTCTAGTGATCCATCTTAGTCCTCTAAAGAAATCGGATATTCCTTAAGACCATTTTACATGATAAGAATTTACTTACGTAGAGAGAATATATTACAGAATTCTATTCGCGTTTTAAAGATGTGACTGATTCTAATAAAGTGTGATAACTTTTGAAAATTTTAAAATATGAAGAGCGCCGTACGACTGCCAAATTTAAGTCCGTACTTTCTCTTAATATGCTCTCATTGTATACGGAATTTAAACAATACTTTGCGCTCTCTTCCACATGTAGTACGATTTGTGTGATCGTCTAAGTTTTCCTTTAATTAGCTTGCGCCACATAATATTTGTTTCTATGTTTTGTTTTCAGAAGTCACCGTAGTCTAGTAGGTAGTCTGTTGGCTTACTAGACGTGAGGCCACGGTTCAAACCACAGGTCAGGCATCTCCAACAAAGCGAAATATGAAAAAAATATTTCTTCGGCGACTTCATCTCAGCAAATTTCTGGCAAAAACTCTGAGAGTAAATAAAATTGTCATGAAAAAATTTAGGATAAATCTGTCCTTCCCGCTACTTATGAAAAAAATTAACACACACAACATAAGTGGTGTGAGAAGCTTGGTCATAACCCGGATTGAAGGGTTGTAATGACCAATTATGTATGTATGTTTTGTTTTTCCTGTAGATTTCATTCCTAAGCTGCAAAAATTACATTGTCTTAAATGTTTTCCGCACTGCATGTATCATAGCCAACCATAATGCTTATTTTTATTTTAACATTTGTCTCCTTCAGGCATAGTGTTCCTTCACTAATTACTCAAATTCACAATATTCTGGCACCAGTTATTTCAGTTATCTCAGAAGCAGCTTCATTTAAATTTTGCCTGCTAAAAGTAAAGTTTCTTTATTATTGATTTTTGGTTAAACATTTTTCAGACAGCTCGGACAGACACTTTTGCCTATCCAAAAAATTAAATAAAATTATTTATCAATTTTAAGATTAAGATTATTATTTTGTATTTTCTTATATTTTGTTATGCCTATATACTTAGCAGTACTATTAAATAAGATGATATCTTGTTGTACTGTATTTACGCCTGAATGAATAAATAAATAAATAAATAAGGAATTGTGCAAAATATCTCTTGATAAATTCTATAAAATTTTGCCAATTTCTTTTTTATCAAAATCGTGCGTGGTCGTTGGAGTCAATTGCTGAGTTACAGTTACAAAAACTTATAGTGTTGTTGCAGCTCGCACTAACTGAAATATTTCAAATAAAGAGAGATCAGTTGGGATCACGTTCCATTCCAAATCTTTAACTTATAAAATCTCTTCTTGTTTCTCCACTTCCACAATCTGTTTGAATAGTTTCAAATTATGTGGGGGCAATATCAGATAAAAGTGTTAGATGTTAAATCGATTAATAACAGATTTAAGTAAAGTTTATAACGACCGTAGTAATAATTCATTCTAAAATTGTACACCTTTTCTCACACAACAATTTTTGGAATATTTTAAATCTGCACTTGTAAATCATTGAAAATCCCCCATGAATAAATTCTTTTCAATAAATGCTTGACAAGCGTCAATTTGCAATTTAGTTTATTTACACAGGAACATTTTATCTAAATTTTATTTGTTATTTGCACATGACACTAAACGCAAAAAAAAATACATCGAAAATTGAATTTTAGAATATCCCCATTTGGGTACTTACGCCCGTACATGCAAATAAACTGAAGTATTTGACGTTGGTGAAAGCAGTGTGTACTTAGAGTATGTGGAGATGAAAATACATAAATACAGTATGTGACAATTTGTTATTGCTTCCGTTTTAAATTGAAAGGTATTATCACAACAGTTTAGATGACAACATCAATGTAATTTGAATTACAATCGAACCTTTTGGGCCAAAATATATGATAATAAATAAAAATAAATAATTTTAAATTAAACGTTTTTGTTTTTCTTTACGTGTTATAAATAAAATTGATTGTTTTTTTCATATTATATAGGGTCTTTTTTAAGTTCTTCCGATTTTTAAATTTAAATTAAGCAAAATATATATGAAATATCATCGAAATTTATTATATGTTTGAATGTCATATTAACACGATTATTAATCGGGATGAATTTGACCGATGGCATTGGTTATGTTGGCTTTGAGGACCTCTGTGGGTTGAGGCCTATTTACATAAGCCTGCGACTTAAGAAAACTTCATAAAAAAAGTCTAACGGGGTCAAATCGCACGATGAAGTTGACCAGTTCACATCACCTCCATATGACCTAAAATCACACGTGCCAAATATCGAATGTGGCATGAGCTGCGTGGCACGAAGAGCTGTTGTGTTGAAACCACATGTCCTTGTTATCCAGATTATCCATTTCAGGTCAAAAGAAGTTGATAATCATCTCTATATACTACTCGCCCATGACCCGACCTACATCGTTCTCAAAGAAATAGGTACCGATGTCCAAAATCCACACCAAACATTCACTTTTTCAGATGCAAGAGAAGATCTTGATCTGATCTATTGTCCCAAATTCAACAATTCTGTTCGTTAACGAACTCATTAGAGCAGTTAACAACTGCTCTAGAGCCCATTAATAGACAGAAGTCGTAGTCTATGGCCGGGCATGGCGATTAGACGAAAAGAGTCGGAACAAATGCCAACTAATTGACAAATATAGTTTCAACAGTACGGCCTTTATTAATTGTCAAAAGTTGGAAGACATTGACAGTTGTGGTCATACACCCACCACTTGCGAACCTATTCAAAGTAATTTTGTCCTTATTTGGTTAAGATGGGCTCTTGTACGACAAAAAAATATTGATTCAATAATTTATGTGTAGATTTAAAAAAAAAAATATTTTAATGTTTAATTTTCTTTTTAGAAAAAGATATCAAAATTCTTGATATTGAGAACTAAAGGAAGCACGTAAAAGATATTTTAAGAAATTATTAATTAGACTGATTAACACTGAAATAAAATTGTAGAGTAACCTTAATTAAGTAGTAATTTATTCATTTATTGTATCATTACTTTATATATTAATAATAATAATAATAATTTTTTAAACTTCATAAGAAATTAAAACTTTGGTTATAACACTGCACTGAAAACGATATTAACAACAGAAGAATATTTGAAGGTGTATATGAGTGCTAGAAATTGTTAAATAAAAATGAAACCCAATTTCCTAACAAATTTAAACGATATAAAATATTTGACTATTCTGTTGTAGAGGTACATTCTTACAAAAAACGAACAATACATCACACTTGAGAGTAATAAAATAGTTGTACAAACATGTTCATTTAGGTTTCAATAAATAAATGTTATTTCATTTATTTTTATTTATTTAAATAAAATTTATTTATTTCATACGCGACAAGATTAGATTTTATAATATACAGTATATGTGTTAATTATACAAAAATATTAAAAAACTAATTAAAATAAAAATATTGTGTACTCTAGCGAATAGTGAATGAGCTAGTCTGTTGGTGTGAGGGTGATGAGTTCGATTCTCACCAGAGATACTGGACTGTTACACTACACATATGGTCTTGACACTCCGTTCGTAATAATTATATATAAATTTGTAATTGTATTGTAAGTGACAAATAAAAATTCATCAATTAAAAATAAAACTAGTCATTTAACAAAAATTAATACTTTTTAAAATGTGTTGGTTTTCTGGTAATTTGATAGGGTTTCTGGTAAGACGAGTTGTAAGATTACACTTTGAGTCTGAAATAAACGACAGAATTGTTTAATGTTGCATAACAAACAATTTGAAATCGTTTAAAAGCTATGGGAAAAATCCAAAAGTCTGTAAATTGCGTGATACATAAAGTGAACGACAGACATAGAGAATCTAAAACCAATTTGTGAAATTTTGCTTCAAAGATACGATAGAAAATCGAAAACCAATTTGTGAAATTTTGCTTCAAAGACACGATAAAAAAATCAGTGTTGCATCGAATTGTTACAGGCGATGATAGTTTCCTAAACGGAAAAAATCATTGGTCAATCCAGGACAACCATCGACCAAATCGATTCGGCGGGAAGACAACTCTGTGAGTCTCATAGATGGGCACTTTGCAGTACCAGTAAAATTTCAGTAAAAATTGATTTTTACTGATTACTGAAAAAAGTACAGTTACAAAAATGAAATCTAAATTTCATTACCAGTAAACATTTACTGAATACTGAAAAGCTTAATGCATTAGGATTATAATGCAGTATGCCCATGTATGGTGAGTCTAAGGGCACCAGAAAGCTGTAATGTTTCATGAGCTCCTAAAATTTGGTGAAAGCGTTCAAACAGAACGCTACCGATAACAAATGATTTATTTGAACCATGTATTGATCGAAAAACGAACAGAATGGATCACAAGACACGGCAATGTAATTTTGCAACATGAGAATGCACCTGCACAAAGTAAAATAATCAAGGCATTAGGCTGGTAGTTGTATTCCCACCCGCCGTATTCACCAGACTTGGCTCCTTCCGACAACTATTTGTTTTTAACTTTGGGAGAGGCATTGGCTGAGCAGTATTTTGATTTCTACGAGGCAGTTGAAAATTGGTTTGCTTAAAAAGACCAAGAGTTTTATTGGCATGGAATCCACAAAATTGCCTCAATTGCTAGTATTTTGAATAAAATAATTTCTACTTTCTCAATAAAAATTAGTGTATTATTAACACGCTTACTTCATACCGGTACACCTGGTAAAAACTTTAATGATAATCTCATTTAACATTAAAGGCTTTTTATACTTAATTGAATTTTAGTTACAGAAAGACTATGTCGAAATCACAAAAAGAGAGACATAACCATTTATTTAGGTTTTACACTTAAGAATGCTAGGTTTATATCCTTTATTGCATCTAAAAATATAATTTTTTAAATAACCAAGGATTTTCACTTACATTTCTTTACAAAGAAAAAAATCACTACGATGGTGATGATGCTGTGCATTCGTATAAAATTCACACTTTAATGCGAGTACATTTTCCATAACCCAGTGAAATGTTTAACTAGTTACGGCAATTGATTAATTTCATTATATTCAAATCGTAACATGTTTTTATAGTAATGAACTCTGACTTTTATTTATCTTTCGAACTCCGAAAATTTCTATTAAAAATTCGATTGCATGGGAGATTTTTACGTTTGTCACGATCGAACAAACATACACTTATTTAGTTGGTCATTACAACCCTTCAGTCAGGATTACGACCTAGCTTTTTCATTGCAATTTTATTTTCAGACATCTGCTGGAAAGCAGTCACCAGAGTAATATTTTTTCCTATCTTGTTTTGTCGGAGATATCAGACTTGCCGTTTAAACCCC